>CAWUFW010006793.1:620604-1015604 GCA_963921515.1 Calotriton arnoldi | reverse complement strand
CTGGAGCCTTCGCTGGGATCGGGGAGGCAAATGAGCCCTCATCAGGACTTCCAGGGAAGCCCGGCCATCTGGTCACCCCATAGGAAAGCATTGGGTGCGACCAGATGGCCGAGGGGATAGGTGCGACCAGATGGCCGGGCACGAAAGGGAAGCCATCTGGTCGCTCTGTGCCCCAACGAAAGAGTGAGTGGGCGCCGGGGAATGGGGGACCAGAGGCCCAGGGCCCCAGCCATGGGGGCTGCGAGGGGGGGAGCCGACGGGCCCTCCGACCCGGGGCCCGCAGACACCTCAACAAGCAGGCGAACTGGGGGAGGTCTGCACGGGACCGATGGACCCCCGTCCCAGGCCCTTGGCATAGAGGCAGGCCGGGGAACAGGGCCCAGGGCTGGAGCACCCGACCCAGGGCCCGGAGGGGCTCCTGGACCCAGCCGGGGCTCCCGGGCCCAGAAGCGCAGGGGAAGCATCCCCGGGCCCTCAGGACCCCGTCCTGGGCACCCTGCCATGTGGCAGGACTGAGGACGGAGCCCGGGGTGGGGAGGCCGCCCTCCCCGGGGCCCTCAGGGGCCCCGGACGGAGCTCCTGAACCCAGCCAAGTGAGGGGGGCTCCCCGGGTACGACAGAACCCCGTCTCGGACCTTTGGCATAGCGTCAGGCTGGGGGACAGGGCCCAGGGCTGGAGCACCTGACCCTGGGCCTGGAGGGGCCCCTGGACCCAGCAGGGGCCCCTGGACCCAGCCGGGGCTCCCGGGCCCAGGGGCGCAGGGGAAGCCTCCCCGGGACCACGCGACCCCGTCCCGGGCACCCTGCCACGCGGCAGGACCGAGGGCGGAGCCCGGGGTGGGGAGTCCGCCCTCCCCCGGGGCCCTCAGGGGCCCCGGACGGAGCTCCTGAACCCAACCAAGCGAGGGGGGCTCCCTGGGCACGACGGAACCCCGTCTCGGACCTTTGGCATAGCGGTAGGCTGGGGGACAGGGCCCAGGGCTGGAGCCCCTGACCCGGGGCCGGAGGGGCCCCTGTACCCAGCCGGGGCTTCCGGGCCCAGAGGCGCAGGGGAAGCCTCCCCGGGACCACGGGACCCCGTCCCGGGCACCCTGCCACGCGGCAGGACCGAGGACGGAGCCCGGGGAGGGGAGGCCACCCTCCCCTGGGCCCTCAGGGGCCCCGGACGGAGCCCCTGAATCCGGGCTTCCCGGGCACGACGGAAGCCCGTCTCGGACCTTTGGCATAGCGGCAGGCCGGGGGATGGGGCCCAGGGCTGGAGCACCCGACCCGGGGCCCGGAGGGGCCCCTGGAGCCAACCGGGGCTCCCGGGCCCAAAGGCGCAGGGGAAGCCTCCCTGGGCCCGCGGGACCCCGTCCCGGGCACCCTGCCATGCGGAAGGACCAAGGACGGAGCCCGGGGTGGGGAGGCCACCCTCCCCAGGGCCCCTGGGAGCCCCTGAACCCAGCCGAGCAGGGGTAGGCTCCCAAGGCCCATGGGACCCCATCCCGGGTATCTTGCCACACGGCTGGCCCGGGGACAGACCCCAGGCTGGGGCAGCATCCTGGCCCGTCCAGCTGACGGTTGAGGACCGCTAGGCCGAGAGGGGTTCCGGCGTGCCCTGTCCCTAGTAATCCAGAGGAAGGCTACCCCCCTTTCTGGTAACCCGTGTGCATCGTGAGACTGAGGGGACCCTAGGCACAGATGCGCCCGACCTCCTGGAGCCCTGGCTGGGATCGGGGAGGCAAATGAGCCCTCATCGGGACTTCCAGGCCGGCCCGGCCATCTGGTCTCGGGGGCTCGGGGGCTCAGCTTCCCGGGTGCTCGGGGACCCCAGCCGGGCCTTAGGCACGGGGAGGACAGCCGGAGCTCTCGGGCCCGGATGCCCGGGGGAGGACTGCCCAGGACCCGTGGCGCCCGTCCCGGGCACTTTGCCACACCGCAGGCCAGAGGAGGGAGCCCCGGACGCTGGGGAGGTGTTGTTTGGGCCCAGCCCGTCTGGTCCCCGGCTGAGAACCGCCAGCCCGGGAGGGGTGTCCCGGCATGCCCTGCCCCTAGTAATCCGGAGGAAGGCTACCCCGCTTTCTGGGAATCCGTGTGCACCGCAAGGCTCAGGGGACCCTGGGTGCGAACGCGCCCAACCTCCTGGAGCCCTGGCTGGGATCCGGGAGGCAAATGAGCCCTCATCGGGACTTCCAGGGTGGCCCGGCCATCTGGTCGCCCCATTGGAAAGCATTGTGTGCGACCAGATGGCCGAGGGGAAAGGTGCGACCAGGTGGCTGGGGTCAAAAGGACTCCCATCTGCCTGCCCCATGCCGAGCCTTCCTGGTAGGGCTCCCGCCTGCCCACGCAGGGCTCGGGGCTCCGCTTCCCGGGGGCTCGGGGACCCCGGCTGGGCCTCATGCACGGGGAGGACCATCAGAGCTCTCGGGCCCTGGCGCCTGGGGGAGGACTGCCCGGGACCCATGGAGCCCGTCCCGGGCACTTTGCCACACCGTGGGCCGGAGGAGGGAGCCCCGGATGCCTAGGGAGATGTTGTCCGGGCATAGCCCATCTGGTCCCCGGCAGAGAACCGCCAGCCCAGGAGGGGTGTCCCGGCATACCCTGCCCCTAATAATCCGGAGGAAGGCTACCCCGCTTTCTGGGAATCCGTGTGCACCGCAAGGCTCAGGGGACCCTGGGCGCGAACGTGCCCGACCTCCTGGAGCCCTGGATGGGATCCGGGAGGCAAATGAGCCCTCATCGGGACTTCCAGGGCAGCCCGGTCATCGGGTCGCCCCATTGGAAAGCATTGCGTGCGACTAGATGGCCGAGGGGAGAGGTGCGACCAGATGGCCGGGACCGAAAGGACTGCCATCTGCCCGCCCCGAGCCGAGCCATAGCGGTAGGGCTCCCGCATGCCCTTGCAGGTCTCTGGGGCTCTGCACCAGGGACCATTGTCCCGGGCAGATGGACACTTGGCAGGCAGCAGGACGGGGGCTCCCAAACCCCAGGCCCTGACCGAAATGCAGTCCCCGGGGCCGGTCCGTGCTTCTCAACCCAGCCAGGCCGGGGAGATCGGGGAGCCTGCCCAGGCACGAGGGACCCCTGTCCCGGGCACACGGACCCTCCGGACGTGCGCTCGTTTTCCACACATTTTTTCCAAAATTCTGCGTAGTGGCGCTACGCCAACTACGCCCAGCCCTAATATCGAGCACACACATCCTTTCGTTATTTACAACTTTGGTGAGTAAATCTAATTTGCCGTTTTTCCAACATTTTTGACAATTCTTATATGTATGTAAGGCCGCATGGGACTACCTATTGTACAAAAAATACTTTCCTATATTCAAAAAGAATATGTAGCCAACAACATTTTTGCAAAATATTTTATTGCCTACCTTGTCTGTCTGTTTATTTGTATACCTTCCCTTCTCTTCTCTTCGTTTCATTTTATTTTTTAAACATGCAAATTGTATTCTCTTTTTAAAAACTGCACACGGTGCGAAAACACACACTTTTTACTTATAGTCCTTGGTTATGAGAAGCAAGGTTTGCAGTAAAAGATACGCAGTTACTGCCAGCCTTGCTTCTTGTAAATAAGGACTATAAGTACAAAGTGCGTGTTTACACACCACTTGCAGGTTTTGAAAACAAATTTTAAAAAAGCATTGTCATTTACAATGTTAATAGCTCAACCTCTTGCAAAATGTGAGACCTTTTGCATTGCAAATGCTTGTTACATTTTACTGGTGCACTTTAACTTCATTTAAAAAAAACACAAGAAAGAAAACAGTATTCCATCTCGCACCCTGGCCCACATCTCTTACGGTTTTCATTTTCGGTAGGTCCTGTTTTTTTTCTTCAGAAGACGCAGGCGGGCCAGGCTCCTTCTATCAATGAAA
Source organism: Calotriton arnoldi (assembly GCA_963921515.1). NCBI lineage: Eukaryota > Metazoa > Chordata > Amphibia > Caudata > Salamandridae > Calotriton > Calotriton arnoldi. The sequence goes on along the minus strand of CAWUFW010006793.1, from coordinate 1,011,741 downwards.
CCACCAACAGTTCTCAGTGAGCAGAGTCCCAGACCTTAGCAGGGCGGCTTTGGCGTGGCAGGCACGAAGTTTCCCATCTCTACATAGCTCCCACACTTCTCAAAAGAAGTACGTCGACCCCAATTTCAAATGATTTTCAGGCGCTTAATTTCACCAAGAAGATATGCGGCAGTTCACTTTTCCTCCTTATATCTTTCAGCCCTCTCAGAGGCCTTGCTCACAGGTGAGCATTCTTTATTCAATCTGACCACGTGTCTTTCACAGACAAATAGCAAACCACCTTTTTATTCAGTAGTTTATCAGTCGTGTTATCGGAATGCACCTCAGAAACAATAAAAACAATTAACTTTCCACAGTAGCGTACTTGTGCCAGTCTCATTCCATTATTAAATAAGTCAGTCTCAGTCTCACAAGAGTAGGACACTCTCTTTGTCCTTGACCCTCTCTGGAGGGTTCACCAGTTCCTTGTAATTCTGCCAAGCTGGACAGATCTTGCAGAGGTGGATTCCTTACCTCAGAAGTCAGATCCTCCCTCTTAGGGTCAGATTCCTCCTGCACCTCTGAAGTTCTTTGGGCTGGCTCACCAGACCCTGTGCTCTTTCTCTTGTCATTGGAGGCTTGGCCCATTGTTCCAGGGTCCAAGTGTCCAGCATTTCCCTTATGTTCAGTCTGTGACCTAGTCACAGCACATACCCATTCAGGGAGGTCCAGCATCCTTGCATGGACCGTCCTCTGAAACCCTGACCAGTCAGAAGCTTCAAGATCATTCCCCAGGGCAGGAGACACAACTACCTTCCTAGGGCCTGTCACAACTCCCCATTCCAAACTCACCATTGCCATGGGATGGAGTTTGGATCTGCTGTCTACATAGGTTACCTGGTGATACACAACATGTATGATCTGCTCTGGAGAAACCAGTTTGTCTATGACCATAGTCACACTGGCACCTGCATCTCTCAGAGTATTCACCTCAGTCCCATAGATTTTAGGCTGCTTCCTATACCTCCCCATGCTGGGAGGTGAGGCTGCCAGGTCTGCAATTTCCACCCCACCCAGGGAAACTAAGGCTGCCACGGTGAACCCCCTCCCCCTCTCAGGGACAGCTTCCACCCCCACACCTACACTGACAATCCCCTGGGACTGCCCACCAGTGGGGGACTTCTTGGTGCGGACGGTATCTCCTGTTTTGTGTCCTGACTGGTTACATTCATGACACTTCCTCACCTTTGAAGGGTCAAAGAACTTGCCAGACTTTGCAGGGTCAAAGGACTTGCCCTGATACCCCCCCCAAGTGTTTATGGATCTTTTGAGAACTCTTTTGTTTTTTTTATCTTGGTGACCCAGGGCTTTCCCCTGGGAGAGGCCCTGTCCTCCTTTCTTTGGATCACCCTCCTGGTGTTTCTTGGAAACCCTGGTTCTTACCCACTCATCAACTGTCTCATCCACTTCCCTGGGACCAGACAGCTTAGAGTCCACTAGATACTGGTGTAAGTTTTCTGAGGAAAAGTTAGTCAATATGTATTCCTTTATAAACAAATAGTACAGCCCCTCATATGTACTTACCTTGTTACCCTGTATCCAGCCCTCTAGTGCCTTTACTGCTATGTCTGTAAAGTCCAACCAGGACTGGGTGCTGACTTTCTGGGTGTCCCTGAACTTCATCCTGTACTGCTCTGAGTTGAGACCAAACTTCCTGATCAGACACTGCTTCATGTGGGAGTAGCATTCTGCTGCTTCCCCCTCTAGGGTCAGAAGCCTATCGCTCCCAGCTACTGGGATCAACTACCACAGGAGTTAACCCCAATTTTAAGTGCTAATCCTCCTCATCCTAAGGGCCCTCTCAAATACTGAAATCTCACACAACAGAGAAGGACTAAACACAACGAAACTTGCCGGAGGTGCTGAACTCCACAAAACCTCCTACATACACCGACCACTAGTCATTATTACAAAGACAACAAGAAACAGGGAAAGACCAAAAATGTCTTAATACTGCCCTCACACACTTTGCAGTGTCATGCTTCATCATAGGGCCGCATCAAACACCCAGGTGCAGACCAACACGCTGAGTGGAGCGCAAATAATCTTTTGTGTGAATGAAGATTAGTGGTGAAGACACAGTATATATAAAAGAACATATACGACAATGACAAACATAGGAAGGAATATTCCCTTCAGAATGGGACCAAACAGTGCAGACACATATAGTTAAAACTACCTAGAGGGCAACCATAATCATTCTTTATTCCTGTCACCCCTTGGTAGGATTAAAAATAAAATAATAGGGTATTCCGGGGAGGTAAAAAGCCCCTATACCCCTGCTGCGAATACCAACATGTTTCTGCCAATTCTATGTGTCCAACAGGATCACTCTGGCATTCATCAGGGTGTTGGTCCCTTGTTTTTTTTGTTGCAGACCCAAATAGGGTATTTATTACCTTCAATACTTAGACGGACAATATCCGCTACTGCTTCACTCTGGGGTAATTTCCAAGAGGACTCCTTTTCTGTGGAAGAATATTGACGTTAAATTAATATTCTACCGACCCTGTACTTATTCCCTTAAAACATCTAAACTTCACTCCAATTGGTTCAACTGCAATTTGTCATAAAAACCAGCCTTCGTTTACATATTAAAACAGTGATCCACCCCTTGTGAGCACACCCTTACACCTTCTCATATCCTTGTGACTATTACAACCACCGGCTAAATCGTGCACACACCCTCTCCATAGTTTACCGGTTCTCTCCTCGGAGCCCAATCTCTAATACATCCATGTGCACAACTTCAAAAATGATGATAAATAAGCTTACACGAGTTCACAAGGATTACTCTGAACCCGGGACCTCTGTGGGACCGTGGTCTTATCGTCACACTCTGTAGAAAAATAGGAAGAGATCAAATGGCCAATGCTCTCTGCATAGTCAGAAAACAACCGCCCATTACTGAAAGACCCCCTCCTAAACACCCACTTACTACTCCAAAGAACCACTACGGGTCAATGCCTCACATCGGTCCTCCGTCAATACTTTACAACCGCCACTAGCGGTTTTGATTGCAAACGGGAAATCTCTGACACATCCGGGTGCATGAGCCGCCCCTTGTTCGTAGTGCGTGCGTCATCACGTCCTACCTCTCCGAATCCCAAATCAGGGAAAACAAAAGAAAAATAGGAGTCTCTCTCATACTATCCTGCATGTCGGGGACCATCTTAAGACTGAAAGCTTCATCATACAATAAATTCAATCGTACATCGGGAATTAACTCAGAAATACAAATCAATTCCAAAAATGCAGCAACAACTGATGACGACTATTTTTGTTAAAAGTGGAGATCATACGTCTTAATCCAACCTATAGAGGAATGGATACTACCCCACAAAACTAAGAAGATATTCTGTTAGCAGAATGATGGGTATTGCATCAAATCATGTCTCCCTAATGGTAACACTGCCCTGTCCAACAATCTCACAACAATACGTACTTATTTATTTGTAACTCCATATAGTTGAAACCAGGGTATACAATCATTCAAGCCCCTGGTACTGCTTTTCAACCTATCTACCCAACGTTGTTCTCTAACTAAGAGAAAGCTCGAAACATCTACTGTGTTGGGTGGGATAAAGGGTTTGTCTAAAATTGTCCACCTCAACTCTTGTTCGGTATGATTTTTTTCAAGAAAATGGGCGGTAAGTTTAGTATTACTCTTCCCACATCTTATAGTGCTCATATGTTCAAGTATGCGGATTTTTACTCTCCGAGTCGTCATACCAACATACTGCATCATACATGGGCATCTTATTAGATAGATCACATTGTCTGTATTGCATGTTGTGTGTTTTCGCTGTTCCCAGGGACAATTCAACCCGATGTCAATGCTTTTCCCATTAATGGACACGGGGCAAGCTCTACAGTACCCACATGCATAGTGTCCTTTTACCGGTGGCAAGAGCTGAACCTGGTTCAATACATTAGGGGGATTGATCAAGGTCCGTGGGCGTGTGTTGACAATAATGTCTTTAATGCTAGCACTTTTCTTAAACGAAAAGAGTGGTATCGGTTGGTCTAACCCATTGGCATTCAAAATACGCCAGTTCTTGTTTATTATCTTCTTCAAATGGTTTGACGCTGTATTATAAGTAGTCACACAAATACTTCTGTCAGTGATTTCTTTCTCATTCGTCTCCAGTAAGGCCTCCCTATTGCAATTTCTCGCTCGTTTCTGGGCCTTTTTGATGACATGTTCAGGATAATCTCTATACACAAGCTTCTCGCTCAAATCCTTAGCCTCCTTTCTATAATCCTCCATCTTGGAACAATTCCTGCGGAGACGCAGGAATTGCCCATACGGAAGATTTTCCTTAAGGGAACGAGGATGAAAACTGCGAAAAGGCAGGAGATTATTCCTATCAGTGGGTTTATGAAACACATTGCTGATCAGAACTCCATTTTCAGCTTTTATATTCAAATCCAAAAAGGGCAAAGATTCATTTGTCATGGTTCCTGTAAAGAACAAGAAGGGATTTTTTTGATTCAGCCACTCAAGAAAGATTTCGGCCGTGCTCTTGCTCCCTCTCCAGATGATAAACACATCATCTATGAACCTACGCCAAACCCTAATGTGCTCATAATAAGGGTTTGTCTGTGTCAGAATTGTTTCTTCTTCAAATTGTGAAACATACAAACATGCTAAACTTGGGGCACAGGAACTCCCCATGGACGTTCCATGAGTTTGTAGATAAAATTGCTCTTCTAATTTGAAAAAGTTCTTCGTTAGTGATAATTCAAGAAGGCAAAGAATAAATGCACGGGGGGTCTGGTAATCCCACTGATCCGCAAAGAGAATGTTTTCAATCACCCTTAAGGTTTCAAGTTGGGGAATATTGGTATAAAGTGACTCTATATCGAGCCCGATCATTAGGTCATTCTCAGGATCGAATTCTAAATCTTTTATGAGGTTAAGAACCTCACGAGTGTCTTTGAGGTATGCTGGCATCTTCTGAACTAAAGGGCGCAAGTAATTGTCACAAAACTTGGACAATGGTTCCAAGATAGAATTAGTCCCTGACACAATAGGACGTCCAGGCGGGGGACGCGTGGATTTATGCACCTTAGGCAAAGTATAAAAATACGGCACTATAGGTTGTTGCTTACAAAGGAACGCCGCCTCCTTTAGGCTAATCCATTCATTCACAGTTGCTTCTTCCACAAAAGTATCGATCAATATCCTCAGCTCCTCTGATGGATCATGATCCAAGATCTGATAATTCCTTCTATCATTCAAAAGACGCAGACACTCAATATTATAGGTGTCTTTATCCTGGATCACAATAGCTCCGCCTTTATCGGCGGGTTTTATGATTATAGTTAAATCATCCCTCAGTTCATTCAAAGCTTGCATTTCAGCTTTGGATAGATTGAAAAAAGGCTTGTCATTGTTAGATGTCTCCATAATTTCCACCTCCCTCAGAACTGCCTGCTCAAAGACTCCTACCTCGGGTGGTAACTGACCCAAGGATGGTACAAAAGTCGATTTATTTCTCAGTCCAGTGTCACCCTCTTTAATCGCCATCTCTTTGCCTTCAAAAAATACTTTGAGGCAAACACTTCGGAAAAAACCAGCCAATTCACATTTTAGTTTAAACGAATCGAGCTGGTTTGTAGGAACAAAGCCCAGGCCCTTGGACAACACCATCTCCTGAGTTTCCGTTAATGTCCTGCCACTCAAGTTCATCACTAAATGTGTGCCCCGCTGGTGCTTGGTTCCACATCCCGTGCCATACTGCGTGTTACTCGCTGGTTGACATCCTCCCATTGTACTTGTTGTGGTCTCTGTGTTTTCTGTGTTTTCTGTCTCCCTCTCCCCTGCCTCTGCCTCTCTCTAAAAAAGGTGGGTATTCATTGGGGAAGAATTGTGGAGGGCCCATAGGTGGATACATTGGGGGCCAACCGAATCCCATTTGTGGTCCTGGGTGGTACGGGCGCGTGTAACCCCTAGACCAACCTCTCCCTCTGTATCTGGGCCTATAATCTGAATCACTGCTATCACTCCCTGAACTAGAAGTATCAGTGTGTGCCCGTGCCGTTTTTTTGGGTGTTTTGATTCTCCTTCATTTTGACATAATCATCATTGACATAAGGGTACACTTTTTCCCTGGCAAACTTCTTTAAATCCTTTTGTAGTTTATTGACTTTGGAGTTCACTAAGTACTCCTTATACTCATTCACAGTTTTATTTGTCTCTTCCAGTTTCTTTTTAAAAACAGAGATATGAATCTGAGTCTTCAAATTATCCTCACTTATCTGGATCTTAATCAGTAAATCATCTGAGATTTTCTTAGCCGTATCAATGATTAAAATCAGCCAGTCTCTTGAACATCTCCACGCGATCAACGACCAATTCTTTCGGAAGGAGGCATCCTCCAAAAAGATTAACGGTTCGTTCACCACCAGGAGACCCCCTGGGGCTGAGTTAGCTCTAAGATACTCCGTAAGAATGGCTCCATGCAGAATAGTTTTTACCTGTGTCCTTTTTAACTCTGTTAGAGAATCCCACCCTTCAACCTGTGTAAGTGCCTGTGTGAGTGTGGTGTCACCAAGAAGGGACGGATATGCTAAAATTCTGGCTGCTGCCTCCTCCCCATAGGCGAGGCCTTGTTCCTCCATCAGTTATACTGATTGGAATCCCCTCAAATTCTAAAGAAAAAGGAATGATATCGGGTAATGCCCGCTTACGTCTCTACGGCTCAGCGGCCGTGCTAATACTCCAAATCACAAAGAAGAGACAAGGGTATAAGCCTTCTCTGACTCCCCTACCGTCACTGAAATCTCACACAACAGAGAAGGACTAAACACAACGAAACTTGCCGGAGGTGCTGAACTCCACAAAACCTCCTACATACACCGACCACTAGTCATTATTACAAAGACAACAAGAAACAGGGAAAGACCAAAAATGTCTTAATACTGCCCTCACACACTTTGCAGTGTCATGCTTCATCATAGGGCCGCATCAAACACCCAGGTGCAGACCAACACGCTGAGTGGAGCGCAAATAATCTTTTGTGTGAATGAAGATTAGTGGTGAAGACACAGTATATATAAAAGAACATATACGACAATGACAAACATAGGAAGGAATATTCCCTTCAGAATGGGACCAAACAGTGCAGACACATATAGTTAAAACTACCTAGAGGGCAACCATAATCATTCTTTATTCCTGTCACCCCTTGGTAGGATTAAAAATAAAATAATAGGGTATTCCGGGGAGGTAAAAGCCCCTATACCCCTGCTGCGAATACCAACATGTTTCTGCCAATTCTATGTGTCCAACAGGATCACTCTGGCATTCATCAGGGTGTTGGTCCCTTGTTTTTTTGTTGCAGACCCAAATAGGGTATTTATTACCTTCAATACTTAGACGGACAATATCCGCTACTGCTTCACTCTGGGGTAATTTCCAAGAGGACTCCTTTTCTGTGGAAGAATATTGACGTTAAATTAATATTCTACCGACCCTGTACTTATTCCCTTAAAACATCTAAACTTCACTCCAATTGGTTCAACTGCAATTTGTCATAAAAACCAGCCTTCGTTTACATATTAAAACAGTGATCCACCCCTTGTGAGCACACCCTTACACCTTCTCATATCCTTGTGACTATTACAACCACCGGCTAAATCGTGTACACACCCTCTCCATAGTTTACCGGTTCTCTCCTCGGAGCCCAATCTCTAATACATCCATACTGTCAGCTACTTATCAATGTCAACCCCTTCGTGGTACTTGGGAACAATCCCTTTGGGTAGTCTTGAATCAAACACACCACCCATAGACATCTCACCATCCTCCTCTTCTTCGCTGCCACCATCTAATTTCTCCGCCTTGCCCACTTCTTACTAGCCAGGACCAACTTTCTATCTTCTTTAACTATGTAATCTAACTGAACCTCCAGCTCTCGCTCTCTGAGTAACACCTCTGGTTCCTCCATGCGGAGCCTCCCCTCCTCTAATTAGCTACATGTCTGGCTCTGGTGATTGAAGTAGTTGACAAGTGGTCATCATCCTCCTCCTGAAGGTTGTTGGAGGGGTCATCCTTCCCTTCTATCCCTGGAGTTATCTCTGCCCAGGCCTCAAGGACTTAATCAGTTCAGCTTTCCTAATGGTGTTGTTAGCTGGTAGACCCTAGCACTACACAAAATCTGAAGCTCAGCTACAGTGAGGTTATGCAGGTTATTCAGATCAAACTCCATGGTATCCCTAGTTTTGGGTCACAAATTCTTTGCAAAACTAAAATAGAATAATTTAGAAACAAAATTAATTAAAAATAAATTTGTCCAAAATCTAAAAAAACACTTTTTTTTCTCTAGGTCAAATTAATGGATTTTTACAGATTTTCACTTAATTGCTATATAGTGTGGTTGAATACAGGTTCCATCCCCTTCGCTGATCACCAAATGTTGGAAGGTGGTTTATTAGTAGGTGCAGGTAGGTACCTACAGCTAGTAATAACGCCACAATCACAAACGAGGTCCAGTCAAGTCTCAATAAATTAAACATTGCTCAACCCATGGTAGCTTGGCTCATGAGCAGTCAGGCTTAACTTGGAGACAGGTGTTTAAAGTGAACTGCATCTACCATAATGCTAAGGGGTGAACTGTGCTGGGAGGTGAAGCAGTGTGCTCCCATCCCCCTTCTCCTTGAAAAGGGTCCCTTGAGCCATTGAGCTGACGAGCTTTTGGAGATGCACCTGCACACCAGAGAGAGGTACTGAGACCTGAGAGTATTATGGCAGCTTTCTCAGCAACCCCAGATGAATTTTGTTTTTTATCTCTACTGATGAAGGATAATATACAGAAACACGTGTCTAGAGATTCACAGCACTACCCTTCACCAACTTTGGTGAAACACTTCAGCAAAACCTCAAGTAAGCGTTTAAAGTGAACTGCATTTACCATAATGCTAAGGGGTGAACTGTGCTGGGAGGTGAAGCAGTGTGCTCCCATCCCCCTTCTGTGAGGAGACAGGTGTGTAAAGCATTTAAAAACACCAATAACAGTAAATAATTAAGACACAAAACACAATAAAAATCCAACACCAAATTATAACAATAGGAAATATTTTTTAAATTAAAATTACACCAAAACAACAAAATTCCAATGTAGGGAACTGGAGATAAGATTTTTAAAGATTAAATGCTGACTAGTGCCAAAAAGTCGAAAGCGCTAACTTGGGACATCTGGTCGCGCTTCAACGAGACAAAGTCAAAGTTTCAGGCCAAGCTGGATGGAGCATGGGTCAGATACGATGAGCGGAACTGCCCGGTCAAGTTTTTACCTTCTGACTTTTTGGGAGCTTTTTCTCTCTACGTCAAATGAGGATCCTCATCAGGCCGGGTCGCTAGTCGATGATGGCAGCTTGCTTCAGCAGGAAGCCTCAATGAACTCCTGGAGATCTTGTTGATGATGAAAAGCTCTGGCGTTTCAGCAGGGCAAACCTGGATTTCAGGCCAAGTTGTGGTTTGACGTCGCCAGCTTGTCTCTCTATGATGGGTCTGTCAACTTATCAAGCATTTCGATGAAAATTCTCCAAATTGTCTCAAACTTCTGAATCTTCTTCCAGAAGGCCTTTTGGGGTATTAAAGTTTCCGCAACACCAAACCAGAGGTTCCAGAAGCTCTAAGTTGCTCCTTAGGAAGTTGGGACTGCAAGACCCACAATGCACCCGGCCAAATCCTCCAAAGTCCAGGTTAAACTGGTCAGCCGGGTTCTTCTTGGTGGAGATGATGCAGGTGGAGCTCTCTAACCTGTTGCTTTCAGGAAGTCCACTCCTTAAACTTTAGAGCATGGAAAAGACCTTCTTTTGGTGAAGCCCAAACTGTGCAGCAGGTGCAGTCCTTAAGAGTTCGGTCCTCTTGGTGCAGACCAGAGGTTCAGCAGGACAGGCCTTCTTCTTCTTGTTTTTTCCAGGCATGGATCTGAGTTGCTGGGCAGCTCTCCAATATTTGTCCAGGTTTCTTGGATGCTGCTGCAGATCTCCTCCCACCAGATATCTCATTGTTTCCTTGAAGGCCACTTCACACCTCATCAAATCAGTTTGGCTCAGCCTGTCAAAGACTAGCCAATAAGGAGATGCTGCTCCAGAGCAGGATTCAGACAAATCCGAAAAACAAGTTCTATAACTTATTTTGTGTCATAGTTATAATAAATCCAAGCTTGGCACATTCTTGGATTCATTCTAACTATTATTTTGACACTTTGAATTATTATTTTAGCTCACTCCTGTCAATAATTAGGCTTTATTAATGTTAAACAAAAGCCTTCCCATATTAGCCTATGGAGCTAATGGACTACATTGAGGAAAACTAAATTGGTAGTTTGACCCTCACCAGGCCATATGAAACTAACCCTGGGCATAGCTGGCGTAGCGGGACTATGCGGAGGACCACGGAGTTGGGAACAAACTCCATGGAACTCCGCTCCGCCACCCGCCTCCACCCTCCTTATTAACAATTAATTAGACATTAATGAAAACTAAAACAAAAAAACACTTACCTGTACTGCGGCATCCGCGGCGTCCCGGGCTGCCCTCCTCCTCTTCCTGCCGTCTCTGGGTGATCCTTCTTCAAGGATCACCCAGAGACGGCTAGGAAGAGGAGGAGGGCAGGCCGGGGATGCCGCAGTACAGGTAAGTGAGTTTTGTTTTAGTCTTCATTAATGTCTAATTAATTGTTAAGGGGGGGTAGAGGCGGGGTCTGGCCAACTCCGCTCCGTCTGCGGAGTGTGCGGAGATTTGCCTACTCCGCGTTCTCTGCGGAACGCGGAGCAGACAAATCTCCGCACACTCCGCAGACGGAGCGGAGTTCTCCGCCTGCGCCTATATGAAACATCTTTTAAAATGACCCTGCTTATTTTAACATGGCACCCTACCCTTGGGCACCTAGGTAGACATTAGAGGTGAATTATATGTAAAATAAGGTAGTTTAAGACTTTGGAAGTACCTTTATGTTAGACCTGGTACCATTGGCGTGAGTCTCCCTTCCACTTTTTTCTGATTGCCTCCTCTGTTTTTGATCTGTTTGCTGGTTTTAGATGCTTTGGGCACTGTGCCACTGCTAATCAGTGCCACAGTGCAAGTGCTCCCAATGTTAAATTGATGCGTTGATTAGTGACTCCATGATTGGGTTATTTGATTTACTTGTCAGACCCTAATATAGTGCACCAGGTGTGCCCAGGGCTTGTAAATCAAATGCTGCTGGTGGGCTTGCAGCACTGGTTGTGCCACCCACAGAAGCAGCTTGTAAAGTGTGTCTCAGGCCTGCCATTGCAGAGCCTGTGTGTAGTCTGTGACTGCCATGTCGACTTGACAAGTGCACCCACTTGCCAGTCCCTAAACCTTCCCTTATCTTCATATCAGACACCCCTAAGGTAGGCCCAAGGGCAGGGTGCATTGTAAGTATAAGGTGGGACATGCCCTGGTGTGTGGCATGTCCTAATAGTGAATTACAGCCATTTTCGTTTTTCACTATTGCAAGGCTACCTGTTCCCCATAGGCCAGAATGGGCAGTTTGATTATAACATCTTATAATCCTAACTGACCCAGGGAACATGGTAGAAAAACGAATTTAGTATGCCTGAACTCAGAATGATAAAATACATCTTTTAGTAAAGTTGGTTTTAACATTCTGTGTTTGAAAATACCACTTTTAGAAAGTAGGTATTTTCTTGCCTAACTGTCCAAGCCTGCCTCTGCTAGGTTGTGTATTGTGTGTCTGGCTTTGTGAGTGACAGGGGCTGGGGGATTCCAGGAGGCAGGGTGAGTCAGCACAGGGCTGAATAGAGAGCTCTCCATGTAGAGTGGTGGGAGGAGATGCACCCGGGACCTGAATAGGGCTGTGCCTTCCCTCCACAATGCTGGCTCCACCTCCTGTGGTGCGTCTGATGTCCCTGGCCCACACTGTCAAAGGAAAGAAGGAGTCCTGTAAACAAAGTGCTCCAGGACTGCACAGAACTGGTTTGGGCTAGGTACAGGCCCCTCTGCCTTCAGAGGACAAAGGATTTAGGGGTATAAATATTGGGGCCCTGACCCCAGAACTTTAGATCACTTCTGGAACAACAAGACGAACCTCTGCCAAGGAGAAGAACCAAAGGAAGCTGTAGGAGTTGGACTGCCCCCTGCCAGTGTGCTGTGTTGCTGGGTTGGCCTACAGTGGTGTCTTCAGTGCCAAGGAGAGGAGAAAGGAACTGTGTGTGTACTTTCATCATCTTGCAGAATATTATTCCAAGGGCTTGATTTGAGCTTGCCTCCTGACCGAAGTCTCAGGGATACCAGACTTCATCCCCTTCTGTTTGCCTGCATCTGGAACTTGCTGTTCTGGTGCTACAGAAGGAATTTGCAACACCGACGCCGGCGACCGACGCCGTCTCCTGCATCGAAGCCGTGAGCGCTGCTCCGACTTGCAACGAAGACCCGACGCCGACCGCCGTGCCACATCGACGCCAGCGAGCGACATCGTGAACCTGCCATAGCCGTGAGCGCTGCTCCGACTTACGACGCCGGCCCGACGCCTGCTGCTGTGCCGCATCGACTCTGAGGCCGACATCATCGCGGAGCCGATCGTAGACGTGGGTGGCCAAGAATTCATCGACATCGCGACATCGTACGGAACCGTGGCTTCGGCGCCATCGTGACGTCACCTCCTCTCCGGTCCAGAACCGACGCCTCCCCTGCCTGTGCAAGCATCCAGGTCCCGACGCATCATCTCCTCTGAAGCAAGGAACCGACGCTGCAACGCGCCAACGACGCTGCACCTCCCCGACGCCGTGAGCTGTCTTTGTTCTCGCTTTTCCAAGGTACTGTTCTTTGTGGGTCTGTTTTGACTCCGGGCCCGACGCCGCGCACCTCATGGTCGGCGCCGTACTTTGGGATTTCTTTGACCTCGATGTCGTAATAACTCCAGTTGGGGTTATTTGTTGCTAAAGACTGCTTTTAAGTGAAGAACTTATTTTTAAACCATTTCTACCATCTTGAAGTATTCTTGATTACAGTATTGTGGATTTTTGTCGTTTGTGGTCTTGTGATAAATCTATATAAAGTATACTTATTTTTATAAAACCTGTGTGGTGTCCATCTGTAGTGTTTTCACTGTATTACTGTATGTGTTCACAAATGCTTAACACACTGCCTCTGAGATAAGCCTGTCTGCTCGTGCCAAGCTACCAAGGGGGTGAGCAGGGGTTATCCAGTAGTGTAATCCCCTTTCCCTGACTTAGAAGCAAGGGTCCCTACTTGGTCAAAGGTGCATACCATTGCCAACTAGAGACCCCCAGTTCTAACATTGGTGGTCAGCGGTAAATAAATCCGTATTTGTAAAGCGCGAACTACTCACCCTTACGGGTCTCAAGGCGCTGGGGGCCGTCGTGGAAATTAAGTGAGCTATTGCCCAGAGTCACATGGTGCTGAGCTGAGCTGCCGCCGGAGCCGGGGATCGAACCCTGTGAGCCCTGTGCTCCGAAGTCAGCTGCCCTGGCCGCTGCACCACACCTCTCCACAGCGGTGAGGATTCTGGACTTGCATTTGTGACTCATATACAGTGATTGGTGTACACTACTAGTGAGTGCAGACCAAACGCAACCACATACTTTTTGGTAGAATATTTTTTCTCCTTGGACTGTTATTTTTCTGAGAACTGCCAATTCTTATTGCCATGAGTCCACCAGCATCTGTTGCCTCTATGGATCCAGAGTTTGAGGAAGAGAGGTTAGATACCTATAATGGCAAACAGCTGAAAGCCTTCTGTAGAAAATTTCAAGTTGCTATTACAGACCTCACAAAGAAGGATGAGTTCCACAAGGCGCTGAGGGCCTGGGTGGAAGCAAGAAATGCATCTGAAAATGTGGAGCACCCTGTGGAAGAGGTGGAAGGGCAGCTAGAGGGGCCCCTGGGCCCAAGGGGGGAGAAAGTACCTACCCCACCAGGCAGCAGTGTTTCTTCCAAAGACCTGTCCCCAGGAGAGCTGGAGGATAGGGAGAGAAATAGGGCACACAAGCTGGAGATGGCTAGGCTCAAAATGGAGGGTCAAAAGGACCTAGAGAATAAGAAGCTGGAGTTTGAAATTAACAAGTTAGCCTTGGAGAGAGAGAGAATGAGATTAGAGCATGAGAGAATGTTGAGGGAGTTAGAGATCAAAGCGCAGGGCTTAGAACTCAATCCCTCTGGTGGCAGCGCACCATCTGTGCCTTCAGAAGGCAGGGTATATATTCCCAAGGATGTCATCAAAGATTTCCATAAGCATGAAGATATTGGGCAGTGGTTTGCAGCCTATGAAATAGCAATGTTGGCCCACCGGGTCCCTGAGAAGGATTGGGGAGCTGGGTTGTGGGGCCGCTTTGTGAGTGAGGGGAGGGATACTTTGTTAGACCTACCCAGTGAGAATAGGATGTCTTATGCCCATATGAAGGAAGCCCTGATGACAAGGTATGGTTTGACCCCAGAACTCTATAGACAGAGGTCTAGGAGTTGCAAGAAGCTGGAGGGAACCACTTGGGTAGAACATGTATCTTTCTTTTGCAGAGCCATGGATGGTTGGGTGAAGGGTAGCAAAGTGGATACTTTTGAAGCGCTCTATGATTTGTTTGCATGGGAGCACTTGTCTGCTAATTGTTTTCCAGAGCTACGCCAGCACCTTATTGATAGCAAGCTAACTAACCCTAGGAAGCTTGCTGAGGAGGCGGACCGCTGGGTCAGTACCAGGGTCCACAAGGGTCATGTGGGACATTCCGCCAAAGGTGGGCAGGGTCCCCAGCAGAAGAGTGGGGTGGACAAGGCTAAACAGAGGGAGTTCCAGAAAGGGCCCCAGAGTAATCTCCAAGGGAACCAAGGGAAGGGTTCCCAGCCTCCCCCTGAGAAGAAGCCAGAGGCCCCGACAGGTAGACCTGTTCAGAGGGGCCCCTACAAGTGCTTTACGTGTGGTCAAGTGGGCCACCGTTGGTTTGATGCACAGTGTCCCATGAGGGACTCCAAGGCACCACCGCGTGCACCACCCCGACAGTTGGCGAGTGTAGCCCTGGGAGGGGAGGAGATGGGTGCCCCAGGTGGGTGGGGTCCCGCAGAAATGTCCCTTGTCTCACTAGGAGACTTTGAGATGGTCCCTGAGACCCAGCTGCCTGATGACACTAAGTACAGGCAGTGGGTGACCATCAATGGCCATAGGGTGGAGGCTCTGAGGGACACCAGGGCTAGTGTGACAGCTGTCAATTGCCGGTTGGTGTCCAAGGAGCAGGTTATCCCTCATGCATTCTTCCCTGTAGTTGCCGCACACAACTCACAGAGCCAGTGTGAGGTGGCTCAAGTTCCCTTTGAGTGGGGGGGTCTCAGGTACTCTCCAAGTAGCTGTGAGGCCAGCCATGCCTGTTGATTGTCTGTTGGGAAATGATTTAGAGAGCTCCCCTTGGGCTAAGGTGGAGAGGAAGTCTCATTTGGAGATGTTGGGTCTGCCTGAGTGGGCGTTTGTCACCACTCGGTCTATGGCAGCCAGTAAGGGTGTTCAAGAGATCCTGGAGCCTGAGACTATGGCCCAGGAACCTGCCTTAAAGAGAAGAGGTGGGGGTGTGGGAAACCAGCCCCCATTGTTCCCACGGTCCAGGAGGAGGCAGACCTTGAGGGGGATGGCCTGGAGCCTACAGGGAAGCAAGTTGCTGAACTGGGGGACCTGCCTGAGCTGACCCATTGGCAGCAGGAAGGAGGCCCCTCCAGGGAGGAATTTTGTGCAGAGCAAAGGAAGTGCCCTTCTCTTGAGGGTGTGCGGCAACAGGCCACCGCCCAGGCAGCAGGTGATCAGTCTGGATCACATTGGATCTACTGGGAGAACGACCTCCTGTATAGCGAGCCTAAGGTTGCTGAGCCTGGGTCAGCCCGTGTGCTGGTGGTACCACAGCGCTTCAGAGCCTTCCTACTGGGTTTGGCTCATGATGTGTCTTTAGCTGGACATCTGGGGCACGACAAGACCTTTGAAAGGCTTGTCACCCACTTTCATTGGCCCCAGATGCGGAAGAGTTCAGACACTCATTGTAGGACATGTCAAACTTGCCAGGCAAGTGGGAAAAGTGGAAGGAAGCAAAAGGCTCCTCTCCAACCTTTCCCTGTAGTCAGTACCCCCTTTGAACGGGTAGGCATTGACATTGTGGGGCCACTGGACCCCAAGACAGCCATGGGCAACAGGTTTATCCTGGTCTTGTTGGACCATGCTACCCGGTACCCGGAAGCCATCCCGCTCAGGACAGTGACGGCCCCCGTGGTGGGGCGTGCACTGATGGGGATTTTCTCCCGTGTGGGGTTCCCCAGAGAGGTGGTGTCAGACCGTGGGACAAACTTCATATCCAACTATATGAAGTCCCTGTGGAAGGAGTGCGGTGTTACTTATAAGTTTACCACTCCTTACCACCCCCAAGGTAATGGGCTGGTTGAGAGATTCAACCGGACCCTCAAAGGCATGATAATGGGTCTTGAGGAACCTATGAGGCGTAAGTGGGACGTCCTCTTGCCATGCCTCCTGTTTGCTTACCGTGAGGTGCCACAGAAGTCCTTAGGGTTCAGTCCCTTTGAACTGCTCTATGGTCACCTGGTAAGAGGACCTTTGAGTCTGGTCAAGGAAGGCTGGGAGCAATCTCCCAGGAAACCTCCCCAGGATGTATACAGTTACATGCTGGCCTTCAGGAACCAGACCAGGCGATTCAGGCAACTCGCTGAGGTGAATCTGGAAGCCTACCAGGAAGAGATGAAGCGGTGGTACGATCAGAATACCACTCTGATTGAGCTTCTACCTGGACAGAAAGTTTGGGTCATGGCCCCTGTAGAGCCCTGTGCGCTCCAGGACAGGTGGACCGGACCATTTGAGGTGGTGGAACGCAAGAGTGATGTCACCTACCTGGTGAACTTGCGGTCTCCAAGGAACCCTTTGCGGGTCCTGCATGTTAACTGCCTGAAGCCCCACTTAGAAAGGTCCTAGCGACAGATGATGGAATGGAGGAGGAGACTGAGCCTCTTCCTGACCTCCTGTCTGCAACAGAGCAAGATGGATCTGTGGATGGTGTCAGCCTCTCTGCCACACTGACCCCTGATCAGCATAAAGATTGTCGCCAACTGTTGGGACAATTCTCTGATTTGTTTTCCCTGATTCCTGGTGTCACCGAGTGGTGCGTCCATGATGTGGACACTGGGGACAGTCCTCCTGTGAAACATAAGGCTTACAGAGTGACTGACAAGGTCAGAGCTTACATCAAGGAGGAAGTCTCCAAGATGTTTGCCTTAGGGGTGATTGAGTCCTCTCACAGCCCATGGGCCAGCCCAGTGGTCTTGGTCCCAAAAGCTGCCACGCCTGGTGCCACCCCCGAACTCCGGTTCTGTGTGGACTACCGAGGACTCAATTCAGTCACCAGGACTGACGCGCACCCCATCCCCAGAGCTGATGAGCTCATTGATCGGTTAGGGCTGCACGGTACCTCAGCACATTTAATTTAACATCTGGGTACTGGCAGATCGCCTTAACTGATGCAGCCAAAGAGAGGTCAGCATTCTCCACACCAGATGGGCACTACCAATTCCGGGTTATGCTCTTTGGGATGAAGAATGCCCCTGCCACCTTTCAGAGGTTGGTCAACCAGGTGTTGGCTGGACTGGAGGATTTCAGTGCCGCCTACCTGGATGACATTGCAGTGTTCAGCGCCAGTTGGGAAGAACATCTGCATGACCTCTGGGAAGTGTTGATGGCACTGCGAAGGGCAGGCCTCACGATCAAGGCGAGTAAGTGCCAGTTCGGGCAGGGTTCCGTGGTGTACTTGGGGCACCAGGTAGGGAGCAGCCAGGTGGCGCCCCTACAACCCAAGATTGATACCATCCTGGCATGCGAGCCCCAAAGACTCAGACACAGGTGAGAGCCTTTTTAGGACTCACGGGGTACTACAGGAGGTTTGTCAAGGGGTAGTGCAACACTGTTGCACCCTTGACTGAGCTGACTTCCAGGAAGCAGCCCAAGAAAGTGAACTGGACTGACACCTGTCAGAAGGCTTTTGACACCCTGAAGACTGCCATGTGCACAGCACCCGTGCTTCAGGCGCCCAACTTCTCAAAGGAATTCATTGTTCAAACAGACGCTTCAGAGCATGGTGTGGGGGCTGTCCTATCACAGATTAATGAGGAGGGCCTAGACCAACCTGTAGCCTTCATCAGTAGGAGGTTACTTCCACGGGAACAGAGGTGGAGTACAATTGAGCGTGAGGCATTTGCTGTGGTCTGGGCACTGAAGAAGTTGAGACCATACCTGTTTGGGACTCACTTCCGGGTTCAGACAGACCACAGGCCCCTCAGATGACTGATGCAGATGAGGGGTGAGAACCCAAAGTTGTTGAGGTGGTCCATTTCCCTACAGGGGATGGACTTTACGGTGGAACACCGCCCTGGTACAGAACACGCCAATGCTGATGGTCTGTCCAGATTTTTTCGCCTTAGTGAAGAGAACTCCCAAGGGGCTGGGTAGTTCTCCCCACATTTCAGCTGGAGGGGACACGTGTTAGACCTGGTACCATTGGCCTGAGTCTCCCTTCCACTTTTTTCTGATTGCCTCCTCTGTTTTTGATCTGTTTGCTGGTTTTAGATGCTTTGGGCACTGTACCACTGCTAATCAGTGCCACAGTGCAAGTGCTCCCAATGTTAAATTGATGCGTTGATTAGTGACTCCATGATTGGGTTATTTGATTTACTTGTCAGACCCTAGTATAGTGCACCAGGTGTGCCCAGGGCTTGTAAATCAAATGTTGCTGGTGGGCTTGCAGCACTGGTTGTGCCACCCACAGAAGCAGCTTGTAAAGTGTGTCTCAGGCCTGCCATTGCAGAGCCTGTGTGCAGTCTGTGACTGCCATGTCGACTTGACAAGTGCACCCACTTGCCAGTCCCTAAACCTTCCCTTATCTTCATATCAGACACCCCTAAGGTAGGCCCAAGGGCAGGGTGCTTTGTAAGTATAAGGTGGGACATGCCCTGGTGTGTGTGGCATGTCCTAATAGTGAATTACAGCCATTTTCGTTTTTCACTATTGCAAGGCTACCTGTTCCCCATAGGCCAGAATGGGCAGTTTGATTATAACATCTTATAATCCTAACTGACCCAGGGAACATGGTAGAAAAACGAATTTAGTATGCCTGAACTCAGAATGATAAAATACATCTTTTAGTAAAGTTGGTTTTAACATTCTGTGTTTGAAAATACCACTTTTAGAAAGTAGGTATTTTCTTGCCTAACTGTCCAAGCCTGCCTCTGCTAGGTTGTGTATTGTTGTGTGTCTGGCTTTGTGAGTGACAGGGGCTGGGGGATTCCAGGAGGCAGGGTGAGTCAGCACAGGGCTGAATAGAGAGATCTCCATGTAGAGTGGTGGGAGGAGTTGCACCTGGGACCTGAATAGGGCTGTGCCTTCCCTCCACAATGCTGGCTCCACCTCCTGTGGTGCGTCTGATGTCCCTGGCCCACACACTCAAAGGAAAGAAGGAGTCCTGTAAACAAAGTGCTCCAGGACTGCACAGAACTGGTTTGGGCTAGGTACAGGCCCCTCTGCCTTCAGAGGACAAAGGATTCAGGGGTATAAATATTGGGGCCCTGACCCCAGAACTTTAAATCACTTCTGGAACAACAAGACGAACCTCTGCCAAGGAGAAGAACCAAAGGAAGCTGTAGGAGTTGGACTGATCCAGGTCCCGACGCACCATCTCCTCTGAAGCAAGGAACCGACGCCGCAACGCGCCAACGACGCCGCACCTCCCCGACGCCGTGAGCTGTCTTTGTTCTCGCTTTTCCAAGGTATTGTTCTTTGTGGGTCTGTTTTGACTCCGGGCCGACGCAGCGCACCTCGCGTTCGGCACCGTACTTTGGGATTTCTTTGACCTCGATGTCGTAATAACTCCAGTTGGGGTTATTTGTTGCTAAAGACTGCTTTTAAGTGAAGAACTTATTTTTAAACCATTTCTACCATCTTGAAGTATTCTTGATTACAGTATTGTGGATTTTTGTCGTTTGTGGTCTTGTGATAAATCTATATAAAGTATACTTATTTTTATAAAACCTGTGTGGTGTCCATCTGTAGTGTTTTCACTGTATTACTGTATGTGTTCACAAATGCTTAACACACTGCCTCTGAGATAAGCCTGTCTGCTCGTGCCAAGCTACCAAGGGGGTGAGCAGGGGTTATCCAGTAGTGTAATCCCCTTTCCCTGACTTAGAAGCAAGGGTCCCTACTTGGTCAAAGGTGCATACCATTGCCAACTAGAGACCCCCAGTTCTAACATTGGTGGTCAGCGGTGAGGATTCTGGACTTGCATTTGTGACTCATATACAGTGATTGGTGTACACTACTAGTGAGTGCAGACCAAACGCAACCACATACTTTTTGGTAGAATATTTTTTCTCCTTGGACTGTTATTTTTCTGAGAACTGCCAATTCTTATTGCCATGAGTCCACCAGCATCTGTTGCCTCTATGGATCCAGAGTTTGAAGAAGAGAGGTTAGATACCTATAATGGCAAACAGCTGAAAGCCTTCTGTAGAAAATTTCAAGTTGCTATTACAGACCTCACAAAGAAGGATGAGTTCCACAAGGCGCTGAGGGCCTGGGTGGAAGCAAGAAATGCATCTGAAAATGTGGAGCACCCTGTGGAAGAGGTGGAAGGGCAGCTAGAGGGGCCCCTGGGCCCAAGGGGAGAAAGTACCTACCCCACCAGGCAGCAGTGTTTCTTCCAAAGACCTGTCCCCAGGAGAGCTGGAGGATAGGGAGAGAAATAGGGCACACAAGCTGGAGATGGCTAGGCTCAAAATGGAGGGTCAAAAGGACCTAGAGAATAAGAAGCTGGAGTTTGAAATTAACAAGTTAGCCTTGGAGAGAGAGAGAATGAGATTAGAGCATGAGAGAATGTTGAGGAGTTAGAGATCAAAGCGCAGGGCTTAGAACTCAATCCCTCTGGTGGCAGCGCACCATCTGTGCCTTCAGAAGGCAGGGTATATATTCCCAAGGATGTCATCAAAGATTTCCATAAGCATGAAGATATTGGGCAGTGGTTTGCAGCCTATGAAATAGCAATGTTGGCCCACCGGGTCCCTGAGAAGGATTGGGGAGCTGGGTTGTGGGGCCGCTTTGTGAGTGAGGGGAGGGATACTTTGTTAGACCTACCCAGTGAGAATAGGATGTCTTATGCCCATATGAAGGAAGCCCTGATGACAAGGTATGGTTTGACCCCAGAACTCTATAGACAGAGGTCTAGGAGTTGCAAGAAGCTGGAGGGAACCACTTGGGTAGAACATGTATCTTTCTTTTGCAGAGCCATGGATGGTTGGGTGAAGGGTAGCAAAGTGGATACTTTTGAAGCGCTCTATGATTTGTTTGCATGGGAGCACTTGTCTGCTAATTGTTTTCCAGAGCTACGCCAGCACCTTATTGATAGCAAGCTAACTAACCCTAGGAAGCTTGCTGAGGAGAGCGGACCGCTGGGTCAGTACCAGGGTCCACAAGGGTCATGTGGGACATTCCGCCAAAGGTGGGCAGGGTCCCCAGCAGAAGAGTGGGGGGGACAAGGCTAAACAGAGGGAGTTCCAGAAAGGGCCCCAAAGTAATCCCCAAGGGAACCAAGGGAAGGGTTCCCAGCCTCCCCCTGAGAAGAAGCCAGAGGCCCCGACAGGTAGACCTGTTCAGAGGGGCCCCTACAAGTGCTTTACGTGTGGTCAAGTGGGCCACCGTTGGTTTGATGCACAGTGTCCCATGAGGGACTCCAAGGCACCACCGCGTGCACCACCCCGACAGTTGGCGAGTGTAGCCCTGGGAGGGGAGGAGATGGAGTGCCCCAGGTGGGTGGGGTCCCGCAGAAATGTCCCTTGTCTCACTAGGAGACTTTGAGATGGTCCCTGAGACCCAGCTGCCTGATGACACTAAGTACAGGAAGTGGGTGACCATCAATGGCCATAGGGTGGAGGCTCTGAGGGACACCAGGGCTAGTGTGACAGCTGTCAATTGCCGGTTGGTGTCCAAGGAGCAGGTTATCCCTCATGCATTCTTCCCTGTAGTTGCCGCACACAACTCACAGAGCCAGTGTGAGGTGGCTCAAGTTCCCTTTGAGTGGGGGTCTCAGGTACTCTCCAAGTAGCTGTGAGGCCAGCCATGCCTGTTGATTGTCTGTTGGGAAATGATTTAGAGAGCTCCCCTTGGGCTAAGGTGGAGAGGAAGTCTCATTTGGAGATGTTGGGTCTGCCTGAGTGGGCGTTTGTCACCACTCGGTCTATGGCAGCCAGTAAGGGTGTTCAAGAGATCCTGGAGCCTGAGACTATGGCCCAGGAACCTGCCTTAAAGAGAAGAGGTGGGGGTGTGGGAAACCAGCCCCCATTGTTCCCACGGTCCAGGAGGAGGCAGACCTTGAGGGGGATGCCCTGGAGCCTACAGGGAAGCAAGTTGCTGAACTGGGGGACCTGCCTGAGCTGACCCATTGGCAGCAGGAAGGAGGCCCCTCCAGGGAGGAATTTTGTGCAGAGCAAAGGAAGTGCCCTTCTCTTGAGGGTGTGCGGCAACAGGCCACCGCCCAGGCAGCAGGTGATCAGTCTGGATCACATTGGATCTACTGAGAGAACGACCTCCTGTATAGCGAGCCTAAGGTTGCTGAGCCTGGGTCAGCCCGTGTGCTGGTGGTACCCCAGCGCTTCAGAGCCTTCCTACTGGGTTTGGCTCATGATGTGTCTTTAGCTGGACATCTGGGGCACGACAAGACCTTTGAAAGGCTTGTCACCCACTTTCATTGGCCCCAGATGCGGAAGAGTTCAGACACTCATTGTAGGACATGTCAAACTTGCCAGGCAAGTGGGAAAAGTGGAAGGAAGCAAAAGGCTCCTCCAACCTTTCCCTGTAGTCAGTACCCCCTTTGAACGGGTAGGCATTGACATTGTGGGGCCACTGGACCCCAAGACAGCCATGGGCAACAGGTTTATCCTGGTCTTGTTGGACCATGCTACCCGGCACCCGGAAGCCATCCCGCTCAGGACAGTGACGGCCCCGTGGTGGGGCGTGCACTGATGGGGATTTTCTCCCGTGTGGGGTTCCCCAGAGAGGTGGTGTCAGACCGTGGGACAAACTTCATATCCAACTATATGAAGTCCCTGTGGAAGGAGTGCGGTGTTACTTATAAGTTTACCACTCCTTACCACCCCCAAGGTAATGGGCTGGTTGAGAGATTCAACCGGACCCTCAAAGGCATGATAATGGGTCTTGAGGAACCTATGAGGCGTAAGTGGGACGTCCTCTTGCCATGCCTCCTGTTTGCTTACCGTGAGGTGCCACAGAAGTCCTTAGGGTTCAGTCCCTTTGAACTGCTCTATGGTCACCCGGTAAGAGGACCTTTGAGTCTGGTCAAGGAAGGCTGGGAGCAATCTCCCAGGAAACCTCCCCAGGATGTATACAGTATATATATGTTACAGTTCAGGAACCAGACCAGGCGATTCAGGCAACTCGCTGAGGTGAATCTGGAAGCCAGCCAGGAAGAGATGAAGCGGTGGTATGATCAGAATACCACTCTGATTGAGCTTCTACCTGGACAGAAAGTTTGGGTCATGGCCCCTGTAGAGCCCTGTGCGCTCCAGGACAGGTGGACCGGACCATTTGAGGTGGTGGAACGCAAGAGTGATGTCACCTACCTGGTGAACTTGCGGTCTCCAAGGAACCCTTTGCGGGTCCTGCATGTTAACTGCCTGAAGCCCCACTTAGAAAGGTCCGAAGTGGGCATGCTCCTAGCGACAGATGATGGAATGGAGGAGGAGACTGAGCCTCTTCCTGACCTCCTGTCTGCAACAGAGCAAGATGGATCTGTGGATGGTGTCAGCCTCTCTGCCACACTGACCCCTGATCAGCATCAAGATTGTCGCCAACTGTTGGGACAATTCTCTGATTTGTTTTCCCTGATTCCTGGTGTCACCGAGTGGTGCGTCCATGATGTGGACACTGGGGACAGTCCTCCTGTGAAACATAAGGCTTACAGAGTGACTGACAAGGTCAGAGCTTACATCAAGGAGGAAGTCTCCAAGATGTTTGCCTTAGGGGTGATTGAGTCCTCTCACAGCCCATGGGCCAGCCCAGTGGTCTTGGTCCCAAAAGCTGCAACGCCTGGTGCCACCCCCGAACTCCCGTTCTGTGTGGACTACCGAGGACTCAATTCAGTCACCAGGACTGAAGCGCACCCCATCCCCAGAGCTGATGAGCTCATTGATCGGTTAGGGGCTGCACGGTACCTCAGCACATTTAATTTAACGTCTGGGTACTGGCAGATCGCCTTAACTGATGCAGCCAAAGAGAGGTCAGCATTCTCCACACCAGATGGGCACTACCAATTCCGGGTTATGCCCTTTGGGATGAAGAATGCCCCTGCCACCTTTCAGAGGTTGGTCAACCAGGTGTTGGCTGGACTGGAGGATTTCAGTGCCGCCTACCTGGATGACATTGCAGTGTTCAGCGCCAGTTGGGAAGAACATCTGCACGACCTCTGGGAAGTGTTGATGGCACTGCGAAGGGCAGGCCTCACGATCAAGGCGAGTAAGTGCCAGTTCGGGCAGGGTTCCGTGGTGTACTTAGGGCACCAGGTAGGGAGCAGCCAGGTGGCGCCCTACAACCCAAGATTGATACCATCCTGGCATGCGAGCCCCAAAGACTCAGACACAGGTGAGAGCCTTTTAGGACTCACGGGGTACTACAGGAGGTTTGTCAAGGGGTAGTGCAACACTGTTGCACCCTTGACTGAGCTGACTTCCAGGAAGCAGCCCAAGAAAGTGAACTGGACTGACACCTGTCAGAAGGCTTTTGACACCCTGAAGACTGCCATGTGCACAGCACCCGTGCTTCAGGCGCCCAACTTCTCAAAGGAATTCATTGTTCAAACAGACGCTTCAGAGCATGGTGTGGGGGCTGTCCTATCACAGATTAATGAGGAGGGCCTAGACCAACCTGTAGCCTTCATCAGTAGGAGGTTACTTCCACGGGAACAGAGGTGGAGTGCAATTGAGCGTGAGGCATTTGCTGTGGTCTGGGCACTGAAGAAGTTGAGACCATACCTGTTTGGGACTCACTTCCGGGTTCAGACAGACCACAGGCCCCTCAGATGACTGATGCAGATGAGGGTGAGAACCCAAAGTTGTTGAGGTGGTCCATTTCCCTACAGGGGATGGACTTTACGGTGGAACACCGCCTGGTACAGAACACGCCAATGCTGATGGTCTGTCCAGATTTTTTTCGCCTTAGTGAAGAGAACTCCCAAGGGGCTGGGTAGTTCTCCCCACATTTCAGCTGGAGGGGACACGTGTTAGACCTGGTACCATTGGCCTGAGTCTCCCTTCCACTTTTTTCTGATTGCCTCCTCTGTTTTTGATCTGTTTGCTGGTTTTAGATGCTTTGGGCACTGTACCACTGCTAATCAGTGCCACAGTGCAAGTGCTCCCAATGTTAAATTGATGCGTTGATTAGTGACTCCATGATTGGGTTATTTGATTTACTTGTCAGACCCTCAGTATAGTGCACCAGGTGTGCCCAGGCGTGTAAATCAAATGTTGCTGGTGGGCTTGCAGCACTGGTTGTGCCACCCACAGAAGCAGCTTGTAAAGTGTGTCTCAGGCCTGCCATTGCAGAGCCTGTGTGCAGTCTGTGACTGCCATGTCGACTTGACAAGTGCACCCACTTGCCAGTCCCTAAACCTTCCCTTATCTTCATATCAGACACCCCTAAGGTAGGCCCAAGGGCAGGGTGCATTGTAAGTATAAGGTGGGACATGCCCTGGTGTGTGTGGCATGTCCTAATAGTGAATTACAGCCATTTTCATTTTTCACTATTGCAAGGCTACCTGTTCCCCATAGGCCAGAATGGGCAGTTTGATTATAACATCTTATAATCCTAACTGACCCAGGGAACATGGTAGAAAAACGAATTTAGTATGCCTGAACTCAGAATGATAAAATACATCTTTTAGTAAAGTTGGTTTTAACATTCTGTGTTTGAAAATACCACTTTTAGAAAGTAGGTATTTTCTTGCCTAACTGTCCAAGCCTGCCTCTGCTAGGTTGTGTATTGTTGTGTGTCTGGCTTTGTGAGTGACAGGGGCTGGGGGATTCCAGGAGGCAGGGTGAGTCAGCACAGGGCTGAATAGAGAGATCTCCATGTAGAGTGGTGGGAGGAGTTGCACCTGGGACCTGAATAGGGCTGTGCCTTCCCTCCACAATGCTGGCTCCACCTCCTGTGGTGCGTCTGATGTCCCTGGCCCACACTGTCAAAGGAAAGAAGGAGTCCTGTAAACAAAGTGCTCCAGGACTGCACAGAACTGGTTTGGGCTAGGTACAGGCCCCTCTGCCTTCAGAGGACAAAGGATTCAGGGGTATAAATATTGGGTCCCTGACCCCAGAACTTTAAATCACTTCTGGAACAACAAGACGAACCTCTGACAAGGAGAAGAACCAAAGGAAGCTGTAGGAGTTGGACTGATCCAGGTCCCGACGCACCATCTCCTCTGAAGCAAGGAACCGACGCCGCAACGCGCCAACGACGCCGCACCTCCCCGACGCCGTGAGCTGTCTTTGTTCTCGCTTTTCCAAGGTACTGTTCTTTGTGGGTCTGTTTTGACTCCGGGCCCGACGCAGCGCACCTCGCGGTCGGCACCGTACTTTGGGATTTCTTTGACCTCGATGTCGTAATAACTCCAGTTGGGGTTATTTGTTGCTAAAGACTGCTTTTAAGTGAAGAACTTATTTTTAAACCATTTCTACCATCTTGAAGTATTCTTGATTACAGTATTGTGGATTTTTGTCGTTTGTGGTCTTGTGATAAATCTATATAAAGTATACTTATTTTTATAAAACCTGTGTGGTGTCCATCTGTAGTGTTTTCACTGTATTACTATATGTGTTCACAAATGCTTAACACACTGCCTCTGAGATAAGCCTGTCTGCTCGTGCCAAGCTACCAACGGGGTGAGCAGGGGTTATCCAGTAGTGTAATCCCCTTTCCCTGACTTAGAAGCAAGGGTCCCTACTTGGTCAAAGGTGCATACCATTGCCAACTAGAGACCCCCAGGTCTAACACTTTAATTCCAACGTCGAATTTGGACATAGTTTTAGTTTAAAAGAAGCCTGCAAGGTAGGGCTGGCTTTTAAAAAGACAGCAGGCACCACAGCGCTGCACACTTTGGTGCATTACACACACTGGGATTTTTAACCTACGTGCCCTACTATGTACTTGCTACTTACTGTAGGAAGCTGGCTCTGTATATACTAAACCAAAGTAAGGTAGAGTGTGCACAGAGTCCAATCAATCCCCAAAGGTGGGCAGAGGTAAAAGTAGATAATACCTTACTCTCTTTTTGTGGTAGTGTGGGCGAGCAGTAAGGCTTTATCAGAGGGTAGTGTTAGCATTTATTATACAGTCTGAGTCAAGAAATGATGTTACACACTCGAAGACTGAACTCAGACCAATTGGTTTGTAAAAAATGTAGTTGTATTTTATTTTCTAGAACCAAGCCAGACCTGGTACAGGTAAGTGTACTAGTACTTTGCAAGAATAATGCAGTTAAATTCAGTTTGGATGCAGTTGAATGCAATTGGATTGGTTAGAGGTAAGTCACTTATTCATAAAACAGTTGGAATTACTTTTCAGTTACTTTTCAGATTACTATGTACGTTACTTTCCAGATTACTTTTTAAGTTACTTTTTCAACTCAGTGTGATATGCCTGGATATCACACTGGGACATTTCCTGGACAAAAGGTAACTAAATCAGTTTTTGTACATATGCAGTTTCTTAAGGTTGCATACGAACCAACTCCACAATTAGAACAATTTTCACAAGAAAGCAGTCAATGCAGTCCTATGGGAGAAAACCAGATTTTCGGTTTAACAGTAAATACTTAGGTTTGGGAGTTGGTTTTCTGGGATTAGAACCAGGGTTTCCCCAGGGTCAAGGATGCACTCTCAAAGCACCCTCAGTGGCACCAGGGCAGCTGGGTGCAGAGTGCTGAGGCCCAATGTTATCCAAAGGGGGCTAGGGGGCCTCCGGTTGGTGACTGGTCACTAGCAGGCCACAAGATAGTGGGAGCAAAGATCCTGGACTTAGGCTCTGGGCAAATCCAATTTAGCACACAAGGTGCACCAACAATGGCACAGGGGTGGCTGGGTGCAGTGTGCTGTTTTGCCTTCGGGTGCCCTGTTGGTTTCAAAGGGCATTCTAGGGTTGCAACAAACACTGCAGGCTCGAGGACGAAGATCTTCAGTAGGTGACCACTGGTTGGAGAGGTAAGTTGGGCTGTCTTGGGATGCGGGGACGACATCGGTTGGGCAACCCAAGGCTGTGGGATGTCGGGTGCAGAGGTATCTTTTGGCCTCGGGTTTTTCTTACCGGATCCGGTCAAGGTACCCCAGAAAGGGGCTGCAGGCGTCGGTTGGAGACTTGAGGTTGGTCAGAGATCAGCAGATCCTAGGTCAGGATCGCCAGGGAAACCTTCTCATGGTGTTGGGCTACTGGAACTCAGGCCGTGGGCGTCGGGTGCAGAATGGTGCAGACTCGCGGATTTGGCCAGAGGCAGAGTCTGTTGGTGAGCAAATTCGGTGCTCACAGGAGACAAAGTCTGGTTGGGAAAGGCAGGGCAGGTCCTCCGGGTTCTTGGGGGCTGCTGGCTACAGGACACAGCGGGATTTCGCTGCAGCAGGTCGAGGTTGGGACAGGCCGGTAGGGCTGGGGCGAAGTCAGTTGGTGTTCTATATTCTTCCTTCAGCATGGCTCTTTGGTCCTTCTTCTTCTTGTCTGAGGAGGCAAGGTTCAGGGTTGCCCCTAAATACTACATTTAGGAATGTTACAGGTAGGTACAGGTTGGGACCAATGGGTCTCTTCCTTGGGGTGGGAACACCCCCTATTATGCCACCCTCCAGTGGGAGGGTGGCATAAGCCTCACTCTGGTTGGTTGGGTCCCCCCATCTTCAAGATGGCGGGGACTGAGAGTTGTGCTTCCCTCGCCTCCCCCACCTGAGGAGTGGAGTTGGCAAAGCTGGGCTCACATCTCCTCCTAACTTGGTTTTCCTGACGATTCTCCCGCCCAAAGTGGGGGTCAGAACCAGTGGGGTCCAGTTTCTAGGAGCAGAAAATGGCTGGGGAAGCTCACGAAGGTGGCAAGCCTTTGATGCTTCCTCTTCGTGGACCCAGCCCATCCTGGGGGAGGAGGCTTGGCACCTTGACCCAGGATGTGCTTTGTGCTTTGAGTACGGCAGGCTCTTGACCCAGGGGTCCAGAAACATGTCTGGTGGTGGCAGCTGGCGAGCAGCCACTCACCTAGGACACTAGAGTTAGGTCACTTTTCAGAGGGGATCTCTATGATGCCCTCTGTGTGCATTTTTCATTAAATCCCACACTGGCATCAGTTTGATACCAAACTTCCCAGTTTTTAGTAAAGCCATTATGGTGCTGTGAAGTTCGTAATGACAAACTCACATACATATACTCTTTTTGGAATTATTGCACTTACAATGTCTAAGAGTGGACTTAGACACTGTAGGGGTACAGGGCTCATACACCTGTACCCTCACCACTGGTATAGTGCACCCAGCTAGAGGGGTGGCTTACCTATGTCATGGCAGTGGGTTTTAGGCATGGCTTCACTTTGTTCTGCACCAAAACACACAGCCTGCAATGGCAGTGTGTGTGTGTAAAGGTACAGGGCCTCAGGGTGGCACAATAAGTGCTGCAACCCTTAGAGGTCTTCCCTGGTCACATTGCCTTTGGTACCTATGGTACCTTTTACAAGGGACTTGCATGTAGCCAGAGAGTTGCCAATTGGGTTGTGCAACAGTACAGTTTAGGA
Organism: Calotriton arnoldi; assembly: GCA_963921515.1. NCBI lineage: Eukaryota > Metazoa > Chordata > Amphibia > Caudata > Salamandridae > Calotriton > Calotriton arnoldi. Next base: position 981,844 of record CAWUFW010006793.1, on the reverse strand, counting down.
AAGGAACATAGGCCCTGGGTACCTGGTTGGCAGGAACCCAGGGCACACTCAGTCAAAGTGCATCAACATTAGGCAAAAAGTGAGGTGGCAACCATGCAAAAAGGGGCACTTTCCTACACTTACATGTAGGTTGTCTGAACAAATTGTAATTACACCAATTACCATATAAATAGAGCACTGGTCATGGGCCTTATTAGCAGAGCCCAGAACACATTCAGAGGCAGTAACCACCAATATCAGTAAAACAATAGGGGTGATCATGGCAACAAGGATGCCTTTCTCACACTAACTCTCAAGGAAGCTGGCATAGAGGGTACCATTCTCACTTGGAGCTCATCTTACCTACACAGTATGACAAATGTGATCCACACTCCTTTCTCATCACAGCCCTGTGGCATAAAAGCAGGAGTCCACGTGGCCTCTAAATCTGCATGTCCTACTATAAACTCAGGGTTTACAGGTAGGCTGTCACACAATATATCTTTTAAACAGAGCACTGGCTCTAGGCCTGGTTAGCAGGGGCCTAGGGCACAATCAGAGTGGGCAACACCAATATTAGTCAAACAATGTGGGTGATTAGGGAAAAAGGGATGATTTTTTTCACAGTCCCTGTAAGGTTTGGTTTTTTAGTGAGTTTCAGCATTTTTTAAAAATATAAATTCTACAACAATTCCACCAATAAGTTCAATTTATTATTATACATTTTTACAAGTTTATAAATACATTTTATTAACACATTTATTCTTAATATATATTGTAAAAGTAACAATTAACAAATCAACATTAAGTAACTTATGTAAACTTTCTATAAATGAAATACAGCAAGTCTTTCTCTTTTTTGTATTCATTTTATGGATCTGCGGATACGCTGCGATGCCCCCATGAATCTGCCGAACTTCCAGGAACACACCCAAACCTCAACTTCTCATTGCATACAGTGAGTCTCCACCCATCCACATTGCAAACCACACCCTAAGTAGATAATTTGAGTTTCATATCTCTCTGGAGACAGAGTGAAAACTACAGCTTCATCTTTTTTCTGGCTTTTCCTCAAAAGAAGAGAGTTTCAAAGTTAAGATGTCGTCTGCTGATGATAGAAGGGAAGGGGAAGGTAGGGTGAAGAAGAAGACTTACCACCTCTAAAGACATTTGAAAATATTTCTCCATCCCTTCAGGAGAAAAGAAAGTTCTTTCAAAATGTGTCTAGCCAATATATGTAGCAAAAAACTATCAAGAGGTACAGTGAAGAAGTATTCACATGGCAAATCTCTATTTGGAAACAGCCAGAAACCATACATAAAAGGACATATCACAGGAAGATAAGAAAGGGGGAAGGTGGCAGCTGGACCACCTGACCAGATGGTTACCATCCCGCTGTTTCACCAAAACTGCAAGACATGGTCACTCATTGTGGCAAATTCCATATGCCAGTTGCACTAAAAATGTAATCTGTTGCCCAGTTTATGAATGCTATCAACAAGCATAATGGTTATTTAGTCACATCACCATTCCATCTTATATTCCTCTTTAAACACAAACACAAGTAAATATCTGATAAGCAAATATAGAATATATTTATCTTTACATCGCATACTTCTAGATTACATACTATAAGGAAGTGAGTAGATACATAAGTCGGTATGACAGTATGTAAGAGGCTGTGTAAGTATCTGAGTATAGGTGTATAAATGGGGATATGAGTGATTGTACCGGTGGGTGACTTAGTGGGTGACTGAGTGTGTTAGTCGTTGAGTGGATATGTGAGTAGGTGTTTCAGTGCCTCGGTGTGTGTGTCACTGGATGTGGAAGTGGCTGTTTGGATGTGTTACTGGGTGATTTATTGCCTGTTGTGTACATGGTTGCTGTGTTTCTCTTACTTGGCAACCATGTTCTTGGCACGGACCTTTCATTCTTATGTCATTCTAGAGTCTTAGGTCCGTGCTGTGCTCTGAGGGTCAGTTGGAGGTGGGAGACTGAAGGAACAGGATGCTCCTTGGTGGTGCTGTACTTTAGTGAATAAACTACTTCTTTTTATCTACTTCTGCTTACATGGTTTACTTAACAATTTGGCGACTGAGGATCATGACCGGAACAGCACCATCATACAGACTTTACTCGTGCGACCCTTATCTTTGGATTGGAATTTCGTTGTTTTCTTAGAGGATTTATTGGATGTGTGCCTGCATTGGAAGCTGCTACATTTGTGGAACCTACGCTTGGATTGTTTTTTGTTTGTTTTGGGCAAATTATTTTTCTTCCACATTCTCCTTGCCCAGTTGCCTACTTTTTTTTTTAACTCACCGTTATTAGCGGAGTTCCACGCCTTCAACATTCCAGCAGCCAGATATTCCTGAACGACGACTACGTACATCGCTATTTGCTTGACGAGCCTTTTGTGCTCCTACATCAAAACGCATTCCGCGTTACATCACCTCCTCTCTACTCGCTCAAACGTCAGCGAACTAAGGTTTTCTTGGCATTCTTTTCTCCGACTCTATGGTTTTACGCGCTACGTCTCTTTACGAACGTACTGCTATTTTGTTTGGAATGTATCCTAGCAACCTTCATCGAGCTTTTGCTCGTACGCTGCGCTCTGCCCTCATTTCTTTTATTACCGGCTGGTCATTCGAGTGTTTTGCTGTCCATTTACCAAGTAGCTGAGCATCCGGATTCACTTTCCGGACTTGTGGTAATGTCTACCTATATTTAAAAGTTATTTCTACTTTCTTTACCACAAGTTTGTACTCTTGTATGCGACTTCATTTTCTGGAGCTTTGGCTAGTTTGTACTTTGAGCACCTTTATTTGGATTTCATGTGGAATTCCGAATTTTTCAACACTAAAGGGTGAAGTTTGGACCCTGTTTTACCTATTGTTCAGCGAACAATTCCCTTTACCTGATTTTTATTCTGCTTTAAGATGTCTATGCAACATTACAATTTAGCTCCTCCTCAGTGTTTCTGGCCTGCTGGTACTTCTCCATGCATGAAGTGGCCGGAATGGAAAGCGTACTTTCTTAATTATATTGACACTCTTGATGTTCAAGGAAAAATGTCTCCTGCTCATAAAAAAGGAATTTTCTTACACTCCGTAGGGCCTGAGGGGCTCAAAGCTTACAATCAAATGATAAGAGTTGGTGGATAGAAATTATTGGGTCTCGTTCACTTATTTTCAGATTCAAGGACCGTGAATGTGTGGCAAGATTGTATGTGTCTGTCTTTGGATGGTTGAGCAAGGAAAGCTCAACATCATCCTTAACCCTAACAATCCGGATCCTGTCATGGTTGTTGGAGAATATGAGGAATACAGTAAGACCTTGCTAGACAAATTTCCGAAGGTTTTCAGAAATGACATTGGTGAATTGACAAATTTCAAACACAAAATAGTTTTGAAAGACAATGCCTGTCCTAACATTTTTAAGGCAAGGAATATTCCCATAGTGGTAAGAAATGAGGTTGAAAAAGAATTTAACAAATTGGTGGAGAGCAATATTATTGAGAAGCTTGAGTCTTCGGAATGGGTTTCCCCACTGTTGTTGCCAGACGTGCCAATGGTAACATTAGATTATGCATAGATTTGCGACACCTTAATAGTAATATTGTAGTTGACCAATTCCCTTTACCTCGCATTTCTTAAATGTTAGCATTGGTTGGTAAAGCAAAGTTTTTTCTTGCATTGATCTTTTTGCCGCCTACCATCAGATCGTCCTTGATGACAGTTGTAAAAATATACTGCATTTATTACACCCTTTGGGTGTTTCCAATTTAAAAGAATGCCCTTTGGCCTTGCGTCAGCGGCAGCTGTTTTTCAGCGCACCATGCACAACATATTTGGGCATTGTAAAAATGCAGTGTGTTTTCAAGATGATATTCTTGTGTTTGCCAACAACAAATTTAATCATGAAGGGGTGGGAGCAGACTGCTGACCTCCCAGCACAGTTCGCCCCTTAGCATTCTGGTAAATGCAGTTTGTAGTGCATGCTTACTTGGTATTTTGCTGGAGTGTTCCACCAAAGTTGGTGCAGATTAGTGCTGTCATCTCTAGACACATGTTTCTGGATTTTATCCGTCATCAGTAGAGATCACAAACGATATTCTTCTGGGGTTGCTGAGCAGGCTGCCACAATTCTTACAGGTCTCAGTACCTCTCACAGGCACACAGGGGCATCTCCACTAGCTCGTCAGCTCAATGGCTGAAGGGAGCCTTTTTAAACAGGAAGGGGTGGGAGCACACTGCTGACCTCCCAGCACAGTTCGCCCCTTAGCATTCTAGTAAATGCAGTTTGTAGTGCATGCTTACTTGGTATTTTGCTGGAGTGTTCCACCAAATTTGGTGCAAATTAGTGCTGTCATCTCTAGACACATGTGTTTCTGGATTTTATCCATCATCAGTAGAGATCAAAAACGATATTCTTCTGGGGTTGCTGAGCAGGCTGCCACAATTCTTACAGGTCTCAGTACCTCTCACAGGCACACAGGTGCATCTCCACTAGCTCGTCAGCTCAATGGCTCAAGGGAGCCTTTTTAAACAGGAAGGGGTGGGAGCACACTGGTGACCTCCCAGCACAGTTCTCACTTTAGCATTCTGGTAAAGGCAGTTTGTAGTGCATGCTTACCTGGTATTTTGCTGGAGTGTTCCACCAAAGTTGGTGCAGATTAGTGCTGTCATCTCTAGACACATGTGTTTCTGGATTTTATCCGTCATCAGTAGAGATCAAAAACGATATTCTTCTGGGGTTGCTGAGCAGGCTGCCACAATTCTTACAGGTCTCAGTACCTCTCACAGGCGCACAGGTGCATCTCCACTAGCTCGTCAGCTCAATGGCTCTAGGGAGCCTTTTTAAACAGGAAGGGGTGGGAGCACACTGCTGACCTCCCAGCACAGTTCGCCCCTTAGCATTCTGGTAAATGCAGTTTGTAGTGCATGCTTACTTGGTATTTTGCTGTAGTGTTCCACCAAAGACCAATTTGTTTGTAAAAAATGTAGTTGTATTTTATTTTCTAGAACCAAGCCAGACCTGGTACAGGTAAGTGTACTAGTACTTTGCAAGAATAATGCAGTTAAATTCAGTTTGGATGCAGTTGAATGCAATTGGATTGGTTAGAGGTAAGTCACTTATTCATAAAACAGTTGGAATTACTTTTCAGTTACTTTTCAGATTACTATGTACGTTACTTTCCAGATTACTTTTTAAGTTACTTTTTCAACTCAGTGTGATATGCCTGGATATCACACTGGGACATTTCCTGGACAAAAGGTAAGTAAATCAGTTTTTGTACATATGCAGTTTCTTAAGGTTGCATACGAACCAACTCCACAATTAGAACAATTTTCACAAGAAAGCAGTCAATGCAGTCTTATGGGAGAAAACCAGATTATCGGTTTAACAGTAAATACTTAGGTTTGGGAGTTGGTTTTCTGGGATTAGAACCAGGGTTTCCCAGGGTCAAGGATGCACTCTCAAAGCACCCTCAGTGGCACCAGGGCAGCTGGGTGCAGAGTGCTGAGGCCCAATGTTATCCAAAGGGGGCTAGGGGGCCTCCGGTTGGTGACTGGTCACTAGCAGGCCACAAGGTAGTGGGAGCAAAGATCCTGGACTTAAGCTCTGGGCAAATCCAATTTAGCACACAAGGTGCACCAACAATGGCACAGGGGTGGCTGGGTGCAGTGTGCTGTTTTGCCTTCGGGTGCCCTGTTGGTTTCAATGGGCATTCTAGGGTTGCAACAAACACTGCAGGCTCGAGGACGAAGATCTTCAGTAGGTGACCACTGGTTGGAGAGGTAAGTTGGGCTGTCTTGGGATGCGGGACGCCATCGGTTGGGCAACCCAAGGCTGTGGGATGTCGGGTGCAGGGGTGTCTTTTGGCGTCGGATTTTTCTTACCGGCTCCGGTCATGGTCCTCCAGAAAGGGGCTGCAGGTGTCAGTTGGAGACTTGAGGTTGGTCTGGGATCACCAGATCCTAGGTCAGGATCTCCAGGGAAACCTCCTCATGGTGTTGGGCTACTCGAACTCGGGCCGTGGGCGTCGGGTGCAGAATGGTGCAGACTCGCGGATTTGGCCAGGGGCAGAGTCTGTTGGTGAGCAAATTCGGTGCTCACAGGAGACAAAGTCTGGTTGGGAAAGGCAGGGCAGGTCCTCCGGGTTCTTGGGGGCTGCTGGCTACAGGACACAGCGGGATTTCGCTGGAGCAGGTCGAGGTTGGGACAGGCCGGTAGGGCTTGGGCGAAGTCAGTTGGTGTTCTATATTCTTCCTTCAGCACGGCTCTTTGGTCCTTCTTCTTCTTGTCTGAGGAGGCAAGGTTCAGGGTTGCCCCTAAATACTACATTTAGGAACGTTACAGGTAGGTACAGGTTGGGACCAATGGGTCTCTTCCTTGGGGTGGGAACACCCCCTATTATGCCACCCTCCAGTGGGAGGGTGGCATAAGCCTCACACTGGTTGGTTGGGTCCCCCCATCTTCAAGATGGCGGGGACTGAGAGTTGTGCTTCCCTCGCCTCCCCCACCTGAGGAGTGGAGTTGGCAAAGCTGGGCACACATCTCCTCCTAACTTGGTTTTCCTGACGATTCTCCCGCCCAAAGTGGGGGTCAGAACCAGTGGGGGCCAGTTTCTAGGAGCAGAAAATGGCTGGGGAAGCTCACAAAGGTGGCAAGCCTTTGATGCTTCCTCTTCGTGGACCCAGCCCATCCTGGGGGAGGAGGCTTGGCACCTTGACCCAGGATGTGCTTTGTGCTTTGAGTACGGCAGGCTCTTGACCCAGGGGTCCAGAAACATGTCTGGTGGTGGCAGCTGGCGAGCAGCCACTCACCTAGGACACTAGAGTTAGGTCACTTTTCAGGGGGCATCTCTATGATGCCCTCTGAGTGCATTTTTCATTAAATCCCACACTGGCATCAGTTTGATACCAAACTGCCCAGTTTTCAGTAAAGCCATTATGGTGCTGTGGAGTTCGTAATGACAAACTCCCATACATATACTCTTTATGGCATTATTGCACTTACAATGTCTAAGAGTGGACTTAGACACTGTAGGGGTACAGGGCTCATGCACCTGTACCCTCACCACTGGTATAGTGCACCCAGCTAGAGGGGTGGCTTACCTATGTCATGGCAGTGGGTTTTAGGCATGGCTTCACTTTGTTCTGCACCAAAACACACAGCCTGCAATGGCAGTGTGTGTGTGTGTAAAGGTACAGGGCCTCAGGGTGGCACAATAAGTCCTGCAGCCCTTAGAGGCCTTCCCTGGTCACATTGCCTTTGGTACCTATGGTACCTTTTACAAGGGACTTGCATGTAGCCAGAGAGTTGCCAATTGGGTTGTGCAACAGTACAGTTTAGGAAAGGAACATAGGCCCAGGGTACCTGGTTGGCAGGAACCCAGGTCACACTCAGTCAAAGTGCATCAACATTAGGCAAAAAATGAGGTGGCAACCATGCAAAAAGGGGCACTTTCCTACACTTACATGTAGGTTGTCTGAACAAATTGTAATTACACCAATTACCATATAAATAGAGCACTGGTCATGGGCCTTATTAGCAGAGCCCAGAACACATTCAGAGGCAGTAACCACCAGTATCAGTAAAACAATAGGGGTGATCATGGCAACAAGGATGACTTTCTCACACTAATTCTCAAGGAAGCTGGCATAGAGGGTACCATTCTCACTTGGAGCTCATCTTACCTACACAGTATGACAAATGTGATCCACACTCCTTTCTCATCACAGCCCTGTGGCATAAAAGCAGGAGTCCACGTGGCCTCTAAATCTTCATGTCCTACTATATACTCAGGGTTTACAGGTAGGCTGTCACACAATATATCTTTTAAACAGAGCACTGGCTCTAGGCCTGGTTAGCAGGGGCCTAGGGCACAATCAGAGTGGGCAACACCAATATTAGTCAAACAATGTGGGTGATTAGGGAAAAAGGGATGATTTTTTCACAGTCCCTGTAAGATTTGGTTTTTTAGTGAGTTTCAGCATTTTTTAAAAATATAAATTGTACAACAATTCCACCAATAAGTTCAATTTATTATTATACATTTTTACAAGTTTATAAATACATTTTATTAACACATTTATTCTTAATATATTGTAAAAGTAACAATTAACAAATCAACATTAAGTAACTTATGTAAACTTTCTATAAATGAAATACAGCAAGTCTTTCTCTTTTTTGTATTCATTTTATGGATCCGCGGATACGCTGCGATGCCCCCATGAATCTGCCGAACTTCCAGGAACATACCCAAACCTCAACTTCTCATTGGATACAGTGAGTCTCCACCCATCCACATTGCAAACCACACCCTAAGTAGATAATTTGAGTTTCATATCTCTCTGGAGACAGAGTGAAAACTACAGCTTCATCTTTTTTCTGGCTTTTCCTCAAAAGAAGAGAGTTTCAAAGTTAAGATGTCGTCTGCTGATGATAGAAGGGAAGGGGAAGGTAGGGTGACGAAGAAGACTTACCACCTCTAAAGACATTTGAAAATATTTCTCCATCCCTTCAGGAGAAAAGAAAGTTCTTTCAAAATGTGTCTAGCCAATATATGTAGCAAAAAACTATCAAGAGGTACAGTGAAGAAGTATTCACATGGCAAATCTCTATTTGGAAACAGCCAGAAACCATACATAAAAGGACATATCACAGGAAGATAAGAAAGGGGGAAGGTGGCAGCTGGACCACCTGACCAGATGGTTACCATCCCGCTGTTTCACCAAAACTGCAAGACATGGTCACTCAGTGTGGCAAATTCCATATGCCAGTTGCACTAAAAATGTCATCTGTTGCCCAGTTTATGAATGCTATCAACAAGCTAAATGGTTATTTAGTCACATCACCATTCCATCTTACATTCCTCTTTAAACACAAACACAAGTAAATATCTGATAAGCAAATATAGAATATATTTATCTTTACATCGCATACTTCTAGATTACATACTATAAGGAAGTGAGTAGATACATAAGTCGGTATGACAGTATGTAAGAGGCTGTGTAAGTATCTGAGTATAGGTGTATAAATGGGGATATGAGTGATTGTACCGGTGGGTGACTGAGTGGGTGACTGAGTGTGTTAGTCGTTGAGTGGATATGTGAGGAGGTGTTTCAGTGCCTCGGTGTGTGTGTCACTGGATGTGGAAGTGGCTGTTTGGATGTGTTACTGGGTGATTTAGTGCCTGTTGTGTACATAGTTGCTGTGTTTCTCTTACTTGGCAACCATGTTCTTGGCACGGACCTTTCATTCTTATGTCATTCTAGAGTCTTAGGTCCGTGCTGTGCTCTGAGGGTCAGTTGGAGGTGGGAGACTGAAGGAACAGGATGCTCCTTGGTGGTGCTGTACTTTAGTGAATAAACTACTTCTTTTTATCTACTTCTGCTTACATGGTTTACTTAACAATTTGGCGACTGAGGATCATGACCGGAACAGCACCATCATACAGACTTTACGCGTGCGACCCTTATCTTTGGATTGGAATTTCGTTGTTTTCTTAGAGGATTTATCGGATGTGTGCCTGCATTGGAAGCTGCTACATTTGTGGAACCTACGCTTGGATTGTTTTTTGTTTGTTTTGGGCAAATTATTTTTCTTCCACATTCTCCTTGCCCAGTTGCCTACTTTTTTTTTTAACTCACCGTTATTAGCGGAGTTCCACGCCTTCAACATTCCAGCAGCCAGATATTCCTGAACGACGACTACGTACATCGCTATTTACTTGACGAGCCTTTTGTGCTCCTACATCAAAACGCATTCCGCGTTACATTACCTCCTCTCTACTCGCTCAAACGTCAGCGAACTAAGGTTTTCTTGGCATTCTTTTCTCCGACTCTATGGTTTTACGCCCTATGTCTCTTTACGAACGTACTGCTATTTTGTTTGGAATGTATCCTAGCAACCTTCATCGAGCTTTTGCTCGTACGCTGCGCTCTGCCCTCATTTCTTTTATTACCGGCTGGTCATTCGAGTGCTTTGCTGTCCATTTACCAAGTAGCTGAGCATCCGGATTCACTTTCCGGACTTGTGGTAATGTCTACCTATATTTAAAAGTTATTTCTACTTTCTTTACCACAAGTTTGTACTCTTGTATGCGACTTCATTTTCTGGAGCTTTGGCTAGTTTGTACTTTGAGCACCTTTATTTGGATTTCATGTGGAATTCCGAATTTTTTCAACACTAAAGGGTGAAGTTTGGACCCTGTTTTACCTATTGTTCAGCGAACAATTCCCTTTACCTGATTTTTATTCTGCTTTAAGATGTCTACGCAACATTACAATTTAGCTCCTCCTCAGTGTTTCTGGCCTGCTGGTACTTCTCCATGCATGAAGTGGCAGGAATGGAAAGCGTACTTTCTTAATTATATTGACACTCTTGATGTTCAAGGAAAAATGTCTCCTGCTCATAAAAAAGGAATTTTCTTACACTCCGTAGGGCCTGAGGGGCTCAAAGCTTACAATCAAATGATAAGAGTTGGTGGATAGAAATTATTGGGTCTCGTTCACTTATTTTCAGATTCAAGGACCGTGAATGTGTGGCAAGATTATATGTGTCTGTCTTTGGATGGTTTGAGCAAGGAAAGCTCAACATCATCCTTAACCCTAACAATCCGGATCCTGTCATGGTTGTTGGAGAATCTGAGGAATACAGTAAGACCTTGCTAGACAAATTTCCGAAGGTTTTCAGAAATGACATGGGTGAATTGACAAATTTCAAACACAAAATAGTTTTGAAAGACAATACCTGTCCTAAAATTTTTAAGGCAAGGAATATTCCCATAGTGGTAAGAAATGAGGTTGAAAAAGAATTTAACAAATTGGTGGAGAGCAATATTATTGAGAAGCTTGAGTCTTCGGAATGGGTTTCCCCACTGTTGTTGCCAGACGTGCCAATGGTAACATTAGATTATGCATAGATTTGCGACACCTTAATAGTAATATTGTAGTTGACCAATTCCCTTTACCTCGCATTTCTTAAATGTTAGCATTGGTTGGTAAAGCAAAGTTTTTTTCTTGCATTGATCTTTTTGCCGCCTACCATCAGATCGTCCTTGATGACAGTTGTAAAAAATATACTGCATTTATTACACCCTTTGGGTGTTTCCAATTTAAAAGAATGCCCTTTGGCCTTGCGTCAGCGGCAGCTGTTTTTCAGCGCACCATGCACAACATATTTGGGGATTGTAAAAATGCAGTGTGTTTTCAAGATGATATTCTTGTGTTTGCCAACAACAAATTTAATCATGAAGGGGTGGGAGCACACTGCTGACCTCCCAGCATAGTTCGCCCCTTAGCATTCTGGTAAATGCAGTTTGTAGTGCATGCTTACTTGGTATTTTGCTGGAGTGTTCCACCAAAGTTGGTGCAGATTAGTGCTGTCATCTCTAGACACATGTTTCTGGATTTTATCCGTCATCAGTAGAGATCAAAAACGATATTCTTCTGGGGTTGCTGAGCAGGTTGCCACAATTCTTACAGGTCTCAGTACCTCTCACAGGCACACAGGGGCATCTCCACTAGCTCGTCAGCTCAATGGCTGAAGGGAGCCTTTTTAAACAGGAAGGGGTGGGAGCACACTGCTGACCTCCCAGCACAGTTCGCCCCTTAGCATTCTGGTAAATGCAGTTTGTAGTGCATGCTTACTTGGTATTTTGCTGGAGTGTTCCACCAAAGTTGGTGCAGATTAGTGCTGTCATCTCTAGACACATGTGTTTCTGGATTTTATCCGTCATCAGTAGAGATCAAAAACGAAATTCTTCTGGGGTTGCTGAGCAGGCTGCCACAATTCTTACAGGTCTCAGTACCTCTCACAGGTGCACAGGTGCATCTCCACTAGCTCGGCAGCTCAATGGCTCAAGGGAGCCTTTTTAAACAGGAAGGAGTGGGAGCACACTGTTGACCTCCCAGCACAGTTCGCCCCTTAGCATTCTGGTAAATGCAGTTTGTAGTGCATGCTTACTTGGTATTTTGCTGGAGTGTTCCACCAAATTTGGTGCATATTAGTGCTGTCATCTCTAGACACATGTGTTTCTGGATTTTATCCATCATCAGTAGAGATCAAAAACGATATTCTTCTGGGGTTGCTGAGCAGGCTGCCACAATTCTTACAGGTCTCAGTACCTCTCACAGGCACACAGGTGCATCTCCACTAGCTCGTCAGCTCAATGGCTCAAGGGAGCTTTTTTAAACAGGAAGGGGTGGAAGCACACTGGTGACCTCACAGCACAGTTCTCCCTTTAGCATTCTGGTAAAGGCAGTTTGTAGTGCATGCTTACCTGGTATTTTGCTGGAGTGTTCCACCAAAGTTGGTGCAGATTAGTGCTGTCATCTCTAGACACATGTGTTTCTGGATTTTATCCGTCATCAGTAGAGATCAAAAACGATATTCTTCTAGGGTTGCTGAGCAGGCTGCCACAATTCTTACAGGTCTCAGTACCTCTCACAGGCGCACAGGTGCATCTCCACTAGCTCGTCAGCTCAATGGCTCAAGGGAGCCTTTTTAAACAGGAAGGGGTGGGAGCACACTGCTGACCTCCCAGCACAGTTCGCCCCTTAGCATTCTGGTAAATGCAGTTTGTAGTGCATGCTTACTTGGTATTTTGCTGTAGTGTTCCACCAAAGACCAATTTGTTTGTAAAAAATGTAGTTGTATTTTATTTTCTAGAACCAAGCCAGACCTGGTACAGGTAAGTGTACTAGTACTTTGCAAGAATAATGCAGTTAAATTCAGTTTGGATGCAGTTGAATGCAATTGGATTGGTTAGAGGTAAGTCACTTATTCATAAAACAGTTGGAATTACTTTTCAGATTACTATGTACGTTACTTTCCAGATTACTTTTTAAGTTACTTTTTCAACTCAGTGTGATATGCCTGGATATCACACTGGGACATTTCCTGGACAAAAGGTAAGTAAATCAGTTTTTGTACATATGCAGTTTCTTAAGGTTGCATACGAACCAACTCCACAATTAGAACAATTAGAACAAGAAAGCAGTCAATGCAGTCCTATGGGAGAAAACCAGATTATCGGTTTAACAGTAAATACTTAGGTTTGGGAGTTGGTTTTCTGGGATTAGAACCAGGGTTTCCCAGGGTCAAGGATGCACTCTCAAAGCACCCTCAGTGGCACCAGGGCAGCTGGGTGCAGAGTGCTGAGACCCAATGTTATCCAAAGGGGGCTAGGGGGCCTCCGGTTGGTGACTGGTCACTAGCAGGCCACAAGGTAGTGGGAGCAAAGATCCTGGACTTAAGCTCTGGGCAAATCCAATTTAGCACACAAGGTGCACCAACAATGGCACAGGGGTGGCTGGGTGCAGTGTGCTGTTTTGCCTTCGGGTGCCCTGTTGGTTTCAATGGGCATTCTAGGGTTGCAACAAACACTGCAGGCTCGAGGACGAAGATCTTCAGTAGGTGACCACTGGTTGGAGAGGTAAGTTGGGCTGTCTTGGGATGCGGGGACGCCATCGGTTGGGCAACCCAAGGCTGTGGGATGTCGGGTGCAGGGGTGTCTTTTGGCGTCGGGTTTTTCTTACCGGCTCCGGTCATGGTCCTCCAGAAAGGGGCTGCAGGCGTCGGTTGGAGACTTGAGGTTGGTCAGGGATCACCAGATCCTAGGTCAGGATCGCCAGGGAAACCTCCTCATGGTGTTGGGCTACTCGAACTCGGGCCGTGGGCGTCGGGTGCAGAATGGTGCAGACTCGCGGATTTGGCCAGAGGCAGAGTCTGTTGGTGAGCAAATTCGGTGCTCACAGGAGACAAAGTCTGGTTGGGAAAGGCAGGGCAGGTCCTCCGGGTTCTTGGGGGCTGCTGGCTACAGGACACAGCGGGATTTCGCTGGAGCAGGTCGAGGTTGGGACAGGCCGGTAGGGCTTGGGCGAAGTCAGTTGGTGTTCTATATTCTTCCTTCAGCACGGCTCTTTGGTCCTTCTTCTTCTTGTCTGAGGAGGCAAGGTTCAGGGTTGCCCCTAAATACTACATTTAGGAACGTTACAGGTAGGTACAGGTTGGGACCAATGGGTCTCTTCCTTGGGGTGGGAACCTCCAGTGGGAGGGTGGCATAAGCCTCACACTGGTTGGTTGGGTCCCCCCATCTTCAAGATGGCGGGGACTGAGAGTTGTGCTTCCCTCGCCTCCCCCACCTGAGGAGTGGAGTTGGCAAAGGTGGGCACACATCTCCTCCTAATTTGGTTTTCCTGATGATTCTCCCGCCCAAAGTGGGGGTCAGAACCAGTGGGGGCCAGTTTCTAGGAGCAGAAAATGGCTGGGGAAGCTCACAAAGGTGGCAAGCCTTTGATGCTTCCTCTTCGTGGACCCAGCCCATCCTGGGGGAGGAGGCTTGGCACCTTGACCCAGGATGTGCTTTGTGCTTTGAGTACGGCAGGCTCTTGACCCAGGGGTCCAGAAACATGTCTGATGGTGGCAGCTGGCGAGCAGCCACTCACCTAGGACACTAGAGTTAGGTCACTTTTCAGGGGCATCTCTATGATGCCCTCTGAGTGCATTTTTCATTAAATCCCACACTGGCATCAGTTTGATACCAAACTTCCCACTTATCAGTAAAGCCATTATGGTGCTGTGGAGTTCGTAATGACAAACTCCCATACATATACTCTTTATGGCATTATTACACTTACAATGTCTAAGAGTGGACTTAGACACTGTAGGGGTACAGGGCTCATGCACCTGTACCCTCACCACTGGTATAGTGCACCCAGCTAGAGGGGTGGCTTACCTATGTCATGGCAGTGGGTTTTAGGCATGGCTTCACTTTGTTCTGCACCAAAACACACAGCCTGCAATGGCAGTGTGTGTGTGTAAAGGTACAGGGCCTCAGGGTGGCACAATAAGTGCTGCAGCCCTTAGAGGCCTTCCCTGGTCACATTGCCTTTGGTACCTATGGTACCTTTTACAAGGGACTTGCATGTAGCCAGAGAGTTGCCAATTGGGTTGTGCAACAGTACAGTTTAGGAAAGGAACATAGGCCCAGGGTACCTGGTTGGCAGGAACCCAGGTCACACTCAGTCAAAGTGCATCAACATTAGGCAAAAAATGAGGTGGCAACCATGCAAAAAGGGGCACTTTCCTACACTTACATGTAGGTTGTCTGAACAAATTGTAATTACACCAATTACCATATAAATAGAGCACTGGTCATGGGCCTTATTAGCAGAGCCCAGAACACATTCAGAGGCAGTAACCACCAGTATCAGTAAAACAATAGGGATGATCATGGCAACAAGGATGACTTTCTCACACTTATTCTCAAGGAAGCTGGCATAGAGGGTACCATTCTCACTTGGAGCTCATCTTACCTACACAGTATGACAAATGTGATCCACACTCCTTTCTCATCACAGCCCTGTGGCATAAAAGCAGGAGTCCACGTGGCCTCTAAATCTGCATGTCCTACTATATACTCAGGGTTTACAGGTAGGCTGTCACACAATATATCTTTTAAACAGAGCACTGGCTCTAGGCCTGGTTAGCAGGGGCCTAGGGCACAATCAGAGTGGGCAACACCAATATTAGTCAAACAATGGGGGTGATTAGGGAAAAAGGGATGATTTTTTCCACAGTCCCTGTAAGATTTGGTTTTTTAGTGAGTTTCAGCCTTTTTTTAAAATATAAATTGTACAACAATTCCACCAATAAGTTCAATTTATTATTATACATTTTTACAAGTTTATAAATACATTTTATTAACACATTTATTCTTAATATAGTGTAAAAGTAACAATTAACAAATCAACATTAAGTAACTTATGTAAACTTTCTATAAATGAAATACAGCAAGTCTTTCTCTTTTTTGTATTCATTTTATGGATCTGCGGATACGCTGCGATGCCCCCATGTATCTGCCGAACTTCCAGGAACACACCAGAACCTCAACTTCTCATTGGATACAGTGAGTCTCCACCCATCCACATTGCAAACCACACCCTAAGTAGATAATTTGAGTTTCATATCTCTCTGGAGACAGAGTGAAAACTACAGCTTCATCTTTTTTCTGGCTTTTCCTCAAAAGAAGAGAGTTTCAAAGTTAAGATGTCGTCTGCTGATGATAGAAGGGAAGGGGAAGGTAGGGTGAAGAAGAAGACTTACCACCTCTAAAGACATTTGAAAATATTTCTCCATCCCTTCAGGAGAAAAGAAAGTTCTTTCAAAATGTGTCTAGCCAATATATGTAGCATAAAACTATCAAGAGGTACAGTGAAGAAGTATTCACATGGCAAATCTCTATTTGGAAACAGCCAGAAACCATACATAAAAGGACATATCACAGGAAGATAAGAAAGGGGGAAGGTGGCAGCTGGACCACCTGACCAGATGGTTACCATCCCGCTGTTTCACCAAAACTGCAAGACATGGTCACTTATTGTGGCAAATTCCATATGCCAGTTGCACTAAAAATGTCATCTGTTGCCCAGTTTATGAATGCTATCAACAAGCATAATGGTTATTTAGTCACATCACCATTCCATCTTACATTCCTCTTTAAACACAAACACAAGTAAATATCTGATAAGCAAATATAGAATATATTTATCTTTACATCGCATACTTCTAGATTACATACTATAAGGAAGTGAGTAGATACATAAGTGGTTATGACAGTATGTAAGAGGCTGTGTAAGTATCTGAGTATAGGGATATGAGTGATTGTACGGTGGGTGACTGAGTGGGTGACTGAGTGTGTTAGTCGTTGAGTGGATATGTGAGTAGGTGTTTCAGTGCCTCGGTGTGTGTGTCACTGGATGTGGAAGTGGCTGTTTGGATGTGTTACTGGGTGATTTAGTGCCTGTTGTGTACATGGTTGCTGTGTTTCTCTTACTTGGCAACCATGTTCTTGGAACGGACCTTTCATTCTTATGTCATTCTAGACTCTTAGGTCCGTGCTGTGCTCTGAGGGTCAGTTGGAGGTGGGAGACTGAAGGAACAGGTTGCTCCTTGGTGGTGCTGTACTTTAGTGAATAAACTACTTCTTTTTATCTACTTCTGCTTACATGATTTACTTAACAATTTGGCGACTGAGGATCATGACCGGAACAGCACCATCATACAGACTTTACGCGTGCGACCCTTATCTTTGGTTTGGAATTTCGTTGTTTTCTTAGAGGATTTATCGGATGTGTGCCTGCATTGGAAGCTGCTACATTTGTGGAACCTACGCTTGGATTGTTTTTTGTTTGTTTTGGGCAAATTATTTTTCTTCCACATTCTCCTTGCCCAGTTGGACACTTTTTTTTAACTCACCGTTATTAGCGGAGTTCCACGCCTTCAATATTCCAGCAGCCAGAGATTCCTGAACGACGACTACGTACATCGCTATTTACTTGACGAGCCTTTTGTGCTCCTACATCAAAACGCATTCTGCGTTACATCACCTCCTCTCTACTCGCTCAGACGTCAGCGAACTAAGGTTTTCTTGGCATTCTTTTCTCCGACTCTATGGTTTTACGTGCTACGTCTCTTTACGTAACGTACTGCTATTTTGTTTGGAATGTATCCTAGCAACCTTCATCGAGCTTTTGCTCAGTACGCTGCGCTCTGCCCTCATTTCTTTTATTACCGGCTGGTCATTCGAGTGTTTTGCTGTCCATTTACCAAGTAGCTGAGCATCCGGATTCACTTTCCGGACTTGTGGTAATGTCTACCTATATTTAAAAGTTATTTCTACTTTCTTTACCACAAGTTTGTACTCTTGTATGCGACTTCATTTTCTGGAGCTTTGGCTAGTTTGTACTTTGAGCACCTTTATTTGGATTTCATGTGGAATTCCGAATTTTTTCAACACTAAAGGGTGAAGTTTGGACCCTGTTTTACCTATTGTTCAGCGAACAATTCCCTTTACCTAATTTTTATTTTGCTTTAAGATGTCTACGCAACATTACAATTTAGCTCCTCCTCAGTGTTTCTGGCCTGCTGGTACTTCTCCATGCATGAAGTGGCCGGAATGGAAAGCGTACTTTCTTAATTATATTGACACTCTTGATGTTCAAGGAAAAATGTCTCCTGCTCATAAAAAGGAATTTTCTTACACTCCGTAGGGCCTGAGGGGCTCAAAGCTTACAATCAAATGATAAGAGTTGGTGGATAGAAATTATTGGGTCTCGTTCACTTATTTTCAGATTCAAGGACCGTGAATGTGTGGCAAGATTATATGTGTCTGTCTTTGGATGGTTTGAGCAAGGAAAGCTCAACATCATCCTTAACCCTACCAATTCGGATCCTGTCATGGTTGTTGGAGAATCTGAGGAATACAGTAAGACCTTGCTAGACAAATTTCCGAAGGTTTTCAGAAATGACATTGGTGAATTGACAAATTTCAAACACAAAATAGTTTTGAAAGACAATGCCTGTCCTAAAATTTTTAAGGCAAGGAATATTCCCATAGTGGTAAGAAATGAGGTTGAAAAAGAATTTAACAAATTGGTGGAGAGCAATATTATTGAGAAGCTTGAGTCTTCGGAATGGGTTTCCCCCACTGTTGTTGCCAGACATGCCAATGGTAACATTAGATTATGCATAGATTTGCGACACCTTAATAGTAATATTGTAGTTGACCAATTCCCTTAACCTCGCATTTCTGAAATGTTAGCATTGGTGGTAAAGCAAAGTTTTTTTCTTGCATTGATCTTTTTGCCGCCTACCATCAGATCGTCCTTGATGACAGTTGTAAAAAATATACTGCATTTATTACACCCTTTGGGTGTTTCCAATTTAAAAGAATGCCCTTTGGCCTTGCTTCAGCGGCAGCTGTTTTTCAGCGCACCATGCACAACATATTTGGGCATTGTAAAAATGCAGTGTGTTTTCAAGATGATATTCTTGTGTTTGCCAACAACAAATTTAATCATGAAGGGGTGGGAGCACACTGCTGACCTCCCAGCACAGTTCGCCCCTTAGCATTCTGGTAAATGCAGTTTGTAGTGCATGCTTACTTGGTATTTTGCTGGAGTGTTCCACCAAAGTTGGTGCAGATTAGTGCTGTCATCTCTAGACACATGTGTTTCTGGATTTTATCCGTCATCAGTAGAGATCAAAAACGATATTCTTCTGGGGTTGCTGAGCAGGCTGCCACAATTCTTACAGGTCTCAGTACCTCTCACAGGCACACAGGGGCATCTCCACTAGCTCGTCAGCTCAATGGCTGAAGGGAGCCTTTTTAAACAGGAAGGAGTGGGAGCACACTGTTGACCTCCCAGCACAGTTCGCCCCTTAGCATTCTGGTAAATGCAGTTTGTAGTGCATGCTTACTTGGTATTTTGCTGGAGTGTTCCACCAAATTTGGTGCAGATTAGTGCTGTCATCTCTAGACACATGTGTTTCTGGATTTTATCCATCATCAGTAGAGATCAAAAACGATATTCTTCTGGGGTTGCTGAGCAGGCTGCCACAATTCTTACAGGTCTCAGTACCTCTCACAGGCACACAGGTGCATCTCCACTAGCTCGTCAGCTCAATGGCTTAAGGGAGCCTTTTTAAACAGGAAGGGGTGGGAGCACACTGCTGACCTCCCAGCACAGTTCTCCCTTTAGCATTCTGTTAAAGGCAGTTTGTAGTGCATGCTTACCTGGTATTTTGCTGGAGTGTTCCACCAAAGTTGGTGCAGATTAGTGCTGTCATCTCTAGACACATGTGTTTCTGGATTTTATCCGTCATCAGTAGAGATCAAAAACGATATTCTTCTGGGGTTGCTGAGCAGGCTGCCACAATTCTTACAGGTCTCAGTACCTCTCACAGGCGCACAGGTGCATCTCCACTAGCTCGACAGCTCAATGGCTCAAGGGAGCCTTTTTAAACAGGAAGGGGTGGGAGCACACTGCTGACCTCCCAGCACAGTTCGCCCCTTAGCATTCTGGTAAATGCAGTTTGTAGTGCATGCTTACTTGGTATTTTGCTGTAGTGTTCCACCAAAGACCAATTTGTTTGTAAAAAATTTAGTTGTATTTTATTTTCTAGAACCAAGCCAGACCTGGTACAGGTAAGTGTACTAGTACTTTGCAAGAATAATGCAGTTAAATTCAGTTTGGATGCAGTTGAATGCAATTGGATTGGTTAGAGGTAAGTCACTTATTCATAAAACAGTTGGAATTACTTTTCAGTTACTTTTCAGATTACTATGTACGTTACTTTCCAGATTACTTTTTAAGTTACTTTTTCAACTCAGTGTGATATGCCTGGATATCACACTGGGACATTTCCTGGACAAAAGGTAAGTAAATCAGTTTTTGTACATATGCAGTTTCTTAAGGTTGCATACGAACCAACTCCACAATTAGAACAATTTTCACAAGAAAGCAGTCAATGCAGTCCTATGGGAGAAAACCAGATTATCGGTTTAACAGTAAATACTTAGGTTTGGGAGTTGGTTTTCTGGGATTAGAACCAGGGTTTCCCCAGGGTCAAGGATGCACTCTCAAAGCACCCTCAGTGCCACCAGGGCAGCTGGGTGCAGAGTGCTGAGGCCCAATGTTATCCAAAGGGGGCTAGGGGGCCTCCGGTTGGTGACTGGTCACTAGCAGGCCACAAGGTACTGGGAGCAAAGATCCTGGACTTAGGCTCTGGGCAAATCCAATTTAGCACACAAGGTGCACCAACAATGGCACAGGGGTGGCTGTGTGCAGTGTGCTGTTTTGCCTTCGGGTGCCCTGTTGGTTTCAATGGGCATTCTAGGGTTGCAACAAACACTGCAGGCTCGAGGACGAAGATCTTCAGTAGGTGACCACTGGTTGGAGAGGTAAGTTGGGCTGTCTTGGGATGCGGGGACGCCATCGGTTGGGCAACTCAAGGCTGTGGGATGTCGGGTGCAGGGGTGTCTTTTGGAGTCGGGTTTTTCTTACCGGCTCCGGTCATGGTCCTCCAGAAAGGGGCTGCAGGCATCGGTTGGAGACTTGAGGTTGGTCAGGGATCACCAGATCCTAGGTCAGGATCGCCAGGGAAACCTCCTCATGGTGTTGGGCTACTCGAACTCGGGCCGTGGGCGTCGGGTGCAGAATGGTGCAGACTCGCGGATTTGGCCAGAGGCAGAGTCTGTTGGTGAGAAAATTCGGTGCTCACAGGAGACAAAGTCTGGTTGGGAAAGGCAGGGCAGGTCCTCCGGGTTCTTGGGGGCTGCTGGCTACAGGACACAGCGGGATTTCGCTGGAGCAGGTAGAGGTTGGGACAGGCCGGTAGGGCTTGGGCGAAGTCAGTTGGTGTTCTATATTCTTCCTTCAGCACGGCTCTTTGGTCCTTCTTCTTCTTGTCTGAGGAGGCAAGGTTCAGGGTTGCCCCTAAATACTACATTTAGGAACGTTACAGGTAGGTACAGGTTGGGACCAATGGGTCTCTTCCTTGGGGTGGGAACACCCCCTATTATGCCACCCTCCAGTGGGAGGGTGGCATAAGCCTCACTCTGGTTGGTTGGGTCCCCCCATCTTCAAGATGGTGGGGACTGAGAGTTGTGCTTCCCTCGCCTCCCCCACCTGAGGAGTGGAGTTGGCAAAGGTGGGCCCACATCTCCTCCTAACTTGGTTTTCCTGACGATTCTCCCGCCCAAAGTGGGGGTCAGAACCAGTGGGGGCCAGTTTCTAGGAGCAGAAAATGGCTGGGGAAGCTCACAAAGGTGGCAAGCCTTTGATGCTTCCTCTTCGTGGACCCAGCCCATCCTGCGGGAGGAGGCTTGGCACCTTGACCCAGGATGTGCTTTGTGCTTTGAGTACGGCAGGCTCTTGACCCAGGGGTCCAGAAACATGTCTGGTGGTGGCAGCTGGCGAGCAGCCACTCACCTAGGACACTAGAGTTAGGTCACTTTTCAGGGGGCATCTCTATGATGCCCTCTGAGTGCATTTTTCATTAAATCCCACACTGGCATCAGTTTGATACCAAACTTCCCAGTTTTCAGTAAAGCCATTATGGTGCTGTGGAGTTCATAATGACAAACTCCCATACATATACTCTTTATGGCATTATTGCACTTACAATGTCTAAGAGTGGACTTAGACACTGTAGGGGTACAGGGCTCATGCACCTGTACCCTCACCACTGGTATAGTGCACCCAGCTAGAGGGGTGGCTTACCTATGTCATGGCAGTGGGTTTTAGGCATGGCTTCACTTTGTTCTGCACCAAAACACACAGCCTGCAATGGCAGTGTGTGTGTGTAAAGGTACAGGGTCTCAGGGTGGCACAATAAGTGCTGCAGCCCTTAGAGGCCTTCCCTGGTCACATTGCCTTTGGTACCTATGGTACCTTTTACAAGGGACTTGCATGTAGCCAGAGAGTTGCCAATTGGGTTGTGCAACAGTACAGTTTAGGAAAGGAACATAGGCCCAGGGTACCTGGTTGGCAGGAACCCAGGGCACACTCAGTCAAAGTGCATCAACATTAGGTAAAAAGTGAGGTGGCAACCATGCAAAAAGGGGCATTTTCCTACACTTACATGTAGGTTGTCTGAACAAATTGTAATTACACCAATTACCATATAAATAGAGCACTGGTCATGGGCCTTATTAGCAGAGCCCAGAACACATTCAGAGGCAGTAACCACCAGTATCAGTAAAACAATAGGGGTGATCATGGCAACAAGGATGACTTTCTCACACTAACTCTCAAGGAAGATGGCATAGAGGGTACCATTCTCACTTGGAGCTCATCTTACCTACACAGTATGACAAATGTGATCCACACTCCTTTCTCATCACAGCCCTGTGGCATAAAAGCAGGAGTCCACTGGGCCTCTAAATCTGCATGTCCTACTATATATTCAGGGTTTACAGGTAGGCTGTCACACAATATATCTTTTAAACAGAGCACTGGCTGTAGGCCTTGGTAGCAGGGGCCTAGGACACAATCAGAGTGGGCAACACCAATATTAGTCAAACAATGGGGGTGATTAGGGAAAAAGGGATGATTTTTTTCACAGTCCCTGTAAGGTTTGGTTTTTTAGTGAGTTTCAGCATTTTTTAAAAATATAAATTGTACAACAATTCCACCAATAAGTTCAATTTATTATTATACATTTTTACAAGTTTATAAATACATTTTATTAACACATTTATTCTTAATATATATTGTAAAAGTAACAATTAACAAAACAACCTAAGGTAACTTATGTAAACTTTTTATAAATGCAATACAGCAAGTCTTTCTCTTTTTTGTATTCATTTTATGGATCCACGGATACGCTGCGATGCCCCCATGAATCTGCCGAACTTCCAGGAACACACCCAAACCTCAACTTCTCATTGGATACAGTGAGTCTCCACCCATCCACATTGCAAACCACACCCTAAGTAGATAATTTGAGTTTCATATCTCTCTGGAGACAGAGTGAAAACTACAGCTTCATCTTTTTTCTGGCTTTTCCTCAAAAGAAGAGAGTTTCAAAGTTAAGATGTCGTCTGCTGATGATAGAAGGGAAGGGGAAGGTAGGGTGAAGAAGAAAACTTACCACCTCTAAAGACATTTGAAAATATTTCTCCATCCCTTCAGGAGAAAAAAAAGTTCTTTCAAAATGTGTCTAGCCAATATATGTAGCAAAAAACTATCAAGAGGTACACTGAAGAAGTATTCACATGGCAAATCTCTATTTGGAAACAGCCAGAAACCATACATAAAAGGACATATCACAGGAAGATAAGAAAGGGGGAAGGTGGCAGCTGGACCACCTGACCAGATGGTTACCATCCCGCTGTTTCACCAAAACTGCAAGACATGGTCACTTATTGTGGCAAATTCCATATGCCAGTTGCACTAAAAATGTCATCTGTTGCCCAGTTTATGAATGCTATCAACAAGCATAATGGTTATTTAGTCACATCACCATTCCATCTTACATTCCTCTTTAAACACAAACACAAGTAAATATCTGATAAGCAAATATAGAATATATTTATCTTTACATCGCATACTTCTAGATTACATACTATAAGGAAGTGAGTAGATACATAAGTGGTTATGACAGTATGTAAGAGGCTGTGTAAGTATCTGAGTATAGGTGTATAAATGGGGATATGAGTGATTGTACCGGTGGGTGACTGAGTGGGTGACTGAGTGTGTTAGTCGTTGAGTGGATATGTGAGTAGGTGTTTCAGTGCCTCGGTGTGTGTGTCACTGGATGTGGAAGTGGCTGTTTGGATGTGTTACTGGGTGATTTAGTGCCTGTTGTGTACATGGTTGCTGTGTTTCTCTTACTTGGCAACCATGTTCTTGGCACAGACCTTTCATTCTTATGTCATTCTAGAGTCTTAGGTCCGTGCTGTGCTCTGAGGGTCAGTTGGAGGTGGGAGACTGAAGGAACAGGATGCTCCTTGGTGGTGCTGTACTTTAGTGAATAAACTACTTCTTTTTATCTACTTCTGCTTACATGATTTACTTAACAATTTGGCGACTGAGGATCATGACCGGAACAGCACCATCATACAGACTTTACGCGTGCGACCCTTATCTTTGGATTGGAATTTCGTTGTTTTCTTAGAGGATTTATCGGATGTGTGCCTGCATTGGAAGCTGCTACATTTGTGGAACCTACGCTTGGATTGTTTTTTGTTTGTTTGGGGCAAATTATTTTTCTTCCACATTCTCCTTGCCCAGTTGCCTACTTTTTTTAACTCACCGTTATTAGCGGAGTTCCACGCCTTCAACATTCCAGCAGCCAGAGATTCCTGAACGACGACTACGTACATCGCTATTTACTTGAGGAGCCTTTTGTGCTCCTACATCAAAACGCATTCCGCGTTACATCACCTCCTCTCTACTCGCTCAAACGTCAGCGAACTAAGGTTTTCTTGGCATTCTTTTCTCCGACTCTATGGTTTTACGCGCTACGTCTCTTTATGTAACGTACTGCTATTTTGTTTGGAATGTATCCTAGCAACCTTCATCGAGCTTTTGCTCGTACGCTGCGCTCTGCCCTCATTTCTTTTATTACCGGCTGGTCATTCGAGTGTTTTGCTGTCCATTTACCAAGTAGCTGAGCATCCGGATTCACTTTCCGGACTTGTGGTAATGTCTACCTATATTTAAAAGTTATTTCTACTTTCTTTACCACAAGTTTGTACTCTTGTATGCGACTTCATTTTCTGGAGCTTTGGCTAGTTTGTACTTTGAGCACCTTTATTTGGATTTCATGTGGAATTCCGAATTTGTTCAACACTAAAGGGTGAAGTTTAGACCCTGTTTTACCTATTGTTCAGCGAACAATTCCCTTTACCTGATTTTTATTCTGCTTTAAGATGTCTACGCAACATTACAATTTAGCTCCTCCTCAGTGTTTCTGGCCTGCTGGTACTTCTCCATGCATGAAGTGGCCGGAATGGAAAGCGTACTTTCTTAATTATATTGACACTCTTGATGTTCAAGGAAAAATGTCTCCTGCTCATAAAAAAGGAATTTTCTTACACTCCTTAGGGCCTGAGGGGCTCAAAGCTTACAATCAAATGATAAGAGCTGGTGGATAGAAATTATTGGGTCTTGTTCACTTATTTTCAGATTCAAGGACCGTGAATGTGTGGCAAGATTATATGTGTCCAAAGAGGAACCGTCTGTCTTTGGATGGTTTGAGCAAGGAAAGCTCGACATCATCCTTAACCCTAACAATCCGGATCCTGTCATGGTTGTTGGAGAATCTGAGGAATACAGTAAGACCTTGCTAGACAAATTTCCGAAGGTTTTCAGAAATGACATTGGTGAATTGACAAATTTCAAACACAAAATAGTCCTAAAATTTTTAAGGCAAGGAATATTCCCATAGTGGTAAGAAATGAGGTTGAAAAAGAATTTAACAAATTGGTGGAGAGCAATATTATTGAGAAGCTTGAGTCTTCGGAATGGGTTTCCCCACTGTTGTTGCCAGACATGCCAATGGTAACATTAGATTATGCATAGATTTGCGACACCTTAATAGTAATATTGTAGTTGACCAATTCCCTTTACCTCGCATTTCTGAAATGTGAGCATTGGTTGGTAAAGCAAAGTTTTTTTCTTGCATTGATCTTTTTGCCGCCTACCGTCAGATCGTCCTTGATGACAGTTGTAAAAAATATACTGCATTTATTACACCCTTTGGGTGTTTCCAATTTAAAAGAATGCCCTTTGGCCTTGCGTCAGCGGCAGCTGTTTTTCAGCGCACCATGCACAACATATTTGGGGATTGTAAAAATGCAGTGTGTTTTCAAGATGATATTCTTGTGTTTGCCAACAACAAATTTAATCATGAAGGGGTGGGAGCACACTGCTGATCTCCCAGCACAGTTCGCCCCTTTGCATTCCGGTAAATGCAGTTTGTAGTGCATGCTTACTTGGTATTTTGCTGGAGTGTTCCACCAAAGTTGGTGCAGATTAGTGCTGTCATCTCTAGACACATGTGTTTCTGGATTTTATCCGTCATCAGTAGAGATCAAAAACGATATTCTTCTGGGGTTGCTGAGCAGGCTGCCACAATTCTTACAGGTCTCAGTACCTCTGACAGGCACACAGGGGCATCTCCACTAGCTCGTCAGCTCAATGGCTGAAGGCAGCCTTTTTAAACAGGAAGGGGTGGGAGCACACTGCTGACCTCCCAGCACAGTTCGCCCCTTAGCATTCTGGTAAATGCAGTTTGTAGTGCATGCTTACTTGGTATTTTGCTGGAGTGTTCCACCAAATTTGGTGCAGATTAGTGCTGTCATCTCTAGACACATGAGTTTCTGGATTTTATCCATCATCAGTAGAGATCAAAAACGATATTCTTCTGGGGTTGCTGAGCAGGCTGCCACAATTCTTACAGGTCTCAGTACCTCTCACAGGCACACAGGTGCATCTCCACTAGCTCGTCAGCTCAATGGCTCAAGGGAGCCTTTTTAAACAGGAAGGGGTGGGAGCACACTGCTGACCTCCCAGCACAGTTCTCCCCTTAGCATTCTGGTAAATGCAGTTTGTAGTGCATGCTTACCTGGTATTTTTCTGGAGTGTTCCACCAAAGTTGGTGCAGATTAGTGCTGTCATCTCTAGACACATGTGTTTCTGGATTTTATCCGTCATCAGTAGAGATCAAAAACAATATTCTTCTGGGGTTGCTGAGCAGGCTGCCACAATTCTTACAGGTCTCAGTACCTCTCACAGGCGCACAGGTGCATCTCCACTAGCTCGTCAGCTCAATGGCTCAAGGGAGCCTTTTTAAACAGGAAGGGGTGGGAGCACACTGCTGACCTCCCAGCACAGTTCGCCCCTTAGCATTCTGGTAAATGCAGTTTGTAGTGCATGCTTACTTGGTATTTTGCTGTAGTGTTCCACCAAAGTTGGTGCAGATTAGTGCTGTCATCTCTAGACACATGTGTTTCTGGATTTTATCCGTCATCAGTAGAGATCAACAATGATATTCTTCTGGGGTTGCTGAGCAGGCTGCCACAATTCTTACAGGTCTCAGTATCTCTCACAGGCGCACAGGTGCATCTCCACTAGCTCGTCAGCTCAATGGCTCAAGGGAGCCTTTTTAAACAGGAAGGGGTGGGAGCACACTGCTGACCTCCCAGCACAGTTCGACCCTTAGCATTCTGGTAAATGCAGTTTGTAGTGCATGCTTACTTGGTATTTTGCTGAAGTGTTCCACCAAAGTTGGTGCAGATTAGTGCTGTCATCTCTAGACACATGTGTTTCTGTGTTTATCCGTCAGTCATCAGTAGAGATCAAAAACGATATTCTTCCGGGGTTGCTGAGCAGGCTGCCACAATTCTTACAGGTCTCTGTACCTCTCACAAGTGCACAGGTGCATCTCCACTAGCTCGTTAGCTCAATGGCTCAAGGGAGCCTTTTTAAACAGGAAGGGGTGGGAGCACACTGCTGACCTCCCAGCATAGTTCGCCCCTTAGCATTCTGATAAATGTCATCTCTAGACACATGTGTTTCTGGATTTTATCCGTCATCAGTAGAAATCAAAAACGATATTCTTCTGAAAGGATTGTGGCAGCCTGCTCAGCAACCCCAGATCTAATTCGCTTTTATCTCTACTGATGACGGATGATATCCAGAAACACGTGTCTAGAGATTTACAGCACTAACTTTGGTGGAATACTCCAGTAAAATTTCAAGTAAGCATGTACCATGAACTGCATTTACCATAAAGTTAAGGGGCGAACTGTGGTGGGAGGTGAAGCAGTGTGCTCCCACCCCTTTTTTGTTTGAAAAGGCTCCCTTGAGCCATTGAGCTGACGAGCTTGTGGAGATGCACCTGTGCGCCTGTGAGAGGTACTGAGACCTGAAAGGATTGTGGCAGCCTGCTCAGCAACCCCGGATCAAATTCGTTTTATCTCTACTGATGACGGATGATATCCAGAAACACGTGTCTAGAGATTTACAGCGCTAACCTGCACCAACTTTGGTGGAATACTCAGTAAAATTTCAAGTAAGCATGTACCATGAACTGCATTTACCATAATGCTAAGGGGCGAACTGTGCTGGGAGGTGAAGCAGTGTGCTCCCACCCCTTTTTGTTTAACAAATTTAATCATGACCACTCTTTGGATATGGTCCTAAGAAGATTATCGACTAACGGTTTGACTGTGAAACATGCGAAATGTAATTTTGGTCTTACCTCTGTGACTTATTTAGGTCATGTGCTTTGTGAAGACGGCATTAGACCCAAACCTGATCTTGTTGAAGCCATTTGGTTAGCACCGTCGTCTATTTCTAAAGATGATGTACGATCATTCCTAGGCTTAACTGAATTCTATTCCAAATACATTCCAAATTTTTCGTGCAGTGTATTTAATATTAGGCAGTTATTAAAGAACAAAAGTAAATTTACGTGGAACCTGGAATGTGAAAAAGAGTTCAAAGATATAAAATCTGCCATTGAAAATGCCACTGCCCTTAATAGTTTTGACCCTCGTCTCTCTTGTGTTATAACCACTGATGCGAGCTCAAAAGGCTTAGGAGCGGTACTAGCACAAAAACAGGAGAAGGGTGGTGAAACTATTATTGCTTACGCTTCAAGAACCCTTACCCCTTCTGAAGAGAAATATTCGACCATTGAAAAGGAAACTTTGGCCTGTGTGTGGGCTTTGGAGCATTTTAGGGTGTTCGTTTGGGGCAAGGAATGTGAGATCCGTAGTGATCATAAACCCTTAGTACGTTTGCTCACTATTGATGGTATGATAAATGCCTCCGCAAGAATTGCCAGAATGTCTATGAGACTGCAAGATTTCATCTACAGAATTGTGAATGTGCCTGGCAGAGAGAACGTTACTGATGATTTTTTATCCAGACTCCCACTACCCCTTAACAAGAGTGTCCATAACCCACGGGACGATTTTCAGATTGCTTTAGTACACGATGAAGGTCCTTTGCCCATTAAGAATGAAAACTGGTCTACTGAGTACCTGAAAGACCAGACTTTGCAAAAAGTTCAGAAATGTATTCTTGAAGGTTGGCCTCCCAAGAAAGATTTCACCCCCGAACTTAAGAGCTTTTGGGAGGTGAGAAATGAATTATCCTTCACAGATGGTACCATTTGGAGGGGAAACAGAGCTGTACCTCCCACTGGTATGAGACATACCATTGACCTTCACGGACATGAGGGCCACAACAGCATAGTAAGAATCAAACAATCAGTCAAAAAGTCATTTTGCTGGCGGGGGTTAGACATTTTTGTGGAACGCATCGTTAGAGATTGTGTCACCTGTGCTAATGCTGACAAGTCCTTAAGAACACTCAAACCCAATATGGGTGAACACTCCATTCCCAATGGACCCTGGGAGACTATTGCAATGGATATCATGGGTCCCATTGGTCCCAAGAACAAATTCATTGTAGCTGCTATAGATATATTTTCAAAATGGCCTGTCATAAAAGTTGTGGAGAGAGTAAATACTGATACTGTGTTGTTATTCCTTGATGAAGTTTTTACCGAAGAGGGATTACCCATTCGGGTTATTACTGATAACGGGGTGCAGTTAATTTCTAACAAGGCCAAAGATTACTTTCAAAAAGTGGGTGTCATACATTGCACCACTTCTTTATATAACCCGAGTGGAGATGGAATCATTTAGAGATTCAACAGGGTGCTTAAGGGCACTATACAAATCACTGGGGTCGAGGATGACAAGTGGGAATTTCAAGTGGTTAAAGCTATGTGGAAGTATAGGACTACCCCTAACGATATGACAGATTGTTTCCTTTCGAAATCATGAGGGGAAGATTACCGAGAACTAAAAGTAGTCCATCTTGGTTGGTTACCTCTACTAAGAGTCATATTGATTTTGAGTTAGTTAAGAAAAGAATTGAGAAAACTCATATTGTCAATAAACACAGATTTGATTTAAAAAAGGTTCCAAGAACGACCCCATTGTCCAGGTCGGTATGTTAGTCAAAGTCAAAAAACCTTGGAGAGTACCCAAGGGTGAAAGTCAATTTATGGGACCGTTTACTGTGAAGGACGTTTTAAAAAACTCAGTTAGACACCCAGGCACGATTTCGATACTGAAGACATTGCAGGAAGTAGTACCATAGATTTTGGTAACAATCACCATAGTGGTGAACAGGATACGGGGATTGTCTGTTCTCCTGCTTCCAGAGTCTCCATTGACTCCAATATTTCTCACGAAAAAGATGATGTTTCTGTTCCTCAGCTACTTGAAACGAAGCGTTTGCGCAAAAACCCTTTTTGGCTTTCTGATTTCGTTACTTGCATTAGAGACAAGTTGTATTCATGAGTTTTTTTTTAATATGTTTTTTTTTTGTTTTTTTTTTCTCTCTTTTTGTTCTCTTTATTTTTGTTTTTGTTTGAAGGGGGAAGATGTGTTGTGTACATGGTTGCTGTGTTTCTCTTACTTGGCAAGCATGTTCTCGGCACAGACCTTTCATTCTTATGTCATTCTAGAGTCTTAGGTCCGTGCAGTGCTCTGAGGGTCAGTTGGAGGTGGGAGACTGAAGGAACTGGATGCTCCTTGGTGGTGCTGTACTTTAGTGAAAAAACTACTTCTTTTCATCTACTTCTGCTTACGTGATTTACTTAACAGTGCCTGTATGGGTGTCTAAATGGGTATGTGAGTGGCTGTATGGATTGGTAACTGGCTGTGTTAGTGGGTGTTTGTGTGAGTTACTGTGTGTGCAAGTGACCTAATAGAAGTGGGTACATAAGTGCTGTTTGGATATGTAAGTGGATGTGTAAGTGCCTTTGTCGCTGTCTGACTGGTTGTGTGAGTGGCAGTATGACTTCGTAAACAGGTATGGGAGTGGCTGTGTGGTTGGGTGACTTTTGGTTGAAGTTTACCTTTGTGAATACTGAAAAATAGTAAAGTTACACAAAAGTCTGAGTTTACCTTTGTGAATCCGGCCCTATATTTTTAGCTAATGCTCTCATCTATACTCCCTTCTATTTTGCCTTTTACTGTAGTGTCTAGAACCTTCCCATTTTCTTTCGCCTTATATACACCTGTAGTTTTTTTTTTAAATATCCTTTTTTATAGTATAACCCATGGGTACTCGCAAACATTTTCCCAAGGGCCACAAAGTTTGGTCTGCGATGTGACCGAGGGCCGCATCAATGCCTGCATGGTAGTGATCAGGCGAGGAAGGTGCGCGGTAAGGTTGCTATAGGGGAAATAAAGCACATACATCTAGTGGCTGAATTGCACAATGTTAAACCAGAAAAGCTGGAATTAACCCCAGCTTCCCCATTTTACCAAACTGTGTGATCCTAGGCAGTTGATTTATTTCACTTTCCCTCCTTTTTTTATTATCACATTTAAGAGGACCTCGAAATATGTTAATTCAGGATGTGTGCTGTACAAAACCTTCTTCTGTTTTTGATTTAATAAACTGCAATGTTGTTCATGTGTATTAGGTACATAGGGCACCCTAAGAGTGCACATTACATCTGACTTGCCTCTTAGTTCACTATTGGCATTGTAGTCAGTGTGGGGGGGGGGGAATGTTTTTTAATTCATATTTTAAAACTATCACTTTAAAAAAAAATACTTCTCAATGTACTGATATAATCTCAAATACTAAGGTGAAATGGTTCTGCATGTTAATGAAATACTTTGGATTTTGAAAAGACCTTATCATATTTTTACACTTCTTTTGCTGCAAGATGGCTTTGAAAATGTAGTTGTTACTAAAGTTAAGTGGTTCAGGACAACCCAGTTACTTCCTTTTCTTAACTTCACTTAACCTTTAAGTAAAGGCTCGCCTATTTATTTAACTTTTTTTTAATGTTCAAGTTAAATCGAGTGAACTGCAGCCCTGTGCTGTTGTTGATCAGGGGGCCGCATACAAAGGTCAGGGGGCCGCATGCGGTCCCTGGGCCGTACTTTGAGAATCCCTGGTATAACCTAATTAACATACCTTTAAAATCTCTTTGCTGTTGTCAAACTTTTTTTAAAATATCTTTTAGCATCTGTTTTCCACTGCAAATCTCAAGGCAGAAATATGGCAATTCTCTTCCACTCTCAGTAGAAAAGTACCAATAATGGCTACCCTGCCCACGGTGCTCTCACTCATACTCCTGTATTTAGCAAATTACAGACTTCCTTTCATCTTTTATTTTTATTATACCACTTCCAAAAGATCACTATTTTTTAACCCTTTCCGTGTTTCCTGTTAAGAAACCCAATTTGGTAGGTTTTTCGTGGACTGCTGATCCACCATGGCACTCAGTGCAGTCCTCCGTGTGAATCTGCAGTGGATCCGCAGATCCACACAGAAGCCTTCTAAAGCATGCAACAATCTGCTGTTAATGCCTTTCATTTATATTTTACTTTGCAAAATATTGTCAATTACAAGACATACACTCTCTACTGAGCAATGTTTATACACTAGTCTGCTTTTCAGTTTCGCACTGCAGTCTGTTTTGTTCCCTTCCCGTCATGATCTTTTAGCTTTGTTGCCATAGTAACCATGTTTCCAATAGTCTCTGCCTAGCAGTAGGTCAAAAGTTCACAAGATTTTCTCTCAATAGCATACTAGTTTCACATTAACTCTAGTAGGTGTGGTAGACTGTTTGCATCATTAGCATTTCCCAAACAACATAACTTTTTTATTTTCCAAAGCCAATCACAGAGTTAGTTACCTTTTTTCTTAAAGTCACTGCCTGATTTTAGTTCCCTGCACATCTCCACCATCCAATCAGATATGTTTATTTATACTTTCCTAGCTGTACTCCATTGTAACTGCTTTTCATCTTCAAAACTGCCTCATTCTGCTGCAGCCATTACCTGTGTGCTACTTCTACTTGTCTCCAAAATGGTCAGAATCTGGATTGTGGGCCATAGTTTTGCGTTTTGGGCCAGAGAGAGTGCTAAAAAGAGTGGCATTGACAGGGACCTATGTTTACCTATTGTAGACATTACTTGGGCTGGCCAGAAGGAGTTAAAGTGGCATCAATTGCTGCCTTTGGTTGAAAGCACTGCTTATTGCCAACATCCACATCTCATGATTGTGCAGTGTGGTGGCAATGACCTAGGCACCATTACTGGGGTAGAATTGGAAATCCTTAAGAAGGATACCCTTTATAAATTAATGTTGCTTTCCCACATACTGCCTTAGTGTTCTCCAAAATTTGCCAAAGAGAGAATTGGCAGTGGTCACCCCAATTTTGTCCATAGATAGAGAAAACCAGGAAATATGTCAATAAAGCTGTTTCTGCATTTCTCCCAGACAACAACATGGGCTTTGTATACCATAACAACTTACACTTCGGCATGGACAGAATATATAGAAAAGATGTGTCCATTTCACAGACAAAGGCAACAGGGTGTTCCTCACCATCTCAAAAGACTGCATTCTGTTCTATTTGTAATTATCATCTACACACCACAATTACAAAGGCTCTTTTCAGAGATAACCCTTTCCCCCAAACACTGGTTCTTTATGTTTTAAAATCTTTTTTTCTAATTTCTCACTTTGATCTGCAGATCCGCCATGAATCCTTGGCCAAATAATGGGTCTGCCAGCTATGCTGCAGGTGGATCTGTGACAGATCTGTGAATCTGTTCCCATCCAAAAGCACACATTCAATATAAAACAACAACACATTTAATACAAACATATCCTATTACAGTGTACAGTTAACTGTAATCACTGCCTCTGTGTGGGTATGTGAGTAGCTGTGTAAGTAACTATGTGGATGTGTGAGGGGTTATATGGGTGTGTGAGTGCGTGTGTTAGTGGCTGTGTGGATGTGTAACTGGGTGTGAGAGTGACTGTGTAGGTGTGTGCATGGGTGTGTAAGTGGTTGTGCTGAATTGGTATGTGAATGCCTGTGTAAATTGCTATGTGGGTCTGTGAGAGGGTGTGTAAGTGGCTGTATGGGTGTGTATGTGGGTATGAGAATGGGTATCTGAATAGGTTTGTGGGTGCCTGTGTGGCTCTGTAGTGGGTGTATGAGTGGTACTCTGGGTCTGTGAGTGTATGTATTAGTGACTGTATGGGTGTGTGAGAGCATGTGTGACTGACTGTATGGGTGTGAGAGTCTGTGTATGGAAGTGTGAGTGGGTGTATGCGTGATTTTGTGGGGGTGTGAGAGAGTGTGTGTGTGTGTATTTTTTTAATTGGCATCTGTATCCTTGGATCTGTCACAGATTCACACAGGGCAGTGTGTGAGTGTCTGTATCGGTATGTGAGTGGGTGAGTGTGACTCTCTGGGTCTGTGAGAGGGTATGTGAGTGGCTCTCTGGGTCTCTGAGTGGGTGTATCAGTGACAGCATGGGTGTGTGAGAGAGTGTGTGAGTGACTGTATGGGTGTGAGAGTGGATGTGTAAGTGGGTACATGGATGTGTGAGTGGTTGAGTGGGGGTGTGAGAGAGTGTGTGAGTGGTTCTGTGAGTGGCTCTCTGGGTCTCTGAGTGGATTTATCGATGACTATAGGGGTGAGTGAGTGGGTATATTGGTTGTGTGAGTGGTTGTGTGGGGGTATGAAAGTGTGAAAGTGTGTGTGAGTGGGTGAACTTTTTTTTAAGTAGAGACTGGGTCTGCAGATCTGTCACAGATTCATACGGGGGCAGGAGCGGCCCAAGCAGTTAAGAGCGGTGGGGTGGGATGGGAGGGTAGACAGATGACAAGGGAAAATTTTAAAAAAGAAAACCACTTACCTTGCGCTCGCCTCATTGCCGAGTCGGCAATGCAGCGAGCGCAAGGTAAGTGGGTTTCTTTTTTAAAATTTTCCCTTGTCATTGTCTGTCGACTCCCCCCGCACCCTGCTCTACCGCCCCACCACTCTTACCTGCACAGGCTGCTCCTGTACAGGGGCTACACTGAGTGCTGCGGTGGACCTGTGGATCCTCGCATGCCCCACAAAAATGTTTTGGGGCAATTTCTTGGCTATGAGGGATCCCTCACACACCCCTCCATCAGTCCCATGGGGTCGGAGTACCTCTACCCTGAACACTTGTATCAGATTTAAGTTTTATTTTCCCTTCCTGGGAACTGAGTCCTTATGCACAAAATGGCAGCTGCAACTTACCTTACAGGCTGCGGCCAGCCAATCCGACATTGCTGCTGGCGCATTCCTGTAACCTTTGGATTGACAGATCCAAAGGTTACAGGGATGTTATAGTTAGGAAATAGAATTAATAAAGCCTGAGAAATTCGCTAAAAAACCAACGTTTACAGGGATTTTATAATTAGGTTCAGATTTTACACACACAAACCCATAGAAAGTATAACTCGTACCCAAAAGTAACTATAACTCGATCCCCCGCCATGCACAGTTTTCTCATCAATAATATTATTGCAAATGTTGCAGTGATATTATCAATGATGTCATAGAAGTTGGCATGAGTGATGTAATATGTGGGGTAATTAGAAGTGAGGGGAGGGCGCAAGTTATAGTTACCTTAGGCACGAGTTATAGTCACTTGAGATAATTCTAACTATAACTGCTGAATTTCTATGGTTTTGTGCGTGTAACATCTGAACCTAACTATAAAGTCCCTGTAACCTTTCATTTTTTCAATGAATTTTCAGGTTTTTTAAATGTAAAGTAATATTTAATTAGCATACATTAATTCAACAGGGGTTGGTGGCAGGCCCTGGCCCTTGGCCAGGGTCTGCCACCAACCCCCAACATGCAGCCAACCCCATGCCACACACGGCCAAAGGGCACGACCAAAGGGCACAGCAGGGGTTTGGTGCATGAGGAGGATTGGCTGCAGGGACTGGCCCTAGGCCACGCCCTGTGGTCAACTCTCCAAAGGCAGCCAACCTGGGAGGGGTGAACGCAGCCACCCGACCGGGCCAATTTCAACCCAAAGATCCCATCCCCTGGGGCCCATCACATTTTATTAGGGGTGGGGGTAGGTGGCCCCCTCCCCTGGCCATTTTTGGCCCCAGGGACCACATATCCCAGAACCCACCTCTGGATTAATGGGGGAGGAGGGCATGCACCCCCCTCACCCCAGGCTGATTTTGTCCCCGAAGACCCCATCTCCCAGGGTCCAGGCATATTGTAAATGGGTAGTGGGCACACAGCCCCCCTGGCCAATTTCTGGCCATAGGAGCCCATCTCCCAGGGCCCAGCCATATTATAAAGGGGAGGGAGGCACACAACTGCCCTCCCTGGGTCAATTTGGCCCCAGGGACCCCATCGCCCAGGGTCCATCATCTTTTTAAATAGGGAGGGAGTATGCAGCCTCCCTCCCTGGGCCAATATTGGCCCCAAAGACACTATCCCCCAGGGCCTGGCCAATAAAGGGTGGAGGCCTAGAACCCACCCAAGGCATACATTGCAACCTTGTTGGGGGCTGCAAGAGGAGCCCCAAGGCCCCCACGGCCCTAGCCAACTTCCCCGCCTCCAGCCAAAGCCGGCATTGCTCCTGCCCGCCAAGGAAGCTAAAAATACTTCTCCCTGTGGGCGGGAGCAATATTTTCATCTGTTTCCCTGTGATCAGGAAAACAGATGAAAAGGCGGGAGAATCTTTCCTGTTCCTGCCTGCTGGGAGTGGACTTAGTGTTTGCTCTCTCTTGGTGGGAGCTTTGAAATTGCTCCTGTCAAGCGAGAGCAAACACAGGTTTCCCTGCCAGTGCAGGCAGGGAAACCGCTATCTCCCGGGGATGGTACCCCTGGGACTTAGCAGGAGCCGGACCTGGGGAGTGGGGACCCAGGGCCATTAATGGCTCCAAGAGGGGGGCCGTGTGGACCCCCTCGCTATTTAAAGCATGCCAGGGATGGGGGGTAGGGTCCTTGGGGCAGAACACGGCCCAGGGAGGATGGACACGCAGCACCCCTTCTCCTTTTTGTTAAGGATGGGCCTTGGAAAATGGGGTCTCCGGGTCAAAATTAGCCTGGAAGGGGTGCACATTCACTCCCCCATTATAAATATGTAATTACGCCCCCGGGACCTGGCCCACCTGGGGGGTTAGCAAAAACAAGCGTGAGAAGTCACGCTTGTTTTAAAAAAAAAAATTCCAGCAGATCTTC
Organism: Calotriton arnoldi; assembly: GCA_963921515.1. NCBI lineage: Eukaryota > Metazoa > Chordata > Amphibia > Caudata > Salamandridae > Calotriton > Calotriton arnoldi. The sequence goes on along the minus strand of CAWUFW010006793.1, from coordinate 944,470 downwards.
CGTGAAATTGCAGGAAAATTTGTAAAAAAAAATATTTTTGGGCCCCAGCAGGGTCCCTGTGGAACCCCACCACCAGGCCTAGGGGTCAGGGAGTTCCTACCCTACCCGCTTGTCTTATTTGTAATGCTTTATCTTTGAACTCGGCAGCGTCTGAGTTGGGAGATGGCTGCAACTACGTCCTGGTTGAAGGGATGGCAGCCAATAAGATTTCATTTTGGGATCTGCCAGATTCGCAGGCCAGCTGCATCTCTAGATAAACATAAATCTTTTCTCTTTAATAACTTCAAATACTGAACATATTTAAACCATATTACATAAAGAGCTATTTCTGGAACAAGAGCTAGCTTTCTGCCGCATGTAGTGTAATTCCAATCAGCGGTTTAGGATGCAGTTGTGTCTAAAAAGCCTATTAGAAATTGCATTGGAAAAAAGCGTTTCGGGACCCCACCCTTTTTCTCGGATCCCGCTTGATGAATCAGGCAAAAACAATTCAAATGAAAGACACACAAATGATGAACTTAATGCGAACAAATCAAGCATTCACCCCCAGTCCAGATATCTGGGTTAATTCCATTGTTCTTTTGCACACCATGCCACGCCAGTTTAGACCCAGCCATGTGCAAATCAGTCTTGACCCTGCTCCTTGTGGGAACAGTCTAGCTTGAACTGCCAACCCTGGTCTTCCCTGGACCAGAGACAAGCATCCTGGGTCCGGTTTCGGGATATCACCCCTCATCAGCCAGGCTAGCTTGAATCCAGTGGCACAGTGAGCACGGAATCCACGTCTGGGCATACCCGGCGGATTCGGAGCGAGAAAGCAAAAGACACACAAATGATGGATGGAATGTGGAACAAATCAAATATTCACCTCCAATCAAGAGATCTGGGTTAAATCTATCGTTCATTTGCTTACCATGCCACCCGAGTTTAGACCCAGTCATATGCAAATCAGTCTTGACCCTGCTCCTCGTGGAAACAGTCCAACCCGAACTGCTAAGCCAGGCCCTCTCTAGACCAGAAACAAGCATCCTGGACCTGTTTCGGGGTATCACCCCCTCATCAGCTGGGCTAGTTTGAATCCGATGGCACAGTGAGCCCGGGACCCACGTCTGGGCATACCCGGTGCACTCAGAGCGAGAAAGAAAAAGACACACAAATGATATACGGAATGCGAAAAAAATCAAACATTCACCCCCAGTCAAGAGATCTGGGTTAAATCCATTGTTCTTTTGCTCACCCTACCTCCCCAGTTTAGACACAACCATATGCAAATTAGTCTTGACCCTGTTCCTAGTGGGAACAGTCCAGCCTGAACTGCCAAGCCAGTTCCTCCCTGGACCAGAAATGAGCATCCTGGGAATGGTTTCGGGGTATCACCCCTCATCAGCCAGGTTAGCTTGAATCCAGTGGCACAGTGAGCCCGGGTCCCATGTATAGGCATACCAGGGGAACTCAGGGCCAGAAAGCAAGAGACACACAAATGATTACACTTTTCAAACAGCGGCTGAACAGCAGCTGAAGCGAGTGGCAAACTAGTTTTGAAAATTTCATAAAGATTCATCAAACGGCACCAAAGTTATTAGCAACGCAAAAAACTCTTTCCTATGGTAAGTAGGTCTTAACTATCTTAACTAACTATTTGCATAATAGGTCAAATGGCAGTCCTATTCAACAATTACTGTCAGAGAGACACTGTTTCACTGGGTGTGAACATTTTGGTTGCCAGTAGCTAGTTATAATTAGGACTATGTTTCCATAGGAAAAGCTCTTTTAGACTTCCTTATATCTTTGGAGCAGGTTGACAAATCTTCACAATTTTTTTTTAAAGTGCCCTGGTAAATCTTGTTGTGTATGGAAAATTTTGGAACGATCTGTCAAGCAGGGTAAGAGAAACGGGCGGAGGTCAAAAAACATGTGTTTCCCATGGTAGTTTGCATAGGAATTTTAGAAAAGCCGTTGAACAGAATTACACCAAATTTGGCAGAAAGGTAGCTGTTGGTCCAGAAAGCAACTTTTTGTGAATTGAGTGTGAATTGGTGTAAATCCATCAGTAGTTGCAGAAGTTATTGAAAGAAATTCAAATTTGTATATATGAGGACACAGATCCTACGAGGATCCGACAGTCTCGTGCTGAAATCTGATTGGTTGCCATCTTGGGACTCGGCTTCTGCCGAGTCCCACAAAAAATGTTTTAAAGAAAGACAATGGGGCAGGGTAGGAATACCCTGACCCCCTTGGCCTCTTGGGAGGGCTCCCGCAGAGAACCCACCTTGGGCAAAAAAGCATTTTTTTAAAAAGAAATTCAGTGGGAGTCACGCTGGATTCACTGCTCCCCCCGAAAAATTGAAAAGAAAGAAGCACGGGCTAATGTCAAGGGATACTTTGAGATTGATGGGGTCCACTTGTCTCCAGTGGAGATGGACCTGTTCCTCCTGGACTTGCAGGAGGCCTTGGAAATGGCAGGTTGCAGGTGACTATACAGCTGTGTTGGTGGGGGGGCTCTGGCACCGACGGGGGCCGCCTCCAGAGCTGTGGCAGAGTTACAGGGGGATCTGGCAGCAGACGGGTACAGTAAGGGTACCTCTGCGCGGCACAATAGGGGTGCCAGAGCCAAAGACCAGGAGCCTCAGGGCAGGTTCCTGGAAAACCGCTATGGCGCCCCGTTAGTCCTTCGGGCGGTTGGGGGCCTGACCAACCGGGGGTTTGCCCTGCTACGCTCCGCCCTGAAAAGGGCGTGAGTAACAAGGGACCGATGTGACACGTGATCCAGAGGAGGATCACCAAAAGGTGTAGCACTGACTGGGTGGCCCACAGTGCTGGCTCATCAGGCGGGCGGGGCAGCATAGGTTGGTACAGCTACCTGCCCTTGGATAGCCCGTAAGATAACCCACCATACTGCATACTTTTGTATGGAATAAACCTGCAGCAATATTTTCCCATAACAAAAGTTGTCTTGTGTATTTATTTATCTGATGAAACTCAGACCCCTCTGGTCTGTGAACTTACGCATACCATTGACCCTCTTGCGGGAATGTTCCACTGCCTTGCTGGACCTGGCCCCGTGCCCGTCTCTGCGAGGGATGATCTCAGACCACCAGAGCTCACATTGTCCCATGCGTTTGCTGATTTCCCCCAAGTCAGGCTTCCTGGCTTGTAATAGTGCCCTCCTACCCATGGGAATAAGGTCATTGCCCCCTAATACCTTCCTATCTGCTAACGCCTTGGGCCACAACTGTAGAGCAGTCACAATGGGGGATAGTTCGAGTACAGTTATGTTCAAGGTTATCTTACGGTGACGCCATGCATTAGGTCACTTCTGCGCACACCATTCTTCCCCCATTATGGCACTGAAACCCTCTCTCCCCGAGGCGTTGGTGAAGAGGCACAACTCAGGACTGCCTGCCCAGGGTGCTCTCCAGATCACTGTCCCATTAAAGTGCAGTAGGAACTCAAACAAAAAATTAGAGGGGGGGTGTTCACACTGCCCACCCTGGGCATCCCCAGCAGTGGAGAATTGCCTGCTCCGTTAAATTATAATTTTGTTGAATACTGGACGTGCCAAATGTTCTTTTTACATAGTAGCCTTTTGTTCTTGACACCTTGTTTCCTATTTATTGGGACAGCAGCACACTATGTTGAATGTTGGCTGACAGTGTCCCCACCCAGAGTGGCTGATATAGCTAACCAGGCGGGGCATTTGAGCTTAACTACAGCAACATGCCACCTACTCTCGGTTCTGGGGTGCATTTACTTCGCCCGACAATTGCACAGGCCCCTTTGATTGCTAAACTTTGGTGAACCGCCTACTGGTGTCAAATCTGGTTTGAAAGAATATATGTATTGTGCCCATTATTGGCGACACCTCACCCTTTCGTGTGGTGACGACTTACGCAGCGCACCCCGCTTGCTTAAGTGCCGTCAGCTTAAAGATGCACCGTACCTGCTGTCCATTTCTGACCCCGGATGATCAAACCAGCAAAAGTTTCGGAATCCCAGGTTCCCAATTTCATGTTTAGCTGCAGTACACCTTGAATGAACCCGCTGGGAGATACCACAAACTGCATTGGCCATGAGAACCTTAAGAAGCACACAATATCCGCCTGGGCGTACCTCTAAATGAGACTGGCTCCACACCGCCGGAAGGCCAGAGACACATATATTAAACCAATTTACTGGTTATTAGCCACTTGGCGCCCTTCTGGTTGGTGATGCGGGACCTCCTACCTTACATAAGCTGACCGTCTTGCGTTGCCAACACACCACCTGCGTCCCTTAAATCACTCTCCATACTCCTGTGCAATAGTCATACTGCTAAGTGGGCAATCAATTCAACAACCCTCCTTTCCTGCCCAACTGTTGCCTGTTCAGTTTAATCTGTGGTGACTGCACCCCGACTTCCCAGGCAGCTTTATTGCTGTCAATGTGAGCAGTTGCTGACATTGAGGAAATCTCACGCTTGCAACTTGAAACTACAGCAAATTTAAATTAATGTGATACTGTGTGTCTGAATGAACTGTGCACAGGTAATTGACACTCTCCCACGTGCAGTTGCTGTGAAACATTTTGGACTGGTCCATCAAATTCAAGCAGGCACCCCCTGGGTGGAGTCTAGCATTCCCCAAACATTTGCTAGTGTAACCCACGGTCACGCCTCCTGTTCAATTGAATTTAGTAATTCATGACACTGACAACTACAGGGGCCTAATACTGAGCTGTGTATATGCGGCCCAGGGTGACCTTAAACAATCGGCTTGGTATGGATGGGTGCTAACATTGCCTGGCTGAAGTACGATACCTTTGACAGTCACCCCTGACAAGATGTGCCAATGCAGGTAGAAGTAAGGGTATCCAGCCCGCTTTACTTCCTTTCCCAGTTATCTGTGTATAACGCTTGTTGGAGCATGACGCTTGTGTATTTTTAAAGTGCAAGTGTTCTTATCCCACTTGCTGATATTCATTTTAACAACCTCAGAAGGAAGGAAGGTTGATTAAACACAACGGGGGTTGGACCCGAATACCATGAGGTCCAGCCACCACCAGACCCAAAGCTGAATTGGTCCCGGTTTTTCTTTGCCATGACCCCTCCTGACAGGACCGGCCATGCTCATGTCCAAACCGATCGACACAAGCTACCAACAACACATGGCACGACACCCTGCCAGGTTACCCCAAACTCTTTACGCACCTACTGCCGGAGCCTGGGAATTAGTTCTTGTGATGGCATCGTACAATTGTGTAAATTAGTGAAAGATGCACGTTTGAACTGGTAGCTGATACTGTTACTACGCCTGCAAATACTCTGCTCAGAGCAACCCGCTAGACAATGGCTTCCATTGAAAAGACGGTGCCAACAGACCTCCCAGCACTGAAGGCGGCACCTCTGAGTACAGCTCTAATCTAACAGATGCCCCTTGCATCGGATACCTACCATATCGCATCTGGCGGTAAGCTGCTCAGTGCTTCTGATGCCTTGACGCTTCCTGACCAACGGCCAGCTCACCCTGATACAATCCGCTCGTGACTGGGTCTCAACAGTGCGGTGAAAGCACGAGACATCCTAGCCTGACCGTAGCTCTTCAACCAGGCTCCCACACAAGAGCCCTCCACCAACCTTGTGGCCTAAAACCTACGCCCTGGAGGTGGTTGCGAATGGACTGCAGACAACTCTTAGGCATTCTCTACCAATGTTGTAAATGGAGTTTCTGGTTGTCTAGGGTATGCACCTAAACCTGGCCGAACCCACCACTCTAGTCAGGAGAAGGGAGTACACACTTAAGCTAACACCTGCCCACCCCCTAGGTGGCTAGGCAGAGCCTTTGGCTTATACCAGAGGCAGTGTAAATTTAATGTGCCACCCGCACTCCCACAGTGGCACAATGGGCATACTACAGAAGAGACTCCATACCAGGTTATTTTAATTATCCTTCGTATCGTCCATAAAAGAGAAACTTAGTTCCATCTGCCCCTAAAACCCTGTGTTACCAAACCTCATCATGACACCACAGGAATTACATAACTCACTAGGTCAATCGGGCCACCGTCCTACAGATCAGTTAGCACAACCCAGTAGCTGCTGGTAGGAGCTGTACTTAGCATAACACCTTATGCATCCACTCAATCAGCAGTGTACCCTACTAACACTTGTAGCAGGGCGCATATCATAATTACTTCCTGCCCAACTTAGGCATCACAGACATACATCACCCCCTACTCTCACTCCAACTAGAGTGACCGCCAGAGCAGCTCATTCCCTCTGCCCCCGGCCTCGGTCCGCGTGTGACTGCATCGTGCCCAACAAACCGGTGGGAGTTCGCGAACCAAACGAGCTGTGGACCACCGACCCCCTGCTCCCCCCGAAAACCAAAGACGAGGAACCGCAGCCCACGAATCACCACAGTCGGAGTCTGCCTCAGATTGCAAAACTGTTCATAGATCATTTTATGAAACTGGTCCCTTTGCGAGGTGCTCCGACACCGTCCGGTGGTGTTCCCGCTATCGAATATCGCATAGAGTATAGCAATACATCACCGACAACGCGATACCGAGGGAGGGGGGCTGCCGCGCCCAGCAAGCACAACCTGCACCACGAGGCCGGCTCCCCCGTAGAGACAGGGCAGCAGGGAACGCAGCCCGCCACATGCAAAGCAGCCCCTATGGGCACACCGGCAAGCCCTGTCTACGCTGCCTCCAGCACTGCTTGGAGCGAACCCGAGACCCAGCATCTGTTGGGGATCTGGCTGCAGTGTCCCGGCCACTGTTGGAGGCGAAACCAATAGTCTCTGTGCCGATAGCTGGGGACACAAAACAGGCACCAATGCAAAATTAGAGCAACCCTTCGTGCTCCCCTCCCAGGGAAAACACGCGCAATGACCACCGCAAACCCTGCGAACCCAACGGGGAAGCCCTCCCCTGCTAAGGTAACTCAACTGAACCGGACAGACCCGCACCGAGCTGCCGCCACAGCATTCTTAGTCTCTCGCAAGGCGCAACGACGTGCTAGGTGTTTGGGGCAATAGTAAGGCACCAAAAGCCGCTCCACTTGGAGCAAAAGGGGGGAACACTGGCCCCACGAGGATGATAGACGACTCGTGTCCAGCATGTGAACGCACGAGGAGTATAAGAAATGCTGACAGGCACAGGCCCCAATACACACCCCTCTGAAGGCAACATGTGACACGGTGATTAGCCCATAATATGGGATGAGGAGCTAACTCAGGACATGCCCGGGGACCCGGCAAGCCACCAGGCTGCGCCCCATGGCGACCCAGGCAGCAATACCAGTGGTAGATATCATATGGCTATACAAATCAAGCTATTCATTAATTGGCTTGGAGAAAAGCTAAACCTAAACAAGACATGTTAACTAGTTTACATGTTAACATGTTAACAAGACTAGTCCTACACCCATCGGTAGGGGCAGCGAAGGGGACACGGGCCAATCCCGCAACCGATGCACATAACGGGTGGGGAGTAAATTGCCCGCAACACGCACCGCCCCGCGACCCCCACCATGGGGTATGAGAAGGATGCAAAGGCCGCAACTCCAGCTTGGGTACTCAAAACAGTACCCCGCCCAACCCCGGTGCACCTGGCGTCGAGATGTCCCATCCTGGGCACTCTCCACCCACCCGTGAGCAACCACGACGACAGTTCCCATGAGAAATGTCTGCGTCCCTCCTCCATCGGCAGAGTCTGGCCTCTAACGTGTGCCCGGGCCTCCACCCAGGCGCTCCCGGCGCTACACCAAGAACCCGTAACTACACCACACCCTGGTGGCCCATGCAGTGTCTGGCACAGTGAGAGGAGGACCCTCACCTCCAACTCAACCCCCCAGCATGAGCAAAAAGGAGGGGGGCAACACCCCCAACGACAACGAAAACAACTGCGCGAACACACCGGACAATGCGCGCCTCCCGCACCTGTGTTAGCGGGATAGGAAGTTCAGGACGGCGGTGTCATATAAATTAACAGCCCTACTCTTCCAGCCTTATCACTTGTGGCAAACGGTACCAAGAACGTGTGCCTTGGCCTACGTCTGCCCCAGTCGCCCAACAGCACAGTTGGCCCTCAAACGTAGCTTTCTGGCGCCAGCTCTGAAAGCTGTCCCTGTTCCAGTGTAGGTCTCAAAGAATGAAGTGTATGAGCACGCACAGCAAAGTGCTGAACCAAGATTAGTAGTTTGTAGCATGCACCGGGGGTATCACCCTCTGGTTTGGGTGTTAGAACATGAATCCAGCCGTGCCGCTTATGTCAGCGACATCCCCCTGGGCACAGCAAAGCGACTGCAAGAGGCAGTCTGTTCAATTCAATCAAGATATGGGAAAGGCTTTGAAAACAAAAATTCAGACTTGTTGTTCTCATTTCCTGAAGGTTTAATTTATTCAAAAATACGCTGGGTAACTAAACACATTGCCATCATGATGTGTTTAAACAAATCTCCCGATGCATTTCGGGCCAAACGCCCTTCGTCAGGGAAAAAACTGTAAGAAAAACGAAAGACAACAGAGAGTCACTATAAACAACCTGGGACATATACTAAGTCCCTGCACCTGAGTAACCCGGTGTCAAGAGGTTGTACCATCAAAGTAAAAACTCAGCGGTGTAAGACAGAAATAACCACGACCCGTGAGTTAAGAATCATGTTCTCCATGTTGCACAAAGAAGATATCGCAAAAACGTCACTACTTCCACTCTGCAAACACACCGCCCCCTTCTCCCTTCAGAACATGCCGGGACCGAGCCCCAGGCGACAATGGCACCCACAAGGGGGGTGGGAACTACCGCCAAATGCACCAAAGGCAACCCCTGACCCGACGCGTGGGCGGCACTTAGAGACCTGACCAGACAGCGTGTAACCTCGCTGCCCACTCCACACGCTGCCAGACCGTGGGCCAACATGGAAGAACCAACTACACCTGCAATGCGTTCTGCAGCTGGGGGCACGACCCGTCTCTTACTGACGCTTCTCCAAGGCACTCATCCACCTGCTTAGCGAGGTCGGGACCTCCGAGCATTCAGACCAACCCGACTGCCTGCCCTTTCTTGCCCCACAGTGCCGAGGCCACCCAGCCCCAAGCAACACCTTAACACCGTTCACGGTCAGTCCGAGCCCAGTGCACGAACTGGCCGGCCTCGCTCAACCCTGGCCAAGATGATCAGCGGCAACCAAGGCCCAAACGGTCTTCCCTGCCCCCGACTCACCGCGCACGATGACGACCCCCTGGTCCCGGGTACATGAAACCCGAGGCGCGCTGCAGATACAGCGTATCCAATGGGGAGGGGGGAAGGAGACCGCAACAATGCCGTCTGACGCGAGACAACCAGTCAAGATGGCGTGGCTGGGGAACAGAGGATGCCAGGAAGGGTGGGGGAGGCATATATACCCTCCCCCACCTCGGCACACCGGATGTGACGCCCTTAGCGCACCACGGCGAGCGGACTCCTAACAGGAGCCCAACAACTAGTGAGGGGTGTGTTAGTGCCCAAATGGCACTAAAGTGCCGCCCTTTTAGGTGGCCCCCTGCGGGGGCTACGGGCAGCCGCATTGTGTGTGTGTCACAACAGGCTACAGGGCTTTGGGATGTAGGGCGGTCTAGTGTAGTGCACCCTGGGGTGGTGCTTAGGGTCCAAGCAAGAAGTTTTTAAGGGTCGCCAAAGAAGTCACCCACGTTTTGTGCAATACAGTATCCCTAGCGTGCCTGCAATACACATCGTGCTGGTTATCTCAACAGCACCAAACCATTTTGGGGCATGCCTTGCCTTCTCCACAGCCACATAGCTCTTCACAACACTCCAGGCACCTGCTTTGCAACAACAGAGAAAGTTCCTGAGCTATTCTGCATCACAGTCTAAGAGCTGCCCCCCAAGTCATGCAGGCTTTATACCTCTCTCGTCAGGGTGCCTACCTGCTTCATAGCCACACAGTTGCTTCCCATATTTGGCTACGCCTTCTTCCCAGCTTCAAAGCCTTTTCCCTAACATTTCTGCTTTACCCTTAGAGCGGCTCCAATGAGAAATATGCCTGCCTCACATTTCCAGAACTCCTAATTGGCGGTGCCTGCTATATAGCTCGATAGCGATTGTTGCAGGCATTCACAGCACTATGCGAGCTCCCCTGCAAAGCCCGTTGCGTAGCGTCAGTGCTGCTTGTGAGGCATGCCTGCTGCACACTAGCCCTAGCCTCTGGAAAGCCCGCCCTGTCGTACCACAGCTTCTCATATGCATAACTGCAGTTCAGAGCCAAGCTTGTCCTTCTCACCCCCCTAGTGCAGGCCTCCTTCACTAGCACCACGGCTGCCTTGCGGGCTCCGTTTCAACAGCGGGTCTGCTCGTGGGGTCTACCTGGTCCACGACGAGCACGTGCCAAGCCTTGTCTATTTCTCCACATCATGGCTGTTGCCCAGGTACCCCTTGCACTGCAGTACCAGAGAATCTCCTCTGCTATGCCTGCTTCGTAGCACCAGACAAGCACCACGGGCATACCTGCTTCATGGAACCAGGACTGCTGCACACATACCCCTTGCATCACTGTAACAAAGTTACTCCACAAGCATGACTGCTCCACAATGACGGAGCTTCCACACAGCATACCTGCTTCATGGCACTGTCTTCTTCGTGATAATACCTGCATCCCAAGAATCCTGCCTCACATCACCACAGCTACTAGAGAAGACATGCATCTTCCAAACAACAGGTCCTTCTTCCTGTGCACGCCTACCCCTGATGCGTCACAGCGCTGAAGATGCACACCAACATGCCTACTTCACAGCACTAGAGCGGCACACGGTGATGCTTGCTTACATAGCACCAGACTTTGTTGCACACATGCCTGCTTCCCAGCTCTAGAGCGCCACAAGTTGATACTTGCTTGCTTAGCACTAGACTTGCTTACACACATGCCTGGTTCACAGAGCTAGAGCGGTTCATGTTGATGCTTGCTTCACAGTGCTAGAGAGGCACACATTGATGCTTGCTTGCATAACACCAGACTTGCTTGCATGTATGCCTGCTTCCCGGCAGCTGATTTGCAAACAAGCGATTCTGGTCCATCACAGAAGTGCTGCTAGTTATTCCAGCTTCTCAGCACCAAATCTGTCCCGAGGCATGTTCACTCCAAGGCACCATGGCTATCCACAGGCATCTTAGACTATGAGTGCTGCTTATCTGTCCTGTGCTACAGTAGTACATGTGCACTAGCCATGCCTGCAGCACAGCCCGGAGGTACTCTGTGGCTCGAGCACTCCGCAGCACCCAGGCTTCCCAGGCTTGTATGCCTGTAAACAGCAGAGCTGTGCTCCAGCCATGTATGACAGTGCACCTGTGCCTCTGGCCTGCTTTTTCTGAACTGCTACTATTAAAACATGCCCTTGCCTGGTTTCAGTTTTGGCGTTGCTTTGGCACTTCATTACAGTGTGTTTTGTGATTTTTTCCAGTTCCCTTTAATTTCACTGCCAGGCAAGGAGGGCGTTCTTTCCCATAACTGAGCGAACCACACATTGGAGTCTATTAACCAATATCCAGCTCGAGTAACATTTTCTGAACAAGCTTCGAAGACAAGTGGTGGGAGCATGCACTGGGTGGCACCTGCACGCCATCTTGTTGTGGAAGTCATTTGTATAGCGTCTCTGCCCCCCTAGTGCTTAATTTGTTAAAACAATAAGTGCCAGGGCTCTCGTCAGGTGGTCACTGCAGCTTGCGCAACACATTGCTCCTGCTATGCTGCCAATGATAGTAACAACACAACTATTAACCATCACACTCCTACAGGTGTGACAATTTGGAAATTCCAGGCCCCCAAAGCTGTAAGAATGCCTTGGGTGGCAGGTAACAGTCATTTTTTATGCATATTGAATTAATAATTGACTCATGTAATGGTCATCTCTAAATTAGCCAGACAGCGCCACCTTGTTGCAGACTGTCACAAGTGCTGGTGTTAATTGTAAGCAAAAGGGGCACCCCTGACACAAATTCCTAAATCAGGGAAAATAGCTCAAATGTAAGTATCACAAAATAGGAATGACAACTTTGATTATAGTCATGAATAATATTTATCAAAACATGCAGACTCTGTGAAGGGTATCAAAAATATTTATTGTTGTATTTATTATTATAAATTGTCTAGAATATCTGTACATTTAAAAAAAGAAAGAAAAGGGAAAGAACATAATTCTCTCCAAGTTCAGTTATACATTAAAAAGAGATAAATCAATTTTTATATGGACGTTCTATCAATTGCATTGTACATCATGTCAATGTTCATAAGGAATAGAATTATACACAATCTTTAAATTATCTTCTGTTGTCAAAACATGTAGATAAGGTGAATAATCACTTCAGAAGAGACATGATACATTCAATATTAATATGGCTCTAGAAATTCCGTATCCTACGCGCGTTTCGGCTGTGCGCCTTCATCAGGAAGCCATGTATTAATGGAGACCTCATAGGATTCAGCACGGCAGACAGTTTGTTAGGTGTTAATAAAATGGATCTAAGGTCCAATGTAGAATAATGGATTCTTTCAGTTAGATAGCTCCAGGATAAGTGATATATATGCTGTATATATCGAGACGATCCAGAAACATGGACCAACTGATTAATAGTGGAGATAGTCAACAATGAATAATAATCATCCACTGATAAATATGGCTGGAGAAATGTAGATATTACCGCTTGAAGCGGGGATGATCTCGCTCAGTTAGAAAGATTAGCAGTATCACCAATCTGAGAGCGTGGCTGGGGGAAAGCGCTAGTCAAAATTTCAGCGTGCTGGGATGTGAAGGCACCTCCAACACCGCGAACTGCGCTTTAAATCAGCATCCCGGTCAGCGTCCCATGATAGCAGCGCTGGTGTTGACAAGTGCTGTTGGTGCCAATCACTGGAAATCACTTCTCAAATTAAGCACTGCTGCCTCCCAAAACAATTCAACACCCTAAAAGTTAGTTCAAAAGTGTGTTGATGTGAAGCACTTTTGTTTGCAAATGTTGTTAGATTGTTAGGCAGCATGAGCACAAGTGTTTCTTTTAGGGCTTGTTGGGGGGATGAAGAGGTCTGAGCGGGTTATGGGGAGGTTGAACTATGGCTACACCATGCTGCAATCACACAAGTGGCTCCCTATGATCAGCAGAAGGAGTCCTCTCCAAACTACTCTGCCACACCCCTAGAAATACATCGATGTGGATTCCCAAATGCGGTAGAAACATAATCCAGAGCCACGCCAACCTTCATTTCTTGTCGTCGTCCAAGGATCGCAGCTGACTGTCTGCACCAAGGCTAACCGCCTGGCCTTCAAGTGAATAAACAACCCAATTCCGATGTCTGACAGCACTGTGCGTAACAACGTATGGGTTTCATGTATTGTTCACTTTGGATTGAGGATTTTCTAGGTGCTCAGGCTCCAGCCTCTGCGAATGAGCAACTAAGTATTGGGATGCAGTACAACAGAAGAGGAAGGGATGGAATAAAGTGAGGGGAAGTTAGATTTGTTGATAAAGGAGAGGGCTCTCCTGGTTGGCCTCCATGTTGGGTAAAACACACAAGATGATGGACGGAATGTTGCACAATGGCAAACATTCACCCCCAGTCATAGATCTGGGTTTAATCCATCGATATTTTGCTTCACCACGCCACCCCAGTTCAGACATGGCCATATGCAAATCAGTCTTGACCCTGTGCCTCATGGGAACAGTCAAGACCGAACTGCCAAGCCATGTCTTCCCTGGACCGGAATCAAGCATCCTAGGACCGGTTTCGGGCATTCAGCCCTCATCAGCCAGGATAGCCTGACTCCAGTGGCGCAGTGAGCACGGGACCCACGTCTGGGCATACCCTTCCCACTTGGGGCGAATTGCAAAACACACAAGATGATGGACGGAATGTTGCACAATGGCAAACATTCACCCCCAGTCACAGATCTGGGTTTAATCCATCGATATTTTGCTTCACCACGCCACCCCAGTTCAGACGTGGCCATATGCAAATCAGTCTTGACCCTGTGCCTCATGGGAACAGTCCAGACCAAACTGCCAAGCCATGTCTTCCCTGGACCGGAATCAAGCATCCTAGGACCGGTTTCGGGCATTCAGCCCTCATCAGCCAGGATAGCCTGACTCCAGTGGCGCAGTGAGCACGGAACCCACGTCTGGGCATACCCTTCCCACTTGGGGCGAATTGCAAAACACACAAGATGATGGAAGGAATGTTGCACAATGGCAAACATTCACCCCCAGTCACAGATCTGGGTTTAATCCATCGATATTTTGCTTCACCACGCCACCCCAGTTCAGACATGGCCATATGCAAATCAGTCTTGACCCTGTGCCTCATGGGAACAGTCCAGACCGAACTGCCAAGCCATGTCTTCCCTGGTCCGGAATCAAGCATCCTAGGACCGGTTTCGGGCATTCAGCCCTCATCAGCCAGGATAGCCTGACTCCAGTGGCGCAGTGAGCACGGGACCCACGTCTGGGCATACCCTTCCCACTTGGGGCGAATTGCAAAACACACACGATGATGGACGGAATGTTGCACAATGGGCTGGACTGTTCCCATGAGGCACAGGGTCAGACTGATTTGCATATGGCCATGTCTGAACTGGGGTGGTGGAGTGAGCTAAAGAATGATGATGGATTAAACCCAGATCAGTTGACTGGGGGTGAGTGTTTGATTTGCTCTAGCGCTCCGTCCATCATCCCCTTTAGTATCGCTTTGTTCACCCTAAGTTGGCAGGGTATGCCCAGACGTGGGTCCCTTGCTCACTTTGCCACTGGATTCAAGATAGCCTGGCTGATGAGGGTTTTGAACCCGAAACCGGTCCCAGGATGCTTGTTTCCGGTCCAGGGAAGACATGGCTTGGCAGTTCGGGCTGGACTGTTCCCATGAGGCACAGGGTCAGACTGATTTGCATATGGCCATGTCTGAACTGGGGTGGTGGAGTGAGCTAAAGAATGATGATGGATTAAACCCAGATCAGTTGACTGGGGGTGAGGGTTTGATTTGCTCTAGCGCTCCGTCCATCATCCCCTTTAGTATCGCTTTGTTCGCCCTAAGTTGGCAGGGTATGCCCAGACGTGGGTCCCTTGCTCACTTTGCCACTGGATTCAAGATAGCCTGGCTGATGAGGGTTTTGAACCCGAATCCGGTCCCAGGATGCTTGTTTCCGGTCCAGGGAAGACATGGCTTGGCAGTTCGGGCTGGACTGTTCCCATGAGGCACAGGGTCAGACTGATTTGCATATGGCCATGTCTGAACTGGGGTGGTGGAGTGAGCTAAAGAATGATGATGGATTAAACCCAGATCAGTTGACTGGGGGTGAGTGTTTGATTTGCTCTAGCGCTCCGTCCATCATCCCCTTTAGTATCGCTTTGTTCGCCCTAAGTTGGCAGGGTATGCCCAGACGTGGGTCCCTTGCTCACTTTGCCACTGGATTCAAGATAGCCTGGCTGATGAGGGTTTTGAACCCGAAACCGGTCCCAGGATGCTTGTTTCCGGTCCAGGGAAGACATGGCTTGGCAGTTCGGGCTGGACTGTTCCCATGAGGCACAGGGTCAGACTGATTTGCATATGGCCATGTCTGAACTGGGGTGGTGGAGTGAGCTAAAGAATGATGATGGATTAAACCCAGATCAGTTGACTGGGGGTGAGTGTTTGATTTGCTCTAGCACTCCGTCCATCATCCCCTTTAGTATCTCCATGTTGGGTAAGCACGGGAAGTAGCTACACCAGGACAAATCTCACAGTGGTATGATGCTGCGATGTCCGCACATAAATCTCCCAGCCTTAATTGAGATACTGCAAACCTACCATTATAGTAAACAAGTATCCCCCCAAAAACCTAAAAGACACACTTTTCAAAAGTATTCCCAAATATTCAGTAGTACATAATGAAATCCCAAACATTAAATAGAACACACCCTACCACACACACTCATGACCTGAGAGAGAGGACTGGAAGGAGAGGGCTGTCCCTCTCTACTCACTACTATGCACAGTTGTCATCACAGAAAGAAGTCTAAAAGGAAAGGGCAGTCCCTCCCTACTCACTACAACAGACTCCCATCATCTGAGAGGGAGGTGTCAAAGGAGAGTTTACTCCATCCACACACTCTACTTCCTACAGGAGAGGCCATTCCCTCCCCACTGACTACTATGCACACCTATTATGTGACAGAGAGATCTGAAAGGAGAGGCCAGTCCCACAACACACCCTACTATGTACACCCGTTATATAAGAGAGGGGTCTCAGGAGAGAGGTCACTCGAAGCACATGCACTATAATGCATAGTTGTTATTTGAGAGAGAGGTTTGAAAGCAAAGGGTAGCCCCTCCTCATACTCCAGTATGCACACCCACTACCCAACAGAGGGTTTTTAGTGGAGAGGCTAGTGCTTCCTATTTACTACTATTTCCCTACAATTGTCTCGTGACAGTAGAGCGTAAGCTTTAGGGGGTGAGGTTTGCAGAATGAGGCATGTGCGACTCTGCATGGAAAATTACAGGGCCTGCCACTAGGTGTGTTATGATCCTGCGAGAGTCACGCAAGATATTATGGGGAGAAGTAAAAAAAAGGGGGCAAGGCTCAACCAATAGTTACCAATATTATTAAATGGATGAATAAATGCTGTGATGTGATTGGGTGCAGAACCAGAAATGGCTTGGTTTGTTCTTGGGCCTGTGGAGGAGAAGGACGTCTGTTTGAGTTGTGCTCAGCAGAAGTGAATTTATTTGGAGCTGAAGGAGACTGGCATCTTCATCTACATTTAAGAAAGAACTCCAAGTTCAGGTAATTAATAATATGTTGTATAAACTTTGCTGTAAAGTGTCAGTAAGTCTACTAATGTTGGTAAACTTATTCTACAGCATGTTTACAGAGTGAAAAGCTGTTTGGGGCGGTGTAGATCTCTTAATATTGCTTTTGAGAGCTAAACATTAGAATGTAGAGAGATATCACCAAGTATTGCAGATTATGTTGAAAAACAAAGTGTTCCAACTCTATGCACTTGTAAGTACATCCTCCTGAGTCCACACAGGGGATTGTGTGTTCGACTACCACAAGCATCTCTCGAGAGTCAAAAAAATAAATAAAGGAATACTACAGCCATTTTTTAATGACTCTCTTATAGTAGGTTAACATTAAAACACTGAACACATGAAAAAGAACTCTAAACAGTAGATTAAAACATAATATAGAACTCTAGTGAGTAATCACACACTTAAAAAATGGATTTAAAAAATGAAACTTAATAGAATTCAATATTAAAAAATCGTATTACTCTCTTTCTGTCAAGAAGGTGAATAATCACCGGTCACATGGTTTTCCGAGAGGCTAAAAGTGGAGAAAAGTAAATGCAAAGCGTCAGAGAGATGCTGGAGAAAGAACTACTCTCCAGACGCTAAACTAGCTTATAAAAAGGCAAAAAGAGATTACCATTCACTCTGTAAAGTTGCGCGTGCGGAGCATGTGACTCTTACCATTTCTAAGGCACAGAATAACTCTAAGACGTTGTTTAAGCTTGTCAAAGAACTGTCTGGCGCGGGGTGCCAACCCTCCTCCCCGGATTTACTGAATCGCAATGTGAAGATCTTGCTATGTTCTTTCTCAGTAAAGTTGAAAAAATATGCTCCATACTTAATGAGTCTAAGCCTATTAATGCCATACAGCAAACTAAGAATTCTTCTCAGTCAACTAGAAGTACGGAACCGCAGGTCTGTGTGATTAAAAATCTGGAAACTTGGGTGCCCCTGGACAGAAACTCTTTCAGGCGGATTCTAGATAGCCTTACACCTGGTTCTCCTAGGGACCCTATCTCCATCACTGTGCCTTCAGAAACTCGAACAGTCTTCTCTGTTGCTAATTATGGAGTTGCTCAATGCTTCCTTAAAGGAATCAACTGTTCCATTTGCATGGAAGCACGCAATGGTTCTCCCACTTTTAAAAAAAGCTAATGCTGACCCCGCGCAATTGTCCAATTTTTGGCCCATTTCCTTGCTTCCAGGCTTTTCCAAAATTTTGGAAAAGCATATTAATCTTCAATTGACGTCATTTGTTGAATCTCAAAAATGTTTGCACTGCTCACAGTCTGGTTTTTGACCAGGCTTCTCAACTGAAACTACTCTGCTCGGAGTCACAGAAATGTTGCGTAACCATGTTGATACTGGGGATACTGTGGCTCTTATACTTCTGGATTTAACTGCCGCTTTTGACACGGTTTCTCATACCGTGTTACTGCATGCTTTGCAATCACTGGGAGTGACTGGCTCTGCACTCAACTGGCTTGCTGATTTTCTGACTGATCGCACGTTCTAGGTCTTTTCTCCTGTGGCCAGTTCTAATACTCATTTTTCACCTTACGGAGTCCCTCAGGGTTCCATTCTTAGCCCTCTATTGTTTAACATCTATGTCAGGCCTCTGGCGACGATTGCCGAAGATGCTGGACTGTCCCTTTTCTCCTATGCCGATGACACCCAGATTGTTTTCTCCCTGTCTGCTGAAAGGGCGTCTAAATCATCATTCCTTCAGTCTGGGTTGAGGAACATAGCAGGCTGGATGCAAGCCAACCTTCTTAAACTCAATGGTGAAAAGACGGAGGTGCTGATTCTGGGTAAGAACAAAGACCTGTGGGGACCCCAACACTGGCCGCCTGAAATGGGCGCTCTGCCCCAGCCTAATCATCAGGTCCGGAATTTGGGTGTCATAATCGATGACCAGTTATCAATAAAGCAACAAGCGGTGAAAGTGTCCTCGACTTGCTTCACTATCCTCAAATGGCTCAGGAAAATCCTTTGGATGCTGCCTTTGTCCACTCAACGAACCGTGGTCCAGGCTCTTGTCACCTCTAGACTGGACTACAGCAATATTCAGTATCTAGGAGTCAAGAAGGACGTGTTACGTAAACTGCAGATGGTGCAGAATGCGGCGGCTAGGCTACTTTGCAAGGTTCCTAAAACAGTGTCCATCTCAGGCTCTCTTCGGGATCTTCATTGGCTCAGGGTTGAGAATCGTATTAAATTCAAAACCCTGAGTTATATGTTTAAGATCAAATTTGGAAAGGCACCCCAATATCTCAATGCCTTAGTTCACCCTTATCTCCCATCTCGTCCTTTACGTTCCGCTACTCAGGCTAAATTCACAGTTCCTAGGACCATATTGTTGCGAATGGGCGGTCGGTCCTTCTCTTGTCTAGGTCCCTCTTTGTGGAACTCCCTCCCTATGTCACTTCAGACTGAAACTATATATGAAAATTTTCGTAAGTGTTTAAAAACCTGGCTGTTTAATATGTAGAGCATTTTCTTTTCTCTTTCTGTTCCTGTCAGGCGGCGCCGGGAAACCCTTGGGTAGCTGTGCGCCTTATAAGATTAAAATAACATAACATAACATTTCTGAATTATAATTACGACTTTAATGTAAAAATACTTACAAAGGCAATGAAAAGTATGCTATTACAATATTAATGAACTTGCAGGGAAAATGTCTCCATATGAGAATAAGAAGACCTGAGAAGATAGACAATTTCAACACTAATTTTGCTGTATTACTCTGTTTTATACTAAAGCATCCTTTTTTTAAAATATTTTGCAAACTGTACACCCTTTCCTGTTAAGTTACAATACAAAAGCTCCCCTCTGCATGGTCCTTACGATCTTGTGGAAATGGGGAGATCCCTTTTTGTCCTTGGGTTCTCTTGGACAGGAGGCCAGCCTCCCCCTGACACTACTTAATGGCGTCCTCTGTGCGGTAAAGGAGCGATCTCACTGATATGGTCAGTGAGTAGCCACCCTCACTGCACATCTCCGCCTGGTAGCTGCTGCCCTCTGACACTTCCAGGTCCTGTGTTCGAGGCCCTCCTCTACCAACAGACACCCGCCTGCGCCTCATCCCTGGTGGTCCAGCGGGGAGCATCTCTGCTCTGCTGCTGCTCTGCCCTCTATCTCTTTGTTTCTGCCTTTTTTTTCCTCTGACCTCTGATTTTCCTTAATTTTCACATTTCTATCTTTTCTTATTTTCTGTTCACCTTCTTCCCTTTTCTGCACTCTTGCGCCTTTCATCACCATGTCCTCGCTGCTGCTTGCCCCCCACGGGCCTGCCCCCCTTCAGCACCGCTTTCCCACCTCCCAGCTGTCCAGTCCTCCACCTCATGCTACTGAATATCAGCAGCTGCGCGGTAAAGGAGCGATCTCACTGACATCATCAGTGAGTAGCCTCCCTCACCGCACATCTCCACCAAGTAGCTGTTGCCCCCGACCCTTCCAGGTCCTGTGTCCTCCTCCAGCCACAGGCACCTGCCTCCACCTCATTCCTGGTGGTCCAGTGGGGAGCATCTCTGCTCTGCCGCTGCTCTGCCCTCTGTCTCTCTGTTTCTGCCATTTTTTCCTCTCACCTCTGATTTTCCTTAATTTTCACATTTCTATCTTTTCTGCTTTTCTGTTCACTTTCTTCCCCTTTCTGCACTTTTGTGCCTTTCCTCACTGTGTCTCTGCCGCTGCTCGCCTCCGCGCCCTGCCCCCCTCCAGTGCTGCTTTCCCATCTCCCAGCTGTCTAGCCCTCCCCCTCATGCTACTTAATGGCGGCCTCTGCGCGGCCGTGCCGAAAGAGTGCCAAAGGTAAGCCCATCTGCGCCTAGACCGCGCCCAGAGCCGCAGACACTTGTCCCCGGACCATTCGCCACTACGACGCCAGCTCCCTCCATGCCCTCAATACCGGATGCCACACTGCCTGTCGCTGGGCATCGCCAAATAACACCCAGGGCCATTTTCCTGCCGAAACTGCAGCTGCACCTTTGTCTGCCACTGCACACCAGCCCCACCTGCCACACAATCAACAAATACTAGATCTGACCACCTCAGCTGTACACGCTCCCTCCACAAACATGCCATAGAGATCTGGGACCTACTCGACTCCGTCCACCCCGACATCGCCTTCCTCACGGAAACCTGGATGAACTCCACCTCTTCCCCGGACATCGTCACCCCCATCCCACATGGCTACAAGATCATTCACAAGCACTGCATCAACAAATCGAGTGGAGGCATCGCTATCGTACACAAAAGCACCCTCCGCCTCACCAACCACTCGGACGACCACTCGACCAACATGGAGAACCTCCACTTTCATGTCCAAACCAACCCAAACACCATCCTCTGTGGCACGCTCAACTACAGAGTCCCTGGACCCCATCCACCCTCCATCAATGACTTCATCGCACCCCACGGTCTTGCCTCCACAGACTACATCCTCCTCGGCAACCTCAACTTTCACCTGGACAACCCCAACAACAAGAACACTTCATCTCTGCTGGAAAACCTCGCCACCGTCAGACTCAAACAACTGGTCACCTCCTCAGCCCACTCAGCAGGACACACGATTGACCCCATCTTCTCTACCAGCGACAACATCACCTTCAGCCGAACCTTTGATCTCCTTTGGATCAACCACCACTGTGTCAAGTTCTCCTTCACCAAATCCACCATACACCACCACGCCCACCGCTACCCTTGCAGAAGCTGGAACAAAGGCACTGAAGAACAGCTCACCACCTCGCTCAGCAAAACCCCCACCACCAACATCCATGGACGCTAATACCTCATCATGCAACCTCCATCAATGGATCTCCAACTGCACCGACACACCAGCTCCCCTCAAGAAAGCCCCAGGCAAGCGACACTTCAAGAAAGCCAGCTGGTACTCTCCAGCTCTTCATGAGTCCAGTAGCACCTGTAGATGGCTCGAGAAGAGATGGAGAAGCAGCAAAAACCCGGAAGACCACTCAGCCTTCAAAACAGCTGTCACCAAACACCACCACCTCATTAGAACAGCAAAGAAAGAGGTCTACAAGTAAGGATCAATGCCAGCGCACTCAATAGCAAATAACTCTTCATCCTGGTCAAAGAAGTTGCTAAACCCAGCACAGAAACAGCAGACATCCCACCCTCCCAAGACCTCTGCAACAACCTCAGCACCTTCTTCCACGGCAAGATTAAGGAGACAGCTTTGACAGCCTCGATACCCAAGACCCTCCCACCCCACCCGCAACCACCGCACCCAACGACACCGACCCCAGCAGACCCTGCTCAGCTGGACTCCCCTCAGTGCTGACAACACCCTCAGTATCATGAAGAGCATCCACTCCGGAGCACACTCAGACCCCTGTCCGCACTACATCTTCAACAGAGCCGGCAGCTCCATCACCCAAACTCTGCTGCACCATCAACTGTGCCACCTTCCCGGAAGACTGGAAACATGTAGAGATTAACCCCTTGCTGAAGAAACCCTTTGCTGACCCAATGAACCTCAAGAACTTCAGACACATCTCTCTACTCCCCTCCTCCACCGACGACACCCAGCTGATTCTTTCCCTCACCAATGAACCCACAGTCACCAAGAACAACTTCCACGACGGGATGAAGGCCGTCACCACCTGGATAAAGGCAACTCAGGGAAGACTGAAGTCCTCATACTGGGCTCCACCCCCTCTGCCTGGGATGACTCCTGGTGGCTTGCAGCACCTTAAACCCCCCACACCCACAGACCTCGCAAAAAACCTCAGCATCATCCTGGACTCCTCGCTCTCTATGAATCTCCAGATCAGCGCTGTCTCATCAGCCTGCCTCCACACGCTATGCCTGCTCCGAAAGATTTTCACGTGGATCCCCACCAAGTCAAGAAAGACGGTCACCCATGCACTCATCAGCAGCACACTTGACTACGGCAACTCACTCGACACCAGCATCACCCAGAAACTCCTCAAGAAACTGCAGAACATTCAGAAAACCTCTGCCAGACTCATCCTCAACTTCCCCCACCACAGCCACATCACCGGCCACCTGAGAGACCTTCACTGGCTCCCAGTCAACAAAAGAATCGCCTTCAAGCTCCTCACACACGCCTACAAAGCCCTATATGAAGAGGGACTTGCGTACCTCAACCACCACCTCGAATTCCACGCACCCACCAGAGATCTCCGCTCCACCCAGCTGACACTGGCCACTGTCCCACACATCTGCAAGACCACAGCCAAGGAAGATCTTTATCCTACCTCGCAGCAAAGACGTGGGACACCCTGCCTCTCCACTGCCTCAATTCAGGAAGGACCTCAAGGCCAAGCTCTTTGACTGAACCACAGTGCCTTCAATGGATCAGCACCCCCTCCCCCCCAGTGCATTGAGACCCTTACAGGTGAATAGTTGCATTCTACAAAATACTTGATAGACTGATTGAACCGGCCCTTGGAGTGTACTGAGGGACCTGGGCCCATGACAGTTGCCACTAGCTGCAGGCCAGCAACGTCCAGACAAAATTCACTAAGTGATAATCCCCTTCCTGGAGCACGACAACCATCTAGGCTACCCCAAGTCTGTGGATAACCCAGTTGCAGTCCCTCCTGCCCTAATGATTGCTCTTGTCGATGTCCCAGCATTGAACCAGTGTAGTATGATTTCAAACCCAAAAGAGTCTCTAACTTCTGGAACCAGAGCCCCAGTAGTTAAACCCACGATGGCCTTTGAATTCAAAAGGCCACCTTTGAAATGCACAGACCCTCTCTGAATTCCAGCCTGTCTACCATCCTACCTCGAGAGGTTAGATCACTATCTTTAATGGGGCCAAGACTCTGCCCCTTCCAATGCAGGTGGTAACTCCACCCCCACATAAGCGTCCCATGGAGGCCCCTCAGAGTCAGAGCTCTGCAGTTTCCCTTGAGCCCCTACTTTCTGGCCTTATATCAGTAATGCACAGATGTAGCTGTCCCCTCAGCACCCAGATGTGAAGTGGAGACAAGCTGACAGGCACACAGAGCGCTGAGCATCGAAATGCCCACTTTCCCAACGTGACATTTCCACACACGTAAAGTCTAATCCACTCGCACTACCAGGGAGGATTCACCATTACAAACTCATCAATACCAAACACTATACTGTTACTTCTCTGCCAGTAGGGAATCTTGCTTGATAGCCTTTTCCTACATTCCCCCATGCTAATCCAATGTGAGAAGCAGGCCCGTTGTACTGAACACACCATCCTGTGCCATTCATGACCCTTCCATTATACACACATGTGCACATCCCCTACCTCTTCCCAACACCGGACTCTGTCACCAGGGAGAACTCCGAAATACCAAGAGGCATGCAGAACCTTGGTACATAGCTTTTTAAATGCCAAGCCCAGTAATAGTAATGTGAGCACACAGGGCATACCTGTGGGAGGATCAATGAGCTACCTCAGTGGATGACACAACCAGTGCTGCAGGCCCACGGAGGAGCACTTGAGTATATGTCTTAACCCTAGATAAGGGACTTACAGCTAACTCAAATCACCAATCATGTATACACCAATCACCAATATGTATATGACAAGCACAGCACTTTGGCACTTAATGGCAATGTCAAGTGTGCTCATAGTCCTAATGTTATCACCTAGATCAGCAGAAAACTGGGAAGGAGAAAAGCAAAAGTTGAGGGACAGCACCCTAGAAAGTGCCATTTCCAACACTGATGACATTTCAAATGACATCATTGATGACCATATATCTGAGGTTGATTGTTAATGTGAACTACTCTATCCATGAGGTATAGGGTCAATGTTGGACATAACCCATGCTTTCTATACCTAAGAGAGTTGTATCTGTGCATTAGTGATGCCTCATATTCTTCTGAGCTATTTTGCACTTACTTTCAGGCCTCTGATGCCATACTAATTTATAGAGCAATATGTGCAAAAACTAATCTTGGATGAGGTCATCCGTGATGTCTTCAATGATGGCATTTGAAATGTCATAAGCAATGTCATAAATGATGTCATAGAACATGTCATGAGTGATGTAATATGTGAGGTACTAAGCAGTGCATGGCGGGCCGCAAGTTTAATTTCTTAGAATTTTTTGTTCAAAACATTAATATTGTCACTGACATATTCTCCTAACTGTAACATTGCTTTACCCTTTGGCTTTTTACACTGAATAAATAAATATATATATATACTTACCATTATAAGTATATGAACACAATATTGTGGTAAACAATATTTAGGGCACAATATTTTTGTCAACTAATATTTTTGTCAACTATATTGTTTACTATTGTCATTCATCCACACAAAGAGTGTCAGTTGCTCTTTGCATTCTTTTTAAAAGGATCCCAACATTCAGACTGATGGCTTATAGAATCTGCAACAATCTTTTCCCAAGCTTCCCAAAAATATTTGGGCAGTTTGGTCTTTCCCCAGGGGTCTGCTCTGGTGCAATATGTTGTTGATGTAATATTCGCATCTTCTATTTTCGATTATTCTCTCAACCACAATACCAAATTGGCTAAGAAAGAGCACAAGGCTTCAAAGGGGAAACTGTAACTTTCCCTCCCCCGAGTGTGATACCTTGGTCGTGAAGTTGCAACTGACAAGCGTCACCTGTCACCTGAGCACACTGAAGCCATCTGTAAGATGTCCAGTGCAGAGACCATCGCAGAGGTGTGAACTTTGTTTGGTATAGCTGGGTTCTGTAGACACTGGTTTCTGGGCTTTGCAACTTTTGCAAAGCCATTGCAAATCTATGTCAGAGAAGGCCCTCCTGATCCCTTGCGGTAGTCTACCAAGGCAAAAAATGCATTGGTACAAATAAAACAAGCCCTGGTCACAGAGCCTGCTTCAGGGCGTGTAGATAATGCTAAATTATATTCACTTTATTGTCATAAATGCAATGGTTTCACCCTTGGAGTACTGGTAAAAGATCATGGTGATCAAAAAGGCCAGTAACCTATTATTCTTCTGCTTTGATCTCCATAGCTGCTGTGCTCCATCCGCGTCTCTGCTCTATACCCGTTGCTGCCCACCTTGTTGAAGCCCCTCAAAATATTGTTCTAAGGACTACTTTAATTGTTGCTGTGCCCCATTCTGTTGTTGCTCTTCTCCTCCCCACCAAACTTCAGCATCTCTCTACTGCCAGCTCATCTTGATATGAAATGCTGTTATTGTCTGCTTCTCATTCTACCATTGTGCACTGTTCAACGTTGAACCCTGTATCTTGGGTGGCCACTTGTCTGGAAGGAGAATCCATGATTGTCTTCTTCTGGTTTGTTAAGGCTGTACCAACAGAGAAGGACACCAGCCTGTGCCCGTAAGAGTTTAAGATGGCATGCCCTACGATGTTACCCCCAAATACTCATCTGCAAAGCTAGATACACAATCGAATGATGATGCCGTTCTCCAATTTTGCAGAAAGCTTATACACTGTCTTTAAAGTTTCTACTCTCAGGTTCAAGTTGCCTTTCTTGAGGGTTCAACTGAAGTCTGCCAGTCCCTATTAGTCAGTGGATATACACCCAGGTTCATCAGTGGAAGAGTGCTCTACAGCCTCGCCAGCATGGCCCCTCTCAGTTGCTCCTCCAAAGCCATCAAGTTCAAGTGTCATAGTCTGGTGGCTTGGATCCACACCTCTCTTTCCGGCTTGCTCTTCTGTGCCCACTTCTGGACCTGCATCAAGCCCTGCGTTGGGGCCGTCTTCTGGAGCTGTTCCTACTGCTGTCCTGCTGCCTGCAAATTTGTCAGACCTCCTCATCGGCACAACCACAGCTGAACAAATGCTGTTCCCATCACTCCTCATCATTAACGCCTCCTTCCGAGGTAAATAGTCCCATACTGGTTCTGTCTGTGGGTCTGGCATGCTATATTTGCCTGGTCTCAGTCTCTGGTTCTTGGTAGGATACATCATCACTGTGAAATAGGGGGTTATCAAGATGCCTAACTGTACTGCTCCTGTCACTAAGTAGAGCTGCCTCTCTGTGTATGGAAATAACTCCTACCTTCTGTTGCTTGAGAAATATGGCAAATCGATTATTCTTTTCTCGGCCTGGATCTGAACTTCGTCTTCTCAGTGGCATGATGTTTGACAAGTGCCAATGTCAAAGAAGCAATGCAGCAATGTAGCAGGAATCTGACATTTGACTGTTAATCCTCTCCATCATCAGCAGGGGTACTGCAGGGTTTACAAGAAGAAACAGATTCTTCTTCATTTTGCTTCCTAACAATAGCATCGGGCAGGCCTTCCGTGAGACTATACACAATGTCTGATGCTGGGAGAAATTAGCCAATGCGCTTGCAATATACTTAAGTTTGATAATAAATAGGTTAGATTCCCAGATGACAATGCTCTTGCAGAATAGAATGGCTGTAAATTTCATTCTTGTGTCCAAAGGGGGTGGAGTGATCTGTGTGATAGAAGGGTCTGAGTGTTTTACACACCTCATCAACACTTCTTTTAGCATACAAGAGCAGAGAGATGCCATTAATGACTGGGTGAAGAAATTAGCTGAGATTCAAAATGGCTTTGTTCTCAATCTGAGTGCTGTCTGCTATTGGTTGTCAGGGATATACGGGAATTGAGGAATGGAGATTTTTGAGATCGTGATTGCTGTCACTCTTGTTATAATAACACAGTACTTTCTAATCAAATTGTGTCTGTGCACCATCCATTGTCCTTGCAGTAATAACAGCATCGCCCGTGCTCTTATCTGCTTGATACATTTGAGGTTGATGAAGGACATGACAATGAAGGTTTTAAAACTGAAAGTATTTGACTATATGCTGTTGATTTTTTGTAGGAATTTTAACTGCCAGCAAAAAAAGGGGGGCTTGAGAATGTCAATTTCCTTATATATGTATCTTGCAGATTGCTTACATACTACAGAAATGCTTGAAGCTCACTAAGCGCCTCATGTGCAAAGTGTTTTAACAGCCGCAAAGCCTCAGATTTGGTAAATCTGAGGTTTTGCGATTGCTAAAACTCTTTTGAAATGTACTAAACTAAATAGTGATGCAGAGAATGTTTTCCAAATCATGAACTAGGTTTGGGAAACAATAAGGAATTCCCAATTGGAAGAGGTGTTTAGGGCATCCCGTCCAAATACTGTTTCCTTGTGGTATGTATGAATGTTTGGTAACCGAAATCTGGTTCGAAACACTTAGGGCCAGATGTATGACCATTCAGTTTAGTGAGTCACAAACTGCGCAGAATTGCGACTCGTAATTTGCGACTCACTAAACTGAATGTACAATAGTGTCTCCGACACAGTTTGCAATTCCCAATGGGGTCGCAAATTGCATGCCTCATCAATATTCATGAGGCAAGCGCAATTTGAGACCCCATTGGGAATGGCTAGCACTCACAGGGATGGTGGCCTGCTGGGGTCAGCAGACCACCATGTCTGTGACTGCTTTTTCAGTAAAGCAGGCTTTTTTTTTTAAATGCAGCCCGTTTTCCTTAAAGGAAAACGGAATGCATTTAAAAAAGAAAAATGAAACTTTTCAGTTTCATTTTTTAAGGAAAGGCAGTGGTCCCTGGGACCACTGCCTGTTCTTAAAAAATATTTTCGCACCTATTCACAAAGAGGAAGGGGTCCCCTGGGGAACTCCTTCCCGGTTGCGAGTAGTGTACCACCTACTTAAAGTCCATGCCCTGCAGGAACTGTCTTTGACGCTCTCATTGCAGTGCCTTTTTCATATGAACCTTTGTGGGACCACCAAAGAACTGCCCGCCAGAGACTAAAAAAGTTGTAATCTGGGAGGCGGTTTCTTATAGCTTTGGCGGTCTTGAGGCGGGCGGGGGCCCCACTCCAAGACTGCCAATGTTATAATATGGCCCTTCGTCTAATAGACCAGGCCACAAAGAAAAATTTGGATACAGCAATCACTATCATGCTTGTAGGATCACTTTTACAAATTCTAAGAGCATTTATCAATTTCTCAAGCCCAAAAAACGACATAAAGGTGCAATCAACCTGGCTCTAGGTCTGGCATATCTTGGGCAGAAAAATAGCTAGTGAGCCTCGGTTTCATCACAGAGCATAGATGATTGGTACAAAGTAGGCCCAGGCTTTGAAGATCCCCAAGATGATTTATACACAGCAGTTGGCAAGGTCCTGTAGCTAAACTGCCAAAAACGTGAGCGAGCATGTGCCAGTCGGATGTAATTTAGAAATTCCTCAGCCTTAGGTATGGACTTATGCAATAAAGAAAAAGCCTCATGAGGCTACCCATGGAATTAAGTAATTTGTTTTGAGCAGCGACACTCTCCCAATATCTTGATTTAACCATACTGACTGCAGTGGACGGGATAGAGGAAGGACCTTCACAAAGGGTAGCTAGGCCCAAATCATGAAGTGATTTTTTAACATAGGTCAGTTACTTGATCTATTTAGAACATTGTAGTTTAAAAATGTCTGCAAGACACTCCCTAAAGGGTCGCAATTCTTTAGTCCCCCAAATGTGAACCCAGTGTAACGACCTTGAAAGTTGCCAATGCAGAGACGGACTTAAGGTCCAGGTCCAAACTGAGGGGTGCTAAAGGGGTACCTCTCACCAATCCTGTTAAGGCTCTAATAAAACTGTTCTCATTAGTGCCCAATGGACGCATGTGACAAGAGCCCCATAATTCTGCACCATATAATGCAGCACCCTTTGGTTGTGCCTTGTAAATCAAGCCTTGGATCACACAGCATAACGTGCATCGCCACTTGCTTCCTTGGAACTGATAATTTACAGTCTAATCGCCAGGTTTTTCATTCTTAGAACATCCTATTTAATCGGCCTCCACCACTGAGTGTAATTGTGGCTTAACCTTCCACAGGCCCCTTGAGGCAATCTCTAATTATTCAGGCTTGTATTTTTATGTTTAAATATTTTTATTGACATTTTAGTAATACCACAACAGCACAGAAATACAAAGGACACTTTGGCCTGGAGCCCCTGATCCAGCTACGACCGAGCTATGGTGGGAGTCTCCTCCGTAATACCAAATCTAATGCGAAAATCCATGGTCTCCGGGCAGAATACAACATCATGATGCCGGATTTCACCTCTGTGCAGTTGCCTTTATGCCATGTAGAAAAGGAAAGAGTAGCAAGGTCTAATAAAAAAAAGGAAAAAAAAAAAGGAAAAAGAAAGAAGAAATAAACTCCCTCCCCCACCCTTCCCAGTGCCGGTAATCTCCCTAGCCCTGTCAACCAGTCCCCTTTCTCCACCCCGGCCTTCAGGCCCTACAACTCGGGCATTGGTGTCTGTACTTTCCATAAGCTAGACAAACGTAGTACACGTAGGTATTTAGGTTGGGTGAGTTCATTGAACTCGGCCGAGAGTAACGATATGAAGGGGCTCCATGTCTTCTGGAAGGAGTCTGTGGTGTTGTGTAAGGTGGATGAAATCCGTTCCATTCCCAGGATGAACCATAACCTGTGGAGCCAACCTGTGTGGGTGGGGTGTGTAGAGGTGCCCCAGTGTGCCAGTATGTTTTGCAGTGCCGCCCCTAACGCCATCCCCATCTGGCGACCACGCACACTTTTGAAAAAAAGTGGGAAAGCGGGAAGCGAATCCGTCGGGTCAGTCAATGCCGCAATTACATCGTCCGCATACAGACTAATGGGATGTGTCTCTCCCCCGAATGGGATCCCCTTGATCTGTAAGTTTTCCCGCACCTTTTGCGCCAGGGGTTCGATGTAGAGAGCAAACAGCAGGGGAGACAGCGGGCATCCCTGCCAGGTGCCCCTTTGGATAGGGAATGCCCGTGAGGAGACCCCGTTTACCCTTATCGTCGCAGTGGGGTCCTTGTAACAGCAGCCCACCCACCCCCTGAATCTTTCCCCTAGACCGACTTTGGATAGGGTTTGGCCTAAGAAGCCCCAATCTACTCGGTCGAACGCTTTTTCAGCGTCTACTGTCAGTAGCAAGGCGTCCATGCCCGTTTGGTGGGCTTTGTCTATCAGGTGGAGTACCCTCTTCGTATTGTCTGCGCACTGGCGGGACTGGATAAATCCCGCTTGATCAGGTTCAATCAAGCTTAGCATGCTAGGGCCAAGGCGAGTGGCCAGAATCCCTGTGAAGATTTTAAAATCGACATTCAGTAGAGAAATGGGGCGATACGACCCGCATTGCTGTCTGTCTTTGCCGGGCTTAGGTAATACCACTACACCGCCACCAGCATCGTGGCCGGTATAGGCGTCGTTTCCCCGAATGCGTTAAAAAGTCTCGTCAAGACCGGAGCTAATATATGGCAGAATTTCTTATAAAAAAGGGCTGGGAACCCGTCCGGGCCCGGGGCTTGAGCACTTTAAGGCGTGAGATTGCTGCGATTACCTCCTCCACACGGATGGGGGCGTCGAGTGTCGCTATCTGGTCGGGTGTAAGCACAGACATAGTGACTGATTGGAGGTAGTCAGTGACTTCGGACTCCGGGGCTGGCTCCGCCGCGTACAGTTTCTCATAAAACTCCACGAAAGTATTAGCTATTTCTTGGTCCCCCGTAACCTCGCTCTGCCCCGTTCCCTGCAGGGAGGAAACCTTCGACTTTTGCCTTTGAGCCCGCAGTCTGTTAGCCAGAAGACGTCCTGTGCGGTCGCCTCCAACATAGTAAGAGTGTTTTAAGCGCACTGCGGCATATTCTGCTCTGTCTAAGTCTATACCAGCTAGTTGCGCCCTGGCTGCTTTAAGCTGTCTCCAGACTCTCGGTGCGCCCGTCCTGCTATGGACTCTCTCCAGTTCCTGTACCTGGGCTACTAGTGCGGATCGCTGCTCCTTACGCTCTTTGTTCTCGGCTGCCGCAAGTGCAATAAGCTCCCCCCGTACCACTGTCTTCATTGCCTCCCATAGTGTAGTAATTTGGATGTCGGGCGTGTCATTGAGGGTGAAGTATTCCTGAATGCACTTGGCGAGTTGCTGGGTGACCATTTCCTTATGGAGCATAGCCTCCCTGAGTCTCCAGCAGCTCGCTTGACATGGTCCAGGTGGCAAAGTGAGTCGGGTTAGCACTGCGTCGTGGTCTGAGAGGGCCATAGGTTCAATCTCTATTGCGGTCACTCTCTTTTGGACGTCCCCGGTGCCCAAGAAATAGTCAATGCGAGTGTAGGACCTGTGTGCGTGTGAGAAAAATGTATACTGATTCGAGCTGGGGTGAGCCTCCCTCCATAAGTCCAAGAAGCCCATGTCTGCGAGCCATGTCCTGCCCTCTCTGGAGATTTCACCTTTATGCCAGTAGGAAGTCTGGGATCTATCTTTGCTAGCGTCCATAACCATGTTCAAGTCCCCCCCCTATAAGGGTCATGCGGTGCTGCAGGGTCATAACGTCGGACAATGCGGTCTTAAGGAAGCTCTCTTGCCCCGAGTTAGGAGCGTATAGGGAACCGACCACCATGGTCTGGGAGCCAAATTGGATTGTGTAAGCAAGCAGTCTCCCCTTTAATTCGGCTATCTTATCCTTCACTACCCCCTTACATCTGCGGGAGATTAACAGGGCCACCCCCGCCTTCTTGTCCCCCGTGCATGAGAAGTATTGCTGCGGAAATGCCCGGGAGCGCATGCGGTGGCAGTCTTTGGTGAGCAGATGCGTCTCCTGGAGGAGGCATATGTCCGCCTCCGTGTTCTCTAGGAAGGAGAGCACTGCTCGCCGCTTAACAGGGTTGTTGAGGCCTTTAACATTCAGTGTAAGAACTTTCCCTTCCCCTTTAGCCATGTTAGTGTAGTAGACGCAGCGCTGTACCATCCATCCGGGCGAGGCTCGTCGCAGACCCAGCCCCAGCAACCCCCTCCCCCGCCATGGCCACGTGCACTAATGGAGGGCCTATGTCTAAGTCGTCTCCTGCCCTCGGGGCCCCGTTTGTGTATGGACTGAGATTTACCGGCACTCCCCCCCTTTCCCACCCGAACCCCAACAACAACAATAAACCAAACAAAAGGAACTATAACAGATTGTCCGGGAATTGCAGGGTGTCTCCACATCTCCCTAGTGAAAAAGTTAGTGGGGTGCCTCTTGTGGCCAACGATTCCCCCCCGCCCGCCGCCCCCCCGGCAAGCTCTGAACCACTTATCCGCCCCTCCTGGTCACTCGTTCATCATTTCATTGTGTCGGGTCTGCGGCCAGCGAGTCCAGCACTCCCTTTCTTTCCTGTGCCATTGTTTCTGGGTCAGGCTTAGACAGGGTCCCCCGCCTCCTCCTGTGGCGGCTTACCCGCTGCCAGCGTTCTCCCGGGTCTCTGCCTGCCTCGTCTTCCTTCTCGGACTCGTGCGGGGTATCTATACCGAGGATTTTGCAGGCCTCTTGTAGCGATCGAACTTGGCGTAGTTTGTCGTCCCACCTAAAGATGATACGAAATGGGTGGCCCCACGAGTAGTTGATTCCCTGATTGCGGAGCTGCGTCGTGACGGGCCGGAAGGCCCTCCGTTTTTGCAGCGTGATCGCCGCCAGATCCTGATAGAGGGCAATGTCATGGCCTCCATAGCGCAGAGGCTGCGACTCCCTGGCTTTCCTCATGATGTGCTCCTTCAGTTGGTAGTCCGGGAGGTAGGCCAGGATGTCGGGCGGAGGAGCAGGGGCCTTCTTTGGCAAGCCCACCCTGTGGGCCCTGTCGATTTTAATGGGGAAATCGGTTGATTCTTGCAGGATGTGGCGGAAAAGCCCCTGAAGATATTGCGTGATGTCCGAACCTTCCTCCCGCCACGGAACGCCCTTCACCCGTATATTATTTCTTCGGGAGCGGTTTTCTAAGTCTTCAGAGTGGGCCTGGAGGTCTATTTGCTGGCCCTGGAGCCGTAGCACTTCCTGCTTTAAGTGTTCTATTTCTTCCTCCCGTGAGTCCTCTTTGTCTTCCATCGAGGCCACCCTTTCCCCTATTGCGTCCAAGTCCCGGCGTACCTCTTTGACCTCGGTGGAGAACTCTTGGCGGAGGGTCTGTATATCGTCTCGTAGGGTCGAGAACAGTTGAGTGAGGAAGGCGCGGGTTACCGGCTCCTCCGTATTCCCCGACTCCTGCCCCCCTCTCGTGGGTGATGGTGCCCGGCTATCTCCTCCAGCCGGCCCTGCGATCTTGGCGAACATGTCCTTAACGTTCCTGTCCTTCTTACCCCTGGTCGAGGACATGACCAGTTGATAACCAGTCTCTTTAGGTTGCAGCGTGCGGTCGCTGGCCAGGCCGCTATCCCGGGGCGTCTCTGCTCTCTCACGTCCGCAGCTGCGTTGTGTTGAGCCGCCCTTTCTTACGTTGAGCCTTGCCAACAAGGGTCCTCAATACTCCGGGCTCTGGAGCGGCCCTGTCCGCTACGTGATGGTGCGCCTGTCAATCCACCGGCAGCCCCAGGGGCGCCCCACCTCCCGTGCCCCGTAGGGAGCCTGTCCTTCCTCGGCAGCGTTGGCCCCTGTCGCCGATGTGGCTCCAGGCCTGGTGGGAATCGTGTAGTGGCGTCTCTATTCACCACGCCGGGTCCCCCACCCGGTCCTCTCTTCTCGCCTTCAGGGCGGGCCCTGGCACCAAGGTTCGCTCTGCCAGGCGTCAATCCCTTCTTCACTCCCGCCAATGGGCACCCTGCTCCCTGTACTTCTTCTGGACTGGCACCTCTTCCTCCGATGTCAGCCCAGCTCTCTGACAGCGTGTCCTAGGCCTCCCGATCTTGCCCTCTGCTCCCTCTCCCACTTAGCTGCTGGTCGTGCTCCGTGGGGCCACTCTGCCTCTAAGGGCCGTTCCCTGCGGCGGCGGGTCAGGGTCGGCGGCGGTCCGCGAAGTCCTCCGGAGCCCTCTCTGACCCAGATCTTCTCTCCCTCCGTGCCCCGGGACTCTGGGTGTGGCTCCCTCTTACCGGTAGCGGCTTGCTAGTGCCCGTGGGGCACAGGAAACAGGCCCGGGCACGTTCTTCCGGCGTGGCAGAGTGTGGGGGCCCCGATTGAGGAGTTGCTCCCCCGCTTGCTCACCTTGTAGGCTGGAAGGCCGCCCCCCGCGGCTCCCGCTTTCAGCAGTTCTGGGCTGAGCCTGGTCCTTGTTCCACTATTGCCGCCGCAGGCCGTGTAGCCAGCCTCGCTGCGGCTCGCCCCGGGAGGCGGCCCGGGCGTTCCTCCAGGTATGCTTGGGGTTCACCAGCCCACCGTGCACACCTCCGTTATGTGCCTCTGCTTGGGGCCGCGTTCTCCCCGGTGCAATCCCGCTGCAGCCTCCGTACTTGTTGCTGGGGTCGCTCAGGAGGGGGCTCCTCTCTCCGCCCGGACTGCAGTACGGCCCACCAGCTCTAGTTCCCCGCGGTGCCCCAGGCCACTGATCGCGTAGTCTACAAGCACCAGGCCTCCCCTCTGCGCCGCTTAGGTTGTTGCGGCCGCCATCTTGGCCCGCCGGGAGTCGTCGCCGTCCTCCGCACCACCGCTTTCCCGGAGCTTGAAACTCGCTGCCGGTCCGCTCCCAGGGTTCGCGCTCTGCTTGCGCTCCGAGTCAGGGGTCCGGCACTCTGATTTACTGCCGGGAAGACCACGGGCGGCCGACGGGAGCGGGGAGACGAACGGGACACGTCTTACCCGCTCGCCATCCTGGCCACGCCCCCCCAGGCTTGTATTTGTAACTGTCCTGATGATGATCCTACTATTTCTTAAAGAGGATCGAAACGTCGTCGACCAATGTAAACAGTTTGCACATTAATCAAATCTGATAAAAAATGTGTATTTACTGTTTCCTCAAGCTTGTTAGAAATTGTGTTCAATATTCCACAAGCTACTCTGTATTGCCTGATATGTTCCTGTCCTAAGTGTACTTGTCATGTTTCTATGTAGGATGCAGGATTGTGTCCCACTGTATTGATGTGTTTATTTTTGGTTTTTGACATTTTTGAACTATTAAATTGAATGTCCGGCTGGACACTCGTAATATAGCACTGATTGGAGTCTATATTTATCTTGATGACCACACTGTTCTGTTTAAGGACCACTGTTCTAATACTAAACAGTTACCCAAGGTCCTTATCTACCTTTTGGGTTCCCTTGTGTTTGTGAAAATATATATTTGTAAATCTCCAATGCAGGAAGAATCGAGTACCATGATGCCTTTTTGGCAAAACTATGGATGTTTAACAAATTACTAGGAATTTGCATCCCAGATAATACCTCCCAAAGTTTCTTTCTAGGAGCCAGGTCAAAAGTGGCACGAAGATCCACAAATGCAACAAAAAGAGTACCCCTTCCAACATCAACAGTCTTCCACTGAACCAGTAGTAAGCGGAAGACCTGGTCAATGGAACTAGTCTTGGATCCAGATCCTGCCCAGAGGTTGGAGAGAATATGATTTTCATTGATCCTATCCAATAGTCTCTCCAGAACTTGTTTGCAAAATCTTTTTGCAAGTTGTCCAGGAGACTATTTGGACTATTATTGGATGGAATGTTCAGGCTTCCTGTTTTGTACACGAGGACAGTCTCTGCCCTTTTCCAAGTAGCAGGCATTGCTGCCCCTGTTGCAATTTCAATTGAAACAATATTGATATAAGGAACCCAAATATTAGGTTCAGATCTGAAAATACCATTTTACAGCAGGCCATCTAAGTGCTTGGGGGGAGCTTATTGATGGGTGCCTGAGTCAAGATGTAATCACATTCACTGGTGAAGTCAAAACGTGTGCCATCAAAGCTTTTGAAGGGTCCATTGCCGTAGACATTGCAGGTCATGGGGCAGAAGTTATTTGTGCAGCTCCAGGTTCTGTTGATGCAGGTGCTGGATGAAAACAGATTTACAGGCATATGAGATCTTCCAAAAAAGTGTACTTGGACTTTTTGCTTTACAAGTCACAGGGTCAGAATAAGGCTGCCCAGTCTTCGAAATGGCACTGAATATTGTGTAAAATATTGCTCAAGGTTCTCTGTTACTCTGTTTCATTAGTTGGCTTGTATATCTACTGCACTTAAGCTACTACAAAGACGTGATAATACACATTCACTTCCACTACTTTTTTGCTATTCCTGTTACAATAACCATCACCTTACCAATTAAACCTCTACAAGGACCCATAACTACCTATATGCATTAACAAAACAATTTCTCAGTTTATTTTATGCATAACAAGATCAAATCAATACCAGTAGTTTGGGGGTTTAAATTCAGCAAATTAGTTGTGGATTGCAGGACTTTAGAGAACAATATGCTCTAAGTTTTCTGTGCCAGCTAAGATCAGAGCCTCAGTCGCCAGGCTGACGTCAACATCACTTAGCAGGTGGCAACCCAACCATTAGAATTGATCAAGATGAACTTCTCGCCAGCCATTAGTTGCCCTGATCTGAGGGGACACCATGAATAATATGCAGGACTTCAGGTGAAGACTAAAACACACTGGAAGAGCTTTAGCCAGTCTCAATGATGAAACATAAAGTTGGTTCAGGTCCCAAATTGAGCACCATGGTACAGCTATGAATTCTCAGTTCTTATGAAACATGTAATGTCCCAGGTACAGGAGTGAACTTTCTGTCTGTCTACCAAGAAACGGAGTCTGCATAATAGGTATTAGTGCAACTATGTTTGGAGCCCCACAGGAATTGGATTGATGGACAATGGCCTCCAATGACATCTACATTAACTAGTTATGATGGGTGAGAGAAATGTGTAGGGATTTTACATCTTGACTTTGGGTCTGATTTAGAGTTTGGCAGGCAGGGTACTCTCTTGCAATGTAATACCCTGCCAAACTCTTGGTCTGCTTGCCTCATTTAGAGACCTGGGGGCCATAAGCTTTTTGTCAACAAAGTACCCACTGGCTCCGTCGACAGAAAACCTCATCAGATGTCCCAATGGACTAGGGAAGAGGAAGGACCGTAGACCACCCTCCCTATTTATGGTGGAGGGTGTTATGTTCATTTTTCTGTCCCTCACTGCCAAATAAAACCTGGCAGTGACGGACAGGAAAAACAAATAATGAACCTCAGACCCTCGAAGAAACTCACAGGGTGTAGCGATCATTAGTTTTTTGTTCTTTAGAAGCAAACTCCCACTTTTTGAGTCTCTTTCTGAAGAAAAAAAATGTTTAGAAGTTTTTAATGATGCCAGTTACAAATGATGGTTGCCGTCCACCAAACTTTTTGTACCTTGAAGGAAACCTCTGTGATGGTGGTTCCTTTCAAGAAACAGAGATGACCTCTCGGATAGGTGGGCATCTCTAAGTTTTTCAGATGGTAGGAGGACGACATTACCTCTGCCACCTTGATGAACAGAGTATCATCTGCCAGACCCTAAATCAGGCCTTTTGTCTCTCCATGGATCCCCCAGCACATGTACTACTGACATATATACCTTGTGACCTTTCATTGTCTTCTAAATTTGTGTTAATCTAGGCTGTTTAAGATTACCAGTACTAACTGACTTGGGTACAAAAACTAATGTTTTCTCTGAAGTCAAAGAAACGTATTACATAGACATTTTTTCCAGATATCAGTCACAAGGGTTCCTTTTCATTCCAAAAGACTCTTAGACTCTGCAAGTTCACAATCTTCAAAAATTGACATTATCATCTCAAGCAACAGGCTCTAGTCATATTTTCCTTATACAACCAAATTCAGTCCTGTCCTCAATTTCTTCTAGCAAATATTCTATTAAAAAAGTCAAACATTCTTATTTCAAAATCAAATATCCTAGATGAGTATGTGTTACAATTTGTTGTTGGACACAAAGAGAAATGCCATGCTTAGATAAAAAAAAAAGAGATATTGTATAAAATGATTCAAAGTAATCCTCCGGTCATACCAGGTATTGCAGAGAATACTCAGAACATGCCCAGAGTTGTAGAATGATTCTCCATACACACATGGACACTCGACCTCAGGGATGCAGCCACCATGGTCATCAGATACAAGTCCGTCTGGGCATACACATCCAGAGATGCATTCTTCGTTGTACTAGGAGCAGTGAAAACAAAGAAAACGCACGGTTACAAAGATATGAATGGCACTTTTCTATCCACAGCATATTCAAATGGCATAGCTTAGTCAGTGAGATTTTAGGAGTGTGACACAAAATTCCCAACTGAATAGGCAGTGGGTTGCAGGGAGGATGGAAGAGATGATCAAGGTTCAGGATGGACTGTTTCCATAAGGAACAGGGTCAGTACTGATTAGCATTAGGAGGGACTCTGTCTAAAGTGGCACTCTCGGTTAAAAACAATGGGTTTGAATGCTCTGTGAGTGATTGCTACAGGTCAGACCATATGCAAGCATTCATCCTATCACCTTTTAGGTGTTTGATTGCCAGTAGTGTGCCTGGAAACTTTAGACTGGCGCAGCTGACCAAGCCTATTACTGCCAATGTTTGTGAATTCCAACAAATACTAAATTTGCACCCATTCAAGGAGTACTTCTATGGGTACAGATTAACTACTTTATTGGTAAGCCGGTCAGTATATCTATTTAAGATCCTTATCCAAAGAAACCCACTTAGTGAAATGAGAATGAGAAAACCCCGACCCAGACATAGCAGTACCGACTGCATTTCAGGAGTGACAAACCCCAAACAACCCATTGAATCTACACCCTGTCTGTCATAGCTCGCCTGGTAGTTCTCTGTGGGAACCCATGACTGCAGTCACATACAACACAATGGCCGGAAGTCCCTGTCCTGGGGTCACTTATAGTAAATGTATTTTCACTACATGCTCTCTTCTTCATCTCTGCTACAAGAAGCCTTGCAGCACAAATTAAGAGTTGTCAAATCAGTGCGTGTGTGCAGGGCTCCATGTTTCTAGTCTTTGCCTTTTACAAATTATTATGTCAAGGGACTGACAGCCCCATGTACTAAGCCCAAGTCTCAAATAAAGCATTGCACGCAGGCAAATTAATGTAAAAGTCCATGCATGAGCTGAGCCGTGAAAACATTTTGCATGTATATAGTGCAACAAACATAATGAAAAAATATGATACAATCTCTTTAAAATGCAAAAAAGCTCATTTACTTAATATGCTGAAACGTTTCACCTTAGTACATCAGAGTATATCACTGCGTGCATACAGTTATTATAAGTGATAGTTCTTATAAACATTTATGGCTACACCTACGACAATGTCATTAGTGAACTAAGAGACAAGTCTGCAGTCATGTAAACCCTAAATGTGTTAAGTTAAAAATTATTTATAGAGCGCGCGTTCACCGATTGGTTTCTTGGCACTAGGTCTAAAAGGGTGGAGCTTTGTTAATCTGTCATGCACTTGATTTAATCGTAGGCTTGGGCAAATAACCAGGTTTTAAGAAGCTTTCTGAATTTCATGAGGTCCGTACATGCTCTGATGTTAGGTGGAAGAGAATTCCAAAAGCCAGGCGACAACACTGCAAATCTACAGCCACCTTGTTG
Organism: Calotriton arnoldi; assembly: GCA_963921515.1. Taxonomy (NCBI): domain Eukaryota; kingdom Metazoa; phylum Chordata; class Amphibia; order Caudata; family Salamandridae; genus Calotriton; species Calotriton arnoldi. The sequence goes on along the minus strand of CAWUFW010006793.1, from coordinate 904,372 downwards.
CTTCAGTTTATAAGCGGGAGTGGTTATCAGATTCATATAAAATGAGTGCAGGTTGCACGTAGGTATGTGCCTTTGAATGAGGTTGGAGATGAATTTGGGACTTGGGCCATGTAGGGACTTAAAAATCAAGCAGCCCACTTTAAAAGCAGAGCGTTGTAGAAAGGGGAGCCAATGTAATTTCCTCATAAGGGGGGAGGCGTGTTCCCACCTGGGTTGCTGAAAAATCAACCTAGCTGCCTGATTTTGAACTAGCTGCAGTCTCTTAATGAGGTACAGTGGTATGCCAAAGTATAACGAATTGGCATAGTCTAAATGGGAGATCACCATGGCTAAAACAGCCTGTGTTAGTGCTTCTCTAGTAAGCAGTCTGCTGATCTTCCTTATTTTCCTTAGTTGATGATGGCAGGTCGAAGTTACCGATGTGATTTGGGTTTTCATTGATAGGTCGTTGTTTATTATCACCCCAAGACTTTTAGCTGAGGAAGCTGGGATGGGGGAGCGCCCAACTCGTTTGGCCAGAACCGAGGACTCTAGGGGGCCTATTACGATTGCGGGCGGACTGTGTCCGCCCTCCACCGCAACGGCAAACGGGACCGCCCACAAGAGGTGCGGCGGTCCCGCAATGGCAGTTAGGATGCCACTGCAATGCTGGCGGTGGCATCCCGCATATATTGCATTGCGGCGGGCGGTGCTGTAAGCAGCACCCGCTACAATGCAATATATGCATGTTGTGCATTGGCATGCACAACGTGACAGGCACCGCGCGGTGCCTGCCACCTTGTCCATGCCAATGTTGGGGGGTACCTTAGGTACCCCCCAAGTGCAGCCCCCTACCCCCACCCCCCTGAGGGCCCGCAACGGGCCACCGATGCGAAAACCGCATGCCTTTCCATGGCGAACTCTCCACCATGGAAAGGCATTGAAAATGCCACATGCCAATATGGATGGCATCCTACAAGGCACCGCCACCATATTATGGGCCTTTTCCGCCCGGTAGGCAATCGGGACAATTGCCTACCGGCGGAAAAGCGGCGGACGGACTTTCCGTCCGCAGCGATACCCCCGCCATAGTAATAAGGCGGGGGGTAAATTGTGTTGTGATGGCGTGCGGATCGCCACCGCCCGCCACCGCTGGCAGGGCGGTGGTGATCCGCACAACATCCTAATAGACCCCTAAGGGTTCTTGGTGCCTCCTAACAGGATCAGTTCTGTCTTATCCAGGTTGAGTTTCAGCTGATTACTGTTCATCCAGTCGGTATGCAGTCATAATATCGATGTTCAAATATCGATATGCCATAATATCGACGTTTAAATATCGATGTGACAGAATATCGACCTGCAAGAATAGCATCGACCAGAATATCAACATGCAGGTAAGAAATATCGTTCTTGTTAATATCGAAGTTAGTAATATCGTTAGTCAAAATATCGTTGTTAATAATATCGAAATTTATTTTAGTGTTTTGTATTTTAGCATATGTGTTAAAAGTATAGCTTATTTTTTTAATGTTTGTTTGAAATTTTTAGAAGTAATTAATTTTATGTTAAGTAATTTTTGCGTATTTTAGTTCCGTACCGGGTTGTGGGTTTATAGGAGAATAGGATGTGAAGTAATTTAATTATAATATATTTATTAATACATTTGTAGTCATTATTAATTTTTTAAGAAATTAAATATTGCGTTTTAGTACCGTAGCGGGTTGTGGGTTTATAGGGGAATAGGGTGGGAAGTAATTTAATTAAAATTAATTAATTAATCATATTAATAAATTAATATTGTTGTATTTAATAATTTATATTGTTAATTGTGTTAATTAATTTATTATTAGTTATTAATTGGTTATTAGTTATTAATAATTAATTGATACAAATGTTAATCGTGTCTTTTTTGAGGAGCGGGTTGTGGGTTTATAGGGGAGTAGGGTGGGAAGTAATTTAATTATAATTAATTAATTAATAATTTAATTAATTAATATTTATCGGGTCCATTAGGATGTCGGGGCGGAAGCACTACCGCCGTGCTGTCGGAGGCAAAAACCGCTAGTTACCGTCCGCCAGCTACGGCCCACACGCCCGGCAAATTAGGATCTGAAAAGTCAGCTAAACACCGCCCGTAAGCCAGCGACGCCGCCCGCCATCAAAGTGCGCCCGTCCACGTAGCGGCTCGAGCCAATGGAGACACACCGTCCGACGAAATGACGTACCACCCGGCGTACAAATTACGATGCCACAACCAAACAGCTCCCCCGGCAAAGAGACACCGCACGAGATACCAAGGCAGAAACCCGACTGCGGAGTACGGAGATCAAAAAGGCGGCCCACCCCGAAATGAATCCTGCACTCCAGGCCATCCCCATGCTGTACCTGATGCACCACCTAGTAGTGAACGCGCCACGGCGACGCAGGTAGGCAGACACACAACAAGGGCACGCAAACACTGCACACAATGCAAGGGTGGAAAAACTGTACAAGGGCCCCCCAGACACCCCTGTGTGGACAGGACACATCCACCACTGTACCCACACATGTCCCACCTGTCAAAATGAAACAACTCGCAACATCCGGGCACCCACTACCCGGGACCAGGAAGTGACGTCCCCTTCACGGCACCGCAGCACAGCGGCGATGACGCAAGTACACATGCGCACAACGCAGAGGCCAACGACAGCGCCACGCATGGGCTGCACACAAACACCACAGAGTCACAACTACACACACCAGCCCCACCCTGAAGGCACATGTCACGTGGCCTTCCTGCATCAGTCATGTCCCCAACCGACAACTCACAGGTGGCAACAGGATGTCACACAAGTGTCCCGAACAGGGGAGTAATGTGATGGCAAAATAGGACACATCCTTGTGTGCAAAACATGGAGAAGCACACAGCGGCTGCCACATAACAGCGCAGAATATGGACATCGTTCGTAAAAGGCACGCCAGTCTCATCCAAAAATACCTATACCATCCTGCTCGCAACATCAAGCCATGCAATGTACAAAATTGAAAACCATGCTGCCTGAGAACAGGTGTGTCCAATTACTACACCCACACAGAAGCCCCAATGTATAGCGGAAACGCAGTGTCCCGCCCACACACGGGAGAGCAGATAGCACTGAATGGCCTTCCATTCCTACTCTGAAATCACATTGCAACAATTTATGCAGGAGAATGGAGCCATTGTACCAACAAGAAGCCAAACAGAGCCATGCAGAGTAAACAGCCCACTGGCAGATAGCGCCCAACATGAAAGAAAGTTAATAACACCAAAAAAAAGTATACCACTCCTCCATGTGGGTCAAATGCAAGTAATCTTGAAAGAGTCAGACACCACTGGCCTTGACCATTCATTGAAGCATGTGGGATGAGGGCATGTGTCCTCCGCCCAAGCTATAACCCAAGTCCTGCCGCCGTACATCCATTCCAAAATTTCCAGCATCGTCGGAGGTTGCACCCTGCTGACTGCACAGGCATCCGGAGCACGCCATCACATCACCCTTCAGCAAAGTGGCTGTTGCACCACTGCTTCCCAACTACGCCGGACAGATGCAGCTGTACATTGAGAGCCTGCTACAGATAGTGGGCTGTGAAAATCTGGCAATGTTGAACGTAAGTTACCGAGAAACTTACCGCATATTGATGTTCAGCTGCGTCATCACCGTTTTCTACTGTCGGAGGTGTCCGTTCCACTGTCCTGTGGATCTATGTCTCTCCAACCCGGCATGTCCAAAGGTGGACTTGGTACACTTGTTTGCACCCCTGGACGCCCACGACAGGATCTGTTCAGTGTATGGGGGCATGGCGTATGTGGCTGCAATCGGACACACACTGCAATGGGACCAGTGTGCCTCCAAACAACGTATTCTGGATCACAGTTTCATCGAATGTCATCCAACATGTCCCATCAGGCTTCTACAAGGGACAACTTACGATGAACACGTTGCCAGCCACCATCCGCTTCATTGGATGGCATCCATGTTTACCACCAATGCCATGGATGCCCTGCTGGAAGGTATCGCATACCTGACAACTTGTCAATTCATCGGTCCCCGACTCAATACCCCCAATTGAACAATGATGTTCAACACCGTACCTATGCTTGGCTTTCGCACGGACTGGGCAGTTAGCTGTACAACAACTATACCATACAACCTGCAACAAACACCTCACCATCAACTCCACTGCCATGACATCGGACATTTTCTGGACATGCACTCTGTTCCTCACCATATCCCGTATCTCTGCATGAACAGGGGGAGGCAGAGGTATGGGACTTGTGTACAGTAACCACATGGCCAATACTGCACGAACAACTATGCCATAATATGTATTCAGCGCACCTGAACACATGCACCGGTCAGTGCACACTAATCTGTCTGCTGTATTACATGAGAACTGACACCTCACCATCGTCTGTACTTCCGTGCCAGGACTTTTGCATGGACAACAAATGCAACCCCCTACAACATGACCCTAGTTAATGTGTCATGTTCAGTAGCCACTACATTGCAACAACTAGTGAGACGCTGCTGCATGCATGTAGGCTCATGCTCTGATGTCACCTCTGACGCAGGTGTGTCATAGTTACTATTGTAGTAAACCTGTACCATGGAACTGAGATGTACTGTGCCTATGATGTCAAGCTGTCTCGTAGGCAAAATGAATACTGTCTGTGTCAAAGTCTAGAGCTCTTCAGTAATGAGCAAATGTACTTTAGCATAGCAAGGGCAAGGCAGTTGTAACTCTGAAGCCTTCATTCCACAGTCAACAACTAATCACATCTACCCGTACCCCCTTTTGTATGTGTAATCATGCTAAGTATATCCTCCACATGCATTTTGCTGCCAGCAGTGTCCACTATACTGCATCACAGAGGAAGTAAGTCCAAATACATGCCTTGAAGCAAATATGTGACTCGGCAGAATTATTTTACGAAGACAAGTACGAATGAGAGAGGATGAGAGTGTGTGAAGTACACGAGAGTCGTGAGATGACCATGTAGTCTAGTGTCATTGGATGTCAACGCATATGAGTTGCCGCAACAGTGGATATAGTGAAATACTACAGCTCGTGGGCCTGGACTTGTCAGACTCTGAAGTGGCCCAACAGATCATCACATTAACACTGACGGCCTGGTCACTACAAAGCACAGTCCTACACATGTGTATAATTACCTTCACAGTCTGACATCACACACATCAAGCAAAAGTAGGAGCCACGCAAAAGCATGCTACAGCAATGCCTGACAAAACACACACACAATATCAGTGTGGGTGGGCAGGACTGCACAGTGAGTAAGAACTGCAGAAATTCACATACATGCTCAATTGAACAAGGCACAATCTTGACAGTCACACACCCTGCAGACACACAATGTCCTAAACATATCAAGTAGGAGTCATCCTGAACTGCAAGGACACACCCACACACTGCACACTGTGCAACATACAACACACACATGTGATCACATTCACAGACCTGAACACGGATACAAACATCCACCATGGGCCTGGGTAACACATGTGTGTAGTCGACATTGCCAGAGCACACACACACACCAACACTACACCAAAGTCACACCACTCACACCACACGCATCTACACCTCCCATATGCACACATTGAAAGTAAGCCATGTGCCCAGGCCCAATGTACATCACAAGACTAACATACACCTACACTGCTGGCCACACAGCAAGTAAGCTCACACATACCCGCATACTCTGCACATGTTACCTGTCATCCTGTGGCTAGACTCACACCCTGTGCTTTGCTTGCACGCAAACATGACACGGATACATTTTCCCAGAAATCCCACCAAATACATGCAGACAATCCGTGTCACAAAAATGCTTATTCATCACACACACAAGTAGCAGAGTCTGAAAGAAGTGAAGTCCCTGCCACGTGTACAACACATTGGAATGTGAGACCAGACATTGCAATTGTTGAGGTACCATACACGGCATGTGCCTCACTTAACCATGCACACACAGCAACAACTGCAATAAGCAACTACACAGACACAACCGACTATAGGAACAACAGCATCCAATCACAGATTACATAGACAGGCGGCAAAATTGATCAACCCCAGGGACAGTGGCCAGTTCGATGTGCCGAGTAGTGACATGAAGAGCTGCGTATGCAATGTGTGTGAGTGTACCCTGCCATGGCCAGCAACACTGCCATGGCAGTCACAATAGCCATTACAACCACCACTGTGTCACAGGTAGATGTGTGAGTGTGCCTACCATTCAAACAGGATGCCAGTTCGACTCGGTGCTGTTTGTGTGCTACGGGACAGTTGCAGGTCCGCCCCTGAGAGAGAAGCACAACTGTGGAAGACACACATGTGGCATGTGAAGCAGGAGTTCCGCTTGGCCCAGGTGGGTGGGTGGCACGGGTAGGTGCACACATGCATTGTTGAAACAGACTGTGTTGGGAGGATTCTGGAGGGCTAGATTTCCACTGTGTTGGGTATTTGGAAAGACCACCTGTCTGGGGATGAATGTGAACTCGTGTGGGCACAACAGCCGGGCACACGATCAATGCTGCATCAGGTGTAGACGTTAGCCCACCCTCTGGGGACATGCTGGATACTGCTGTGCATCTGCCAGGCCCTTGCCAAGGCACTCACATCCCCTGTCCACCAGGTGTACCCCCTACATTGTCCACCTGCACAGGCTACCCAGGGCACGGGATGGCAGTGGAGCTTGGTGAGTGGGAGGTCATGGTGCCCTTCTCCTGGTCACATCTCGCAGGCAACACATTCTCATTGTGCAGCATGGCACAAGTCCTAAATAAGTAGTGGGGGGACGCACATGTCACGACAGGAAGTGACGTCACGAAAGGTGGCTTGCACCATCTGACTTATTGCCTCCCTTCCCCCACCCGTTACATGCGATTGCAACAGAGAAGCCAGCGCGTGCACAAGCAGCTCCGAGCTCGCCCCAGAGAGGCCAAAGAGTGAATGTGTGGGTCCATTTGCTCCAGTTATCGGGCCCACGGTAAAGTTAGTGGTGGCACGCCGTCCACCCACGTGGTACCCCGAATCGAGACCTGGTGTGCAGGCAAAGTGTCCTATTGGCTTTGCGATATGTGTGAGTTGCATGACACTCGTTGGCGGGGGATGGCTCGGAGGCCCGTCACCCTGAGGCCCATGTCTCACCACATGGGTCCCTTGTCAATGGCAGCGGTTGTAATGACTATGCGCGCCGGGGTGGGTCTACCTTTCGTCTGGGATTGTGTTTGCGGCCTGGCCCGCTAGGGCAGCTACAGCCTCTGTGTGTTGCATGTGGTGTATCCGGACTCCGGAGGCTGTCATGCATTGTCACTGTTGTCCAGGTCTGGAGTCGGGGTACCACGCGGGTGGACGGCGTCCCACCACTTATTATACCGCGAGACAGATAACTGGGGCAAATGAACCCACACATTCACTCTTTGGCCTCTCGGGGGCGAGCTCGGAGCTGCTTGTGCACGCGCTGGATTCTCAGATGCAATCGCATATTGGGGTGAGCGAGGGGAGGCAATGAGTCTGACGGTGCAAGCCACCTTCCGTGATGTCACTTCCTGTCGTGACATCAGCGTCCCCCCACTTCTTCTTTTTAGGACTCGTGCCCTGCTGTTGTCAGATGTGCCACTTCCCAGGGGGGTGGAGAAAGGGTCAGGAATGTCAGCCTGAGATTGGCCCAGTTGAAGGCCCACCTTGACTAGGGGGGACAACCATTGGACAGTCTGGTGTAGCCCACCCACGCGTACATGTGGGCCCTCCATGAACTATGTCACCTGCGGCAAAGTGATGTCATGGGCAATGACGTTATTGAGGAGAGCTGTCTGCCCCACGCAGAGATGGCGCATCAGCTCAACAGACCCAGCACTGAGGGCAGCAGGGGTCACATGTGCAGGGGCAGCTGTGCCTGGTGTGAAGGACACTCTATCCTTCATCCCTGTGCCGACACGTGTTGCACCAGTGGAAGTAGATGGGAGGGTGGGCATTGGCCTCCGCGTGGCTGAAGAGGAGCCAGAGTCCACGTCCCCTGTGTTAGCTAACATGGATGCATCACCTCTGTCCTCAGATGACGCCGAAATTTGCGTCTCGGACTGTGATTCATCCAGCACACGTCTGGCACCTCCGAGGCACTGGTCACATCTGTCTCACTCAGCACCTGTGCAGCTGCTACATCCGATGCCACACCACTGTTGACCGTCCCCTGTCCCTCAGCACCCACGGGAGATGCCACATGAGAGAGAGCGAGTTGGCCTCACTCATCTGGCATCAATTAAACAGACATGTGCAAGGGAAGCAGCACAGAACATACCCAAATCCACATGTTGCATGATACCTGTGCAATTGCATACAGCCACCACAATCAGCACGTAATGGCTGGCGTACAGTAAATGAAGCCGCTAATAAGTGGCACATGTGTTGAGCACATAGCACTACACCCGGCCTGTGTCACCCTGCATCCATAGCCACAAATCGCGGTGTGCACACCCACTGTCCTGATGGTGGCAAGGAGGACCACTACGTAATTAGGCCAAAGACATATCTGCATGGAGCAGAATGTGAAACCACTCACACAGACTGCAACATGACAGGCCACAATGGCCATGAACCCATGCCATCCACCTGTCATTCACACGAGCACAACTGCTGTTGCACAGTGTGCCGGATGTGTAAGTACCAGAGATATGAGGTGAGGCATCGCACACATATGACCGAATGAAATCAGAGTAGGCACAGTGCCTCTAACATACATGTGAATTGCCACTCCAGCCTACTACAGGTTGTTCCTGAGGGCTAGCACTCTGAGTGCCTTGAGAATGCAGAGTGCTCAAATTACTCCTTGAGCCTCAGGAATAGCATATGCATGTCAGAAGCACACAGCACAGAGTACACTCACAACCCACTGCATCTCACAACAAACATCACATTACCCGGATTATGGGTAGGCTGTGGACACATGCTGCCTCTCACAGCAAAAGACACCATCCCACAATACTGTACACTTGCTTGCTGCTGATGCCCCTACAAACATGCATCCGGCACAGGCTGTGTGACTGTCAAGATGCAGACCATTACTGGTGAAATGCAGCGCCGTGCTGACGTGACAATACGAGGGGGCATCCCCCGATTCCTTATCGCCACGTAGTAGCTCATCCGGCAGATGACGTCACACCCTTTGTGGAATTGGCTGCACTGTCGGTCACACATACACAGAGGCATCAACTTGGTTGCAATGGCTCATCACAAGCCCTTGGGCTGGAGGACTTCCAACTGCAGGGATGGTACACAAGAGGCTTGGAATATCACTCATACACTTCTCAACAACACCCACATCCACCAATCACAGTGGCATGCTGCTGACCCATCCCAAATACTCAGAGACGTGCAACAGAGCAAAAAGTAATCGGACATGGCCTAACAGCATGTGTACACCACACGTGAATGCATGCTGGTGGGAGTGTGTACACAGTACCTGTCCATCCCATTCACATGCAGGTTGCCAGCACATTGAGCAATGTGTAGTCTGCCCACATCTACTGTCCATTGTCAGGTGAACCAACACATAGATCACAAGGCAACACATCTTTGTGGGTGTACTCACTGTGTCCAACACTGCGCAGCCCTCAACATACTCGCCCTGTGAATGGCTCACCCCGCAATGGAGGTCACATTCAGTGCCACTATCTCTCACACACATCCCTATCACAAGGCATGGTGTATCCAATCGACAGGGCTGAGTTTGCGCATTTCAGGAGAGTCCTGAACAAAAGACACATGTAACCCACTGTACAGTCAGTGTTGTCTCCTTCTAGGATTGTGCGGTCAATGTGCAGCCCAGGTCTGCTGAGACTGAGAAGGCCAGCAGGGACCCAGCCAGCCATTCTCACAAGCAATAACTGCCCTGAGTCCTGCATTGCCAAGTGGCTGCGTCACTGGATGTCTGACATGAAGATGCCATGTACCACCACTCGGGAGGGACATGCATGGGAAAGCGCCAGAGAGCCTACATACCCCTTCCACCTGTAGTAAGCATGGTGAGCAGTGCATATTGGAACCCCACAGGCTCTGACTCATGGTGCTGCGGATCAACGACATGTGTGTCCCCCACATGCACTCCCACACACACTGTAGTTGTCTTTCACACACAACTTTTGCAAAAAATAGCCTTGGGCAGTGTGCATGGAGCTCGGATTCCAGGATCTCCAGCTCCTCGCTGGTGAGTGGACCTGGACATATCTTCAGAGTCGTCGACGTGAAGGTGGACAGGTGGCAGCAGCAGCAGGTGTTGTTCAGGGATGCCAGGCTGCAGTCCCTGGAAGCTGTGGTAATGCCGGTCTCCCTCCCATACTCATATAGCCCCCTGGGGGTGTTTCAGTGGGTCCAAGCTGCTGCAATTGGTGTACCATGTCTGCCTACTTCAAATGCACACAATGGCCTGCTCCGAGCTGTCCCGGTACGCTTACCTCTATAGTCGAACACGCAGGGTGCAACCGCGAGGGCCATTAGAGTTGGCCTCAAGGGCCTGGCCCATGGCGGGTACAGTTCGCTGGTGCCATGTGGACTCCACAGTTCAATGTGCGCCATGCATTTGCAGGTGTGGCCATGACTTGTGTGTGGGAGCATGTCCACACTAGACAGGGCCACTTCATGCTGTGTGCATAGGCATTGAGGGACAGTGCTCAGCCTCCACATGTCTGTTGGCACATCATCATGTACACATTAGCATGGGAGCATGGGATGTGCATATGCACACACATGCCATATTTCTCAATGTACATCTCCCAATTGGCACGTGCAACGTTACGTGTCACTTGTGATGTGTATTTGCATTCACACAGCTGTGTTGTCATGGAGTTGTCAATGTGTACACCTGTCAATGTGTGTTGGAGGTGTGATACGTACAGTGCTGTACATTGGGTGAACTAGAGACATCATTGACTGTCTCATATCCTGTTGTGCAACAGGACCCACTTGTTTGGGCCGCTCAGCCTGTGTACATTGTGTTGTTGGTGTGTGCCATACTCACCCAGCCTCGGAAGCTGTGTCAGGCACAGCAGCTAGGTATATTGCCGTGGTGTTGCCGCTTCCCACATATGCAGTCTGAAATCATCATCATGCCCTACAAACTATTATGGCCTAAATCCACATGTGCATGCTCATAGCAATGGTTTGTGTCAGTGGTCATTGCTATTGGTAAGGGGACCTGTGTAAGAGTATTGTAGCTGTGCTGTCCCTACTTGTCAGCTGTTCTGTGATTCTATTGCTTTGTCAGTAATTTTAGTTTAGTGTATGTGAAAATGCCATGTGTTGTGTTGCATTGACATGTGTCCACTTCCATCTGTCCTAGGAGGAGACCAAACATACATCGCCCCTACCAATTGCTGGCAGACATGGAGGATGTGGAGGTAATCCGGAAATTCCATCTGGACCGACCCACCCTGCATCACCTATGTGCCTTGTTGGAACCCCACCTTCGTCCTCGCAGGGTGTATCCAACTGCATTCACCCCCACGGCTAAGGTGATGGCTGCACTGCATTTTTTCGCCACCGGATCATTCCAACACACAATGGGCAGTGGAGGTGGGATGTCCCAGCCCATGTTCAGCATGGTGCTACGGGATGTCCTGTCAGCTATGATGCTGTACAGGAACCGTTACATTCGATTCCCCAGGGCTCGTGATTTGACGGCAGTGAAGGGTGCTTCTATGCCCTTGGACGGATCACCCACGTTGTTGGTGCAATTGATTGCACCCATGTTGGCCTTGTTGCACCACAGGCCATGGAGCACATTTATCGGAATCGCAAGCATTTCCACTCCCTGAATGTGCAAGTGGTGTGCCTGGCGGACATGCTCATCACACACGTGTGTGCGAAGTTTCCAGGATCCGCGCATGACTCGCACATCATGCGCAACAGCATCCTTCCACGTCTGATGACCAATCTGCAACCGGACCGTGCATGGATTGTTGGTGAGTATGCATACTCGTGTAGCATGCTGGGTGTGACATGCTGTCTTGTATCCTGTTGGAATTGCAACGATTCTCTGTGTTTCTCACACCCAGGTGACTCAGCATATCCTAACAGGCCTTGGCTGCTGAGCCCATTACGTCATCCTCGGACACCAGCTGATGTCAGATACAATGAGGCACATTGGAGGGCCAGACGTGTGGTGGAGCGGACTTTTGGACTCCTGAAGTCCAGATTCAGATGCCTGGACTGCACCGGGGGTGCACTGGCGTACTCACCACAGAAGGTGTGCCAGATAGTTGTGGCATGCTGCATGCTGCACAATCTGGCGATTCGCAGGCAGATCCCCCTGATAGTGGATGACGGTGATCAGCCAGGGCCCCCGCCTGCAGACCAGGACGGGTTCAGTGACGAGGACAGTGGAGAGGAGGAAGCTGTGAATGTGCATCAGCAGCTCATCGCCCGCTACTTCACTTGACGGTGAGTGACCATGTACGACGGCTGATGTTGCTGTAGTTGTGTAGGTGTATGTGTGCATTGTCACGGCGGCCTATTGTGCACTGAGTGCTGTGTGGCAATGGTCCATGTCCAGGGTAGTATGCCACTGACAGTGGCTGTAGCATTGTGCCCTGTTGCTCTGTGAGATGTGTGTACATTGCTTAAACTTGATGACAAGTACTGTGTGATGAGTGTATGACACACACATTCAATGGACTCTTGTTCTGTTTTTCACCCCTAGGTCCCTACAGCCTCTCCTGGCCTATCGACATACCACACTCCAGATGCATTTCTGATCATGGTGACGGTTGCACATCCTTGATTAAACACAGAGCAGATAAAACAGAATGTGATCCAGCTGTATTTATTTTAAGCGGTGACATGTGATTGTGGGCAAGGTGATCACAAAAGTGGTGCATGTTGAAACAATGAGATGACGGTCATGGCTGCGTGATGGTCAAGGTGTACCCATATAGTTATATGTCCACAGTCCAACAGACACATGCCATTCACATGGCAGTGTGGGGTAGGATCGTAGTCCAAGTGAATGCAGTAGGTGGCCACCGTGGCTGGCTGACTCACTGGCGTTTGGAGCGTGCAAAGTCCTCTCTGGACACCTGTTTCCTCTTCGGACGGCCCCTTCCACGTTTGGGAGGGGGGGTTGTGTTGGTGGGCTGCTGGTGGTGGCTGAGGACAGCCCACTCGCTGTGGATGCAGGGGAACTGGATGTTGCATGACCCTGCGCCACAGCACGTGGTGGCGGAGGTGGTGTGGCTGGCCTTGATTGGGCCCTCACCACCACCACTAGCTGGCCCATGAGGTCGACAAGTTGGTCCATAGGGGTCACAAATTGGCCCATATGGGCGTCCATGGACCTCAACACCCCAAGGACTTCCCGCGTGTCGGCAGATGACCTGGACCATTGTCCTTGGGCCTCTTCATAGGCCCCAAGGACTCTGGCGATTTGCGGCAGGGCTTGGCTCCCAGGCTCTGACGGCGTTGGCCTGACCCTGCTCCTCCCACCAGAACTGCTGCCACTGACCTGTCCACTCGCCACATTGGTCACCCCGGGCCTCGGTCTGGCTCCCAGGGTCGAGCCCGACGGGCGTACCACCCCTTGCGCAGGTTGAGTGGTCAGGGAGGGCCTGGTGGTGGTGGTGGTTGCGGCGGTGGTGGTGGCCACACTGACCGTGGCAGGAGGGGTCTGGGACTGGTCAGCAGCCCTGGGTGATGGGTTGGTGGGTAGGGGTGGGCCTGGGGAGCGGTTGAGCCCTGACACACCAGATGTGCCTGGTTGGGAGTTCTCGTCCGAAGAGGTGTCCAGGTCTTCCACATCCGTGAGTCCGGGTCGGGGGCTTGTGGACTGGCTGTGCCGGCTGCTGTCTCCCTCTCCAGCATCGAGCTGTTCGGCACCTGTGGGGCGGATGAGATAGGTTATTGTGTTGCACCTTGCAAAGTTTGTATTAGTTGTCTGACATTCACAGTTTGTGCACTGTTGTGCACAGATTTCCCAGATGCGTGTGTGTGGATATACAATGTGTGTATGCGTGGGCAAGGCAATGGAATTGTGTAATGTGATCATATGGCATGGGACGGATTTGGAATGCCAATGGGTGTGTGTTGCTGTACACCTACATTTTGTGGCTTGGGTGTATACGGGCTACAGCCCCATCAACGCTTTTGTGATGTAATATGGTTTTGGGGGTCATATGAAACGCTTCGACACGCAGGTTGGAAATGGGGTACAGCCCCATCAACGCTTTTGTGATGAGATAGTGTTTTGGGTGTCAAATGGAACGCTTAGATACGCTGAATGAAAATGGGGTCCAGCCCCATCAACGCTTTAGTGATGAAATATGGTTTGGTGGTACGTAATGTGACATTTGGGTGCAGAAGGGGACATGTGGCTTGGCCACACGACACTACAGGGACAAAGGTGTGTGTATGTCTGACACAGCCAGCATATCTGCTCAGTGTTGTCATTTAGGGACATTACGCTGCATGCATTGTAGTGAGTGAGTACTGGTTGTGTGCCACACGACGTATTGCAGATGGGACAATTACTTGGTGTGCGTGCTACCCTCAGCCATGTGCAGCAATGCAGACCTCTTGGGGTGTTGACTATATTGGGTATGTTGTACATCACAGTGTGACGTGCGCTTTAGACACTGCAGACACATTTGTGGTCATCTGCAGGGTTCTTTGCTGCATTGCTGTATATGGGTCAGCTGTTTTGATGATATACCTTTCATGACACTGGGGCTGAGAGATGAGATGGGTGACATTTTGAATGTGCATTGTGTAGCTGTGGGGTTCATGGGTCCAGTGGTGTATGTGACATTACTGGGGTTCCACTCTGTTACATTGAGACAAGATAGACTTACATGGGTGATATTGTACAATGTCAACGGAAAAAGCAGACACAACTACATGGACTGGACTTCGGTGGTGTTGCTGATGTGTGTGATGAGTGGCACAGTGCACGCCATGTGGGTCAGTACTCCAGTGAGACTTGTGCATGCAGACGTGACTCCTTACGTGTTACTGTATTTGAGATGGCTCATGTGGGCTATTACTCTGTAATTCATGTCCGTGTGCACATTAGTCACATGATTATGACAGGGAGCAGTGCTACCTGTTCCTCTGCTACGTGACATGTCCCAAATGTTAGTCGTAGTACAGTCCTCATGCCTACAGACACCCCGCCCTGTACAGTAGTCTATCTACTTGTTGGTTTGGAGGGCGCAATGCAATGGATACCACATGGTTATGAGAGGGAGGGGTGCTCCATCTTGCTGGTCTGTGGGAGTGGGGGCGGTATTGTGAGTTGTGGTGATGGCTTACCACCCACAGACACCCCTCCATGTAGGGAAAGATATCTACCTGTCAGGTGAAGGTGTGCACTGCAATGGATGACACATGGGTGTGGGGAGTGCTCCATCTTGCTGCGCTGTAGGACTAGGGGCCTGGTGGGTGTTGTACTTCAGCAGTCCACCCTCCGACCCACGGACTTTGTGTTAAGGCTACTTACCTGTTACTTGTTGGTTGGTGCAGCTATGTCTGACACATGAGTGTGGGTGTGGGCGGTGCTCCTTCTGGTGCATCTGGAGTACAAGGGGACCTGGTGGGAGTTGCGGTGCTGGCTGACTGTACATATGCCCCCATGGTTTTGTTAGTTGGTAGCTTTGGGCTGAGTGTGTGGGAGTGTCTGTTGCATGTGTGAGTGATGTCTTGTGGATTGTGTACTGGACATGGGGGTGTTTGGCCCTCGGAGCTGTGGCATTCTGGTAGTGCATGACAGTACATAGCGATGTGCTGGTATACATTTGTTTGTACTTACCAGCCTCCACTCCCCCTGGTATTCCGGTGAGACTCTCCGGATGTAGGATGCCTCGCACCTTCTCCTCCCACGCCTTGAAGGTCTTGAATAGCGCTGGATTTCCGCCACCAGTCCTGTCAGCCAGCTGACGATTCTTGGCCTCCTTCCTCCTGACCACGCATTTCAGGTCGTGCCACCTCTTTGTGATTTCAGCCCGGTTGCGTGGCACGCTCCCAACTGCATTCACCTGGTCTACGATCCTGCTCCACATTCTGTTTCTGGTGGCTACTGGTGTCTGTTGGACCTGGTTCCCATAGATTTGTGGGTGCACCTTGATGATCTTGTCGACCATGACCGTCAGCTCAGTGGCAGTGTACTTAGGCATTCTTTGTGTTGCCATGGTGTGTGGTTTGGAATTTGTGGTGCTGGTGCGGTGGGTGTGTGGTGTGTGGTGTGTGATGTTCAGGGGGTTAGTGGTGCCGGTGTTTGGTGGTGGTGGTGTTGGTGGTGGTTGTGATGGGTGTGTTGGGTGTGTGCGTGTGGTGTGCTGCTTTCCTTTGTGGCTCTCTGTGTTCTCTGCTGTCGTCTTCGCTTTGTAGTGTTGCAAGGGATTGTGGGCTGTGAAGGGGCTGCTTTTGTACTTACCTATGTGGGTGTGTCATGATGGGCTGTCGTTTTCAGGTGTGTTGTGGCTGGTGTTCTGGGATTTGTAGTTTTGTTGTTTTGACAGGGGGGATGTGTCTTTGGGATGTGTTCTGTGTTTGGGTATTTGGGCGTGGGTTGCTGTGTTATGTTATGTTATGTTAAGAGTGGATTTGTAAAGCGCGCAGCTACTCAAAGAGTATCCCGGCGCTAGGATAGAAAGCTACAGAGGCCAGGGAGGAACAACGATTCCCGAGGCAGAAGGCCATTAAACTGCATGCTGGAACAGCCAGGTTTTCAGTTGTTTCCTAAATGCCATTAAACTTGAGGCTTGTCTCAGCGATAGAGGTAGCTTGTTCCAGAATCTAGCCACTTGCACTTGGAACGAGCGTCCACCACGGCGGGCTTTGAGACACTTAGGGATGACAAGTAGATGTTGATGTGCTGATCTAAGGGAACGGCCGGGTATGTAGTAAGAGACTCTTCTGCGGATATACTGTGCCCCCATGCCGTGCAGAGCTTTAAAAGCAAGGACCAATGCTTTAAAGAGTATTCTGCATCGGACAGGCAGCCAGTGTAGATTCTTCAAATGGTGGGAGATCCGGTCTCTAGGTCCAAGTCTCAAGACTGCTCTGGCTGCCGCGTTCTGCACGACTTGCAGTCTATTAAGGATAGACTCTGGAAGGCCCAGATAAAGCACGTTGGCATAATCCAATCTGGAAGTGACAAGGGCCTGAATGACCGTCTTTCTGTGAGAGGTCGGTAATAGAAAAAGAAACCTACGGAGCATTTTCAAAAACCCGAAGCACGTACCCGCTACCGACTGTACCTGAGGTATCATAGATAAAGTGTCATCCATTTTCACTCCCAGATTTTTTACGATCTTAACAGCTGACTGGGGGAGACATATCCGAGGGCCACCATTGCTTCCAGGCGTTCAGAGGGGGTGTGCCAAAGAAAATAATTTCCGACTTTTCCGGATTACATTTGAGATGGTTATGTCTGAACCAAGCAAAGATATCTTTCAGACATTTATTAATCTTTTCACTGTTGAACTCCTCCCCTTCTTGCAAGTGAACAGCAGTTGCGTGTCGTCGGCATAGGATATAATCATAGCCTCCCCTGCCTCTGCCAGGGTAGCCAGGGGAGCCATGTACAAATTGAAAAGTACAGGGCTCAGGATAGATCCCTGTGGCACACCGATCTTAAGGATAGACTCTGGAAGTCATGTGTGGACCTGTTGGCCATGTTGTGTGTGTTTCTTTGGCTCCGCTTGTAAACGGTGGCGGGCGGGGAATATGTGGATTTACCGCGCTCTTGTCGGGGAGATCATAATTTCACGGCTGGTGTCTCGGTCGTCAGAGCGGGCGGTTTTGGGTTGTCATGCGGGTTTGCGTCCGTGGCGGACGGATAATCTTCTACTCAGACATGGACGGGCGGTATTTTGTGTGTTTTTAACACCGCGGGCGGAGTTTGCTTCGCGACATCATGATTGCTCGGTCGGTATTCACACGGTGTAGGCGGGCGGTTTTTTAAGGCTATGGTAGATGGCGGGTTTTTTACCGCCGGTTATTGTAATGGACACCTATGTATTTAATATTTTATATTGTTAATTGTGTTAAATATTTTGTTATTAATTAGTTATTAATTGGATAATAATTATTCATAATTAATTGGTAGATATCTTAATTGTGTTATTTTTTTAAGAGCGGGTTGTGGGTTTATAGGGGAGTAGGGTGGCAAGTAATTTAATTATAATTTATTAATTGATAATTTGTATTCATTAATATTTGTGTATTTAATATTTTATATTGTTAATCGTGTTACATAATTTGTTATTTATTAATTGGTTATTAATTATTAATAATTAATTTGTTAATATGTAAATTGTGTCAATTTTTTATGAGAGAGTTGTGTATTTAGAGGGCAGTATTGTGGGAAGTAATTAAAAAGTAATATAATTTTTATTTTTTTCATATAATATTTATTTATTGTTATTTTATAGTCTTAATAGTATGAATTAATTTAATACTGATTGTTTTTAATTTTATTGTTCATTGTTAATAGTTAATTAATTAATTGTTAAGCAATTATGTTAATTGTGTCATGTTTTACAATAGTGGTGGTGTCATTTATAGGGGTATTTGGTGGGAGGTAAATTATTTTTTAATATTTAAGTATTTGTTAATTAATGTTTATTATTTTGCTTGAGTGGGAATAGTAAGTTATTCCCCTCTGCTATCCAACACTTTCCCTACTGTTGCACTCTGTGGAGTGGCAATAGTAAATTATTCCCCTCCGCTATCAAACACTTTCCCTACTGTTGCACTTGCTGGAGTGGGAATAGTAAATTATTCCCCTCCGCTATCCAACACTTTTCCTACTGTTGCAATTGTTGGAGTGGGAATAGTAATTTTATCCACTCAGCTTTCCAATACTTTCCCTACTGTTGCACTCGTTGGAGTTGGAATAGTAAATTATTCCCTTTCGCTATCCAACACTTTCCCTACTGTTGCACTTGCTGGAGTGGGAATAGTAATTTTATCTCCTCGCACTCCAACACTTTCACTACAGTTGCATTAGTTGGAGTGGGAATAGTAATTTTAACCCCTACGCTATGCAACACTTTCCCTACTGTTGCAGTCCGTGGAGTGGGAAAAGTAAATTATTCCCCTCCGCTATCCAACACTTTCCCTACTGTTGCAGTTGCTAGAGTGGGAATGATAAATTATTTGCCTCCGCTATCCAACACTTTCCCTACTGTTGCACTTGCTGGAGAGGGAATAGTAAATTATTCCCCTCTGCTATCCAACACTTTCCCTACTGTTGCATTCTCAGGAGTGGGAATAGTAAATTATTCCCATCCGCTTTCCAATACTTTCCCTACTGTTGCACTCGTTGGAGTTGGAATAGTAAATTATTCCCTTTCGCTATCCAACACTTTCCCTACTGTTGCACTTGCTGGAGTGGGAATAGTAATTTTATCTCCTCGCTATCCAACACTTTCACTACAGTTGCATTAGTTGGAGTGGGAATAGTAATTTTAACCCCTACGCTATGCAACACTTTCCCTACTGTTGCAGTCCGTGGAGTGGGAATAGTAAATTATTCCCCTCCGCTATCCAACACTTTCCCTACTGTTGCAGTTGCTGGAGTGGGAATGATAAATTATTTGCCTCCGCTATCCAACACTTTCCCTACTGTTGCACTTGCTGGAGAGGGAATAGTAAATTATTCCCCTCTGCTATCCAACACTTTCCCTACTGTTGCATTCTCAGGAGTGGGAATAGTAAATTATTCCCATCCGCTATCCAACACTTTCCCTATTGTTGCACTTGCTGGAGTGGGAATGGTGAATTATTCCCCTCCGCTATCCAACACTTTCCCTACTGTTGCACTCGCTGGAGTGGGAATAGTAATTTTATCCCCTACGCTATCCAACACTTTCCCCACAGTTGCATTAGTTGGAGTGGGAATAGTAATTTTAACCCCTACGCTATGCAACACTTTCCCTACTGTTGCAGTCCGTGGAGTGGGAATAGTAAATTATTCCCCTCCGCTATCCAACACTTTCCCTACTGTTGCAGTTGCTGGAGTGGGAATGGTAAATTATTTGCCTCCGCTATCCAACACTTTCCCTACTGTTGCACTTGCTAGAGTGGGAATAGTAAATTATTCCCCTCTGCTATCCAACACTTTCCCTACTGTTGCATTCTCAGGAGTGGGAATAGTAAATTATTCCCATCCGCTATCCAACACTTTCCCTATTGTTGCACTTGCTGGAGTGGGAATGGTGAATTATTCCCCTCCGCTATCCAACACTTTCCCTACTGTTGCACTCGCTGGAGTGGGAATAGTAATTTTATCCCCTACGCTATCCAACACTTTCCCTACTGTTGCACTCCGTGGAGTGGGAATAGTAAATTATTCCCCTCCGCTATCCAATACTTTCCCTACTGTTGCACTTGCTGGAGTGGGAACAGTAAATTACTCCTCTTTGCTATCCAACATTTTCCCTAATGTTGCATTTGCTGGAGTGGGAATAGTAAATTATTCCCCTCCGCTATCAAACACTTTCCCTACTGTTGCACTCCCTGGAGTGGGAATAGTAAATTATTTGCCTCCGCTATCCAATACTTTCCCTACTGTTGCACTTGCTGGAGTGGGAACAGTAAATTATTCCTCTTTGCTATCCAACATTTTCCCTAATGTTGCATTTGCTGGAATGGGAATAGTAAATTATTCCCCTTTGCTATCCAACACTTTCCCTACTGTTGCAGTTGCTGGAGTGGGAATGGTAAATTATTTGCCTCCGCTATCCAACACTTTTCCTACTGTTGCACTTGCTGGAGTGGGAACAGTAAATTATTCCTCTTTGCTATCCAACATTTTCCCTAATGTTGCATTTGCTGGAATGGGAATAGTAAATTAATCCCCTCCGCTATCCAACACTTTCCCTACTGTTGCAGTTGCTGGAGTGGGAATGGTAAATTATTTGCCTCCGCTATCCAACACTTTCCCTACTGTTGCACTTGCTGGAGTGGGAATAGTAAATTATTCCCCTCTGCTATCCAACACTTTCCCTACTGTTGCATTCTCAGGAGTGGGAATAGTAAATTATTCCCGTCCGCTATCCAACACTTTCCCTATTGTTGCACTTACTGGAGTGGGAATGGTGAAGTATTCCCCTCCGCTATCCAACACTTTCCCTACTGTTGCACTCGCTGGAGTGGGAATAGTAATTTTATCCCCTACGCTATCCAACACTTTCCCTACTGTTGCACTTGCTGGAGTGGGAACAGTAAATTATTCCTCTTTGCTATCCAACATTTTCCCTAATGTTGCATTTGCTGGAGTGGGAATAGTAAATTATTCCCCTCCTCTATCAAACACTTTCCCTACTGTTGCAGTTGCTGGAGTGGGAATGGTAAATTATTTGCCTCCGCTATCCAACACTTTCCCTACTGTTGCACTTGCTGGAGTGGGAATAGTAAATTATTCCCCTCTGCTACCCAACACTTTACCTACTGTTGCATTCTCAGGAGTGGGAATAGTAAATTATTCCCATCCGCTATCCAACACTTTCCCTATTGTTGCACTTGCTGGAGTGGGAATGGTGAATTATTCCCCTCCGCTATCCAACACTTTCCCTACTGTTGCACTCGCTGGAGTGGGAATAGTAATTTTATCCCCTACGCTATCCAACACTTTCCCCACAGTTGCATTAGTTGGAGTGGGAATAGTCATTTTAACCCCTTTGCTATGCAACACTTTCCCTACTGTTGCAGTTCGTGGAGTGGGAATAGTAAATTATTCCCCTCCGCTATCCAACACTTTCCCTACTGTTGCAGTTGCTGGAGTGGGAATGGTAAATTATTTGCCTCCGCTATCCAACACTTTCCCTACTGTTGCACTTGCTGGAGTGGGAACAGTAAATTACTCCTCTTTGCTATCCAACATTTTCCCTAATGTTGCATTTGCTGGAGTGGGAATAGTAAATTATTCCCCTCCGCTATCAAACACTTTCCCTACTGTTGCACCCTGGATTGGGAATAGTAAATTATTTGCCTCCGCTATCCAATACTTTCCCTACTGTTGCACTTGCTGGAGTGGGAACAGTAAATTATTCCTCTTTGCTATCCAACATTTTCCCTAATGTTGCATTTGCTGGAATGGGAATAGTAAATTATTCCCCTCCGCTATCCAACACTTTCCCTACTGTTGCAGTTGCTGGAGTGGGAATGGTAAATTATTTGCCTCCGCTATCCAACACTTTCCCTACTGTTGCACTTGCTGGAGTGGGAACAGTAAATTATTCCTCTTTGCTATCCAACATTTTCCCTAATGTTGCATTTGCTGGAATGGGAATAGTAAATTATTCCCCTCCGCTATCCAACACTTTCCCTACTGTTGAGTTGCTGGAGTGGGAATGGTAAATTATTTGCCTCCGCTATCCAACACTTTCCCTACTGTTGCACTTGCTGGAGTGGGAATAGTAAATTATTCCCCTCCGCTATCCAACACTTTCCCTACTGTTGCACTCGCTGGAGTGGGAATAGTAATTGTATCCCATCCGCTATCTAACACTTTCCCTACTGTTGCACTTGCTGGAGTGGGAACAGTAAATTATTCCTCTTTGCTATCCAACATTTTCCCTAATGTTGCATTTGCTGGAGTGGGAATAGTAAATTATTCCCCTCCTCTATCAAACACTTTCCCTACTGTTGCACTCCATGGAGTGGGAATAGTAAATTATTCCCATCCGCTATCCAACACTTTCCCTACTGTTGCACTTGCTGGAGTGGGAATAGTAAATTATTTCTCTCTGCTATCCAACACTTTCCCTACTGTTGCACTCGTTGGAGTGGGAATAGTAATTTTATCTCCTCCGCTATCCAACACTTTCACTAGTGTTGCACTCTGTGGAGTGGGAATAGTAAATTATTCCCCTCCGCTATCCAACACTTTCCCTACTGTTGCACTTGTTGGAGTGGGAATAGTAAATTATTCCTCTCCGCTATCCAGCACTTTCCCTACTGTTGCACTCCCTTGAGTGGGAATATTAAATTTATCCCCTACGCTATCCAACATTTTCCCTACTGTTTCAGTTAATGTAGTGTAAAATGTTGTTTTAAAGATAAATATTTATTTTAATATTTTATTGTATTATATATATAATTTATTTTTATATTTATATTGCAGGTTTATGTATACATATATATGTATTTATAATTTGTATTATGTTTCTAACGTTTTATAATTTAATAAAATAATTATTTATTAATATTATTAAGTAAATATATATATAAAAAATGTTATATATGTATGTTTAATTTATTTTTATATTATATTTATTATTTATAATTATTAACATTTTTAAATAATTCTAACTATGTTTTTATTAATTATATTTATTATTTAATTTATTTTATATTATTTTTAAGACATTTAAAAAAAAACAATATTTTGAACAACGATATTTTAAACAACGATATTTTGGTTTCGATATTTTTGTACTTACCTTTGTAGAGATATGATGTTGATATTCTGGACTTCGATATTCTTGACACGATATTCTGGTAGGTCGATATTGTTGTCGTCGATAATATGTCAGTGATCCCATCCAGTCCCGGATATGCAGCATGGTGGCTTGAAATTCTGATGCAGAGTCTGGGGAATTATTGATGGCAAATATAAGCTGTAAGTCGTCCGCATAGTTAAATGTGCACACCTTCCTGTTTTTTAAGGACTGAATCAGTGGAAGGAGATAGAGATTAAATAGGTGAGGGGATAGCGAAGAACCCTGGGGTACTCCGCAAGTTACACTCCTTTTCGGTGCTGTGAAATCGAATAAGAAGACTGACTGGGAGCGGCCCTCCAAAAAAGACCGCATCCATCTAAGAGCTGATCCCTGAAGACCAGCGGCGTGGACACGGTCGATTAGAATGTCATGATCGACCGTGTCAAATGCCGCAGATAGGTCTAACAGCACCAGGGCCTGAGGGGATCCGTTGTCTATTTCGTTCGGGAGTGTGTCCAGGATGGTCAGTATGACTGTCTCGGTAGAGTGGGCTGGGTGAAAACCTGCTTGGCGGGGATTAAGACATTCTGACTGTTCAATGAAGGCACATAGACATCTTGCTACATGAGATTCAAGTACCTTGGCCAGATACGGAAGCAGCGAAATTGGATGGTAATTGGTCAATATCTCAGGGTCAGCCCCTGGTTTCTTTAAGAGGGGAACAAATAATAGCCTCTTTAAAGGATCTCGGGACGATGCCCTGAGTCAATGACTCATTTAAGAGAGAGAGTGCAGGCTTAGGAAGTAGAGAGAAAACTTCCTTTAGAACATAGGGTGGGCAGCTGTCCATCGGAGATCCTGATTTTACTTTGGACAGGAGGTCCAGGAAGTCCAGACTATCGATCGCTGGAAACTTCTCAAGAGAGTGGGGGTTTTCCGGTTTAATTGAGGGTGCCCTAGGAGTGGTGTCCTTTAAAATACTGTCCTTGATTGTGACGATTTTATCTATAAAAAAAGTGTTGAGAGAGTTACACAGCGCTTGGGATGGTGTGGGTTTCACTGTGACTCTATCGGGGTTTGAGAGTTCGTTAATGATGGAAAAAAATTCTTTCGACTTGTTAGAGGAGTTCATGATTTTAGCGGAGAAGTATGTGGTCTTAGCTGTAGATATAGCTTTTTTATAAAGTTTAAGTTTGACCAAATATATCTCTCTCTTAACCGGGGAATAGCTACGTCTCCAATTCCTTTCCGCTTGGCGGAGGGTTAATTTTTGTGTTTTTAAATCCGCCTAGCTTCTAGTTAAAGATGGAACAAAATTTTAGTCTATTAAATCAAACATTAGAGGTGCTTGTACATTGCACATCCTGAATTCAATTATTAAAAGTGTGCTAATATGTGATGATAAAAAAGGAAGGTGCATAAAAAAGTATTTGCCTAGGATCACACAATTTGGACAAGCAGTGAAGCTAGTACTGATTCTAGCTGATCTGGTCTTCACATTTTGAAATTCAACCTAGATGGGTATCCGATATAATTGAAGACAACACTCAGGAAGTGTTGAGAAGACTTTATTCTGTATCACCACCACAGTCCAGTCAGCTGGAGTCAGCTCTGGAATCTTCAGGACAAGGTAAGTCTGAACCAAGGGGAAGGAAGGAGGGGGGGGGACGGAATGTACCAACTACCAGATTACAACACACCTCTTATGCAAGGTGAACAAAGTAAAAGGGAAGGAGAAGAGGGGAGAGAAAGAGAAAAGAGGGGCACAGGAAAAGGTAAAGGGAACAGAGCATGAAAGTACATTAGCATGGGTAAAACTGAACATACTCTGTGTGAGCAGGAAAACGGAAACATTAATAAACTCAGGTTAAACTATAGTCTTTGGCCCACACCGGAGTAGTCTTATTTCTCTGGGAAATTATGGGAACTTGAGGTACCATATTACCATTAGTTCCGTCTTATTCGGAACTGTCATTGTTCTTAGCTCCTACTTGATCCTCTTTGGCGCCGGGCCCTTCCGCCCCCCTTGTGGGGAACAAGTCTGTCCATACTTCAGGTATGGCCATTCTCAAGTTGCACCACATCCTTGCCCAACTTAGTAATTCTGAAGGGTTCAGAAAATCTGGAGGCCGTTTTATGGTGAACAATGCCTAGGTCACTTAAAAATCCATTCATGTTCTCAGACGTAAATTGCACTCCGTTGTCCGTGACCAACACATCAGGGATACCTTCTTCAAAATATGCCCCTTTCAAAAACGTTATGATGGCTTCAGTGTCTATTTGATGCACACACTTGAACACCACCCATCGAGTGAGGTAATCTACCAACACCACAATGAAGCACATGAATGAGCATTTTGAGGTTAAGTGGACCAATAATGCCCATTGCCAATTTGGACCAAGGTCTAATGGGGACCTCAACAGTGGAAAGCGGGGGGTTTTGTGTCTGGTGAATTTTATCACTCTTCCCACACTCAAAACATTCTTTCACAATGCTCTCTGTCATGGAGTCCATGCCTGGCCACCAATAATCCAGGCGTACCTTGTTTTTGGTGAGACTGCGTCCTAGGTGGCCTACGTGTGCTAATTCCACAATTTTTCCCCTTAGCTTTTCAGGAGGGATGATCTTCTCACCTCTACAAACCATCCCTTCTTGAATGTTGAGCTCTAGTCTCATTTCCCAATATTTGCATAGTGCCGCAGGAAGCTCGTTTTTGGTTGACGGCCAACCCTCCCTTATGTACACTTTAAGGGACTTAGGGGTCGATTACGATGGCGGGCGGACAAAGTCCGCCCACCATCGCATTTGCGAAAGGGACCGCCCGCCATAGGTGCGGCGGTCCCGCAATACACATTAGGATGCGCCCGCCACACTGGCGGGCGCATCCCGTATATTTTACATTGCGGCGGCGGTGCTGCAAGCAGCACCCGCCGCAATGTAAAATAGACATGTCGTGCCTTTACATGCACAACGTGACAGGCACCGCGCGGTGCCTGCCACATTGTACATGCAAATGCAGGGCGGCAATGCAGCCACGGAAAGGCTGCTCTCACCCTGCATCGCAATATGGAAGGCGGTGTCTTCCAGACACCGCCTCCATATTCAACACGTTTTCCGCCGGCCGACGAGTTGACCGGCGGAAAAGCGACGGATGGTCTTTCCGTCCGCCGCGGACCCCCCAGCCATCATGATATGGCGGGGGATCTTTGCGGTCTGGATGGCGGGCGAATCGCCCCCGCCGGGCCGGCGGTGACCACCGCCGGCCCGGCGGGGGCGATCCGCCCGCCATCGTAATCGGCCCCATAATTTCTTCATCTGCTCCCACACAGGCTTCCCATTCCTCCCTGTTGAGACTTGTTAGCTGTAAGACAACTTCTCCACACTCCCCATAGTCAGAATCTTCCTCTACTTCAATAGGTGAGCGGGATAAGTAATCTGCCACAATATTTTGCGCACATGGCACATAAATGACTTTGAAGTTATAACCTTCCAAACCCAAAACCCATCTAGAAATCATGGGAGTAGTTCTGTCCGACCCTTTCGTGGTGAAAACAAACATAAGGGGTTTGTGATCTGTTTTTACTGTAAACGGTATAGCGCACAAGAAAAACTTGAAATGTCTGATGGCCCAAAAACAGGCAAGTGCCTCCTTTTCTACCACTGAGTAATTTTTCTCTGCACCTTTGAGTGCACGAGAGGCAAATGCCACCATTTGTTCCTTGCCCTCCATGCATTGAGTGAGGCTTGCTCCCAACCCTTTGTTGCTGGCATCAGTACATAGAATCGTGGTCTTGGTGGGGTCAAACCTGCCCAGAGATGGTGCAGCCAATATACCTTCTTTCAATCCCTTAAAGGCATCATTACATTCACTGCTCCATACATATGGAACCTTGAACTTGAGCAAGCTCCGTAATGGTTCTACAATGCTGGCATAGTTCTGAACAAACTTGGAGTAATACTCCGATAGGCCGAGAAAAGACTTAAGACCCTCAAAACACGACGGCGCTTCAGTGTTTTGAATGGCTTTCACTAGATCTAACTTGGGTCTGATGCCATTGTGTGAGATAGTGTGGCCCAGGTACTCAACTGATGCCACTCCTATCCGACACTTCCCCTTCTTTAAAGTGAGTCCAGCCTTTTCCAGATTGGAAAACACACTTCTCAGCCTGACATTATGCTCCCCTACATCCCTTCCATAGATGAGGATGTCGTCTTGGAAGCATAATGTTCCGGTAAGATCTCTTAGCACATGCTGCATAATGCGTTGGAAAGCTGCCGCAGCCGAGGCCAATCCAAACGGCATGCGCAGGAACTGGAACACACCCAACGGGGTAATAAAAGAAGTAAGGTGGCGGGAATCCAGATGGAGCTCTACTTGGTGATAGGCCGCTGATAGATCCAGGACACTGAAGCAACTAGCTCCTTTGATCAATGTGAGGACTTTGTGGATGCGTGGCAAAGGGTGTCTATCTACCCAGATGTTTTCATTTAGGTCCCTGAGGTCCACAAATAGGGGTCGATTCCGATTCCGGCCAGAAGCGCACCTAACACTATTTGTCCGGAAAAAAACCCAGCCGAATGCGTGTTTCCCGACCGATTCGAACAGTCGTCCCAACGAGCAAGTACGATGCGCATAACAGCCCAGATTCCGAGCGAGCCGTACTTACCCATTCCAGCTCCTGTTCCCCGCCCGAGCAGGATCTGTAAATGCCGAATCGAGTCACACGGAAGCAAATACACAGCACCTTCCGGCCGGACTAGTACGATGCACACTCCGTACGCGCCGAACCCGTCGCTACGTCCGGCACGTCAGAGCATCCGGGAGAGCTGTACATAAGCTCCGATTCGTGCCACAAGACGATCCACGGCTACAAGACGAACAAGCCAGCGACGAGTACGAGTCGAAGCCACGAGAAACCCGAACGAGACGAACAAACCATGAATCCCATCGCGCAGGTCCTACCAATTCTCTACATCTACTACCGGGACCGGTACGGACGCGTACGGCGCAGACGGTAAGTCAAACACCCACAACACAAACAAACGACACGTACCCTACATATGTCACACACACATAGGGATGCAGAAATGACTTACACTAGCAACAGCAGAACCATAGGGGCGGGATGGCTACCACCAATGCCATACACACCCATAGGGGGCTGGATGCCTACCACTACCACCACCCCTACTCAGGAGGCCTGGTTGCCTGTCACTACTACCATCCCCACTCATAGGGGGATGGATGCCTACCACTAACACCACCCCTACTCATGGGGGCCCGGATGCCTGTCACTACTACCATCCCCACCCATAGGGGATGGATGCCTACCACTAACACCATGCCCACTCATAGGGTGCTGGATGCCTACCACTACCACCACCCCTACTCAGGGGGGCCCGGATGCCTGTCACTACTACCATCCCCACCCATAGGGGGATGGATGCCTACCACTAACACCACCCCTACTCAGGGGGCCTGGATGCCTGTCACTACTACCATCCCCAACCATAGGGGGAAGGATGCCTACCACTAACACCACCCCTACTCATGGGGGCCTGGATGCCTGTCACTACTACCATCCCCACCCATAGGGGGATGGATGCCTACCACAAACACCATCCCCACTCATAGGGTCCTGGATGCCTACCACTACCACCACCCCTACGCAGGGGGGCCTGGATGCCCATCACTACCACCACCCCTACTCAGGGGGTCCTGGATGCCTGTCACTACTACCATCCCCACCCATAGGGGGATGGATGCCTACCACTAACACCACCCCTACTCAGGGGGCCTGGATGCCTGTCACTACTACCATCCCCACCCATAGGGGGATGGATGCCTACCACTAACACCATCCCCACTCATAGGGTGCTGGATGCCTACCACTACCACCACCCCTACTCAGGGGGCCTGGATGCCCGTCACCATCACCACCCCTACTCAGGGGGGCCTGGATGCCCATCATCACCACCACCCCTACTCAGGGGGGCCTGGATGCCTGTCACTACTACCATCCCCACCCATAGGGGGATGGATGCCTACCACTAACACCACCCCTACTCAGGGGGGCCTGGATGCCTGTCACTACTACCATCCCCACCCATAGGGGGATGGATGCCTACCACTAACACAACCCCTACTCACGGGGGCCTGGATGCCTGTCACTACTACCATCCCCACCCATAGGGGGATGGATGCCTACCACTAACACCACCCCTACTCAGGGGGGCCTGGATGCCTGTCACTACTACCATCCCCACTCAAAGGGAGATGGATGCCTACCACTAACACCATCCCCACTCATAGGGTGCTGGATGCCTACCACTACCACCACCCCTACTCAGGGGGGCCTGGATGCCTGTCACTACCACCACCCCTACTCAGGGGGGCCTGGATGCCTGTCACTACTACCATCCCCACCCATTGGGGGATGGATGCCTACCACTAACACCACACCTACTCAGGGGGGCCTGGATGCCTGTCACTACTACCATCCCGACCCATAGGGGGATGGATGCCTACCACTAACACCATCCCCACTCATAGGGTGCTGGATGCCTACCACTACCACCACCCCTACTCAGGGGGGCCTGGATGCCCATCACTACTACCATCCCCACCCATAGGGGGATGGATGCCTACCACTAACACCACCCCTACCCAGGGGGCCTGGATGCCTGTCACAACTACCATCCCCACCCATAGGGGGATGGATGCCTACCACTAACACCACCCTTACTCAGGGGGGCCTGGATGCCTGTCACTACTACCATCCCCACCCATAGGGGGAAGGATGCCTACCACTAACACCATCCCTACTCAGGGGGGCCTGGATGCCTGTCACTACTACCATCCCCACTCATAGGGGGATGGATGCCTACCACTAACACCATCCCCACTCATAGGGTGCTGGATGCCTACCACTACCACCACCCCTACTCAGGGGGCCTGGATGCCTGTCACTACCACCACCCCTACTCAGGGGGGCATGGATGCCTGTCACTACTACCATCCCCACTCATAGGGGAATGAATGCCTACCTCCCACACCACCCCTAGACATAGGGTGCTGGATGCCTACCACTACCACCACCCCTACTCAGGGGGGCCTGGATGCCCGTCACTACCACCACCCCTACTCAGGGGGGCCTGGATGCCTGTCACTACTACCATCCCCACCCATAGGGGGATGGATGCCTACCACTAACACCACCACTACTCAGGGGGCCTGGATGCCTGTCACTACTACCATCCCCATCCATAGGGGGATGGATGCCTACCACTAACATCATCCCCACTCATAGGGTGCTGGATGCCTACCACTACCACCACCCCTACTCAGGGGGGCCTGGATGCCAGTCACCACCACCACCCCTACTCAGGGGGGCCTGGATGCCTGTCACTACTACCATCCCCACCCATAGGGGGATGGATGCCTACCACTAACACCACCCCTACTCAGGGGGGCCTGGATGCCTGTCACTACTACCATCCCCACCCATAGGGGGATGGATGCCTACCACTAACACCATCCCCACTCATAGGGTGCTGGATGCCTACCACTACCACCACCCCTACTCAGGGGGGCCTGGATGCCCGTCACTACTACCATCCCCACCCATAGGGGGATGGATGCCTACCACTAACACCACCCCTACTCAGGGGGGCCTGGATGCCTGTCACTACTACCATCCCCACCCATAGGGGAATGGATGCCTACCACTAACACCATCCCCACTCATAGGGTGCTGGATGCCTACCACTACCACCACCCCTACTCAGGGGGGCCTGGATGCCCGTCACTACTACCATCCCCACCCATAGGGGGATGGATGCCTACCACTAACACCACCCCTACTCAGGGGGGCCTGGATGCCTGTCACTACTACAATCCCCACCCATAGGGGGATGGATGCCTACCACTAACAGCACCCTTACTCAGGGGGGCCTGGATGCCTGTCACTACTACCATCCCCACCCATAGGGGGATGGATGCCTACCACTAACACCACCCCTACTCAGGGGGCCTGGATGCCTGTCACTACTACCATCCCCACTCATAGGGGGATGGATGCCTACCACTAACACCATCCCCACTCATAGGGTGCTGGATGCCTACCACTACCACCACCCCTACTCAGGGGGCCTGGATGCCTGTCACTACCACCACCCCTACTCAGGGGGGCATGGATGCCTGTCACTACTACCATCCCCACTCATAGGGGGATGAATGCCTACCACCCACACCACCCCTAGACATAGGGTGCTGGATGCCTACCACTACCACCACCCCTACTCAGGGGGGCCTGGATGCCCGTCACTACCACCACCCCTACTCAGGGGGGCCTGGATGCCTGTCACTACTACCATCCCCACCCATAGGGGGATGGATGCCTACTACTAACACCACCCCTACTCAGGGGGGCCTGGATGCCTGTCACTACTACCATCCCCATCCATAGGGGGATGGATGCCTACCACTAACACCATCCCCACTCATAGGGTGCTGGATGCCTACCACTACCACCACCCCTACTCAGGGGGGCCTGGATGCCAGTCACCACCACCACCCCTACTCAGGGGGGCCTGGATGCCTGTCACTACTACCATCCCCACCCATAGGGGGATGGATGCCTACCACTAACACCACCCCTACTCAGGGGGGCCTGGTTGCCTGTCACTACTACCATCCCCACTCATAGGGGGATGGATGCCTACCACTAACACCATCCCCACTCATAGGGTGCTGGATGCCTACCACTACCACCACCCCTACTCAGGGGGGCTTGGATGCCCGTCATTACTACCATCCCCACCCATAGGGGGATGGATGCCTACCACTAACACCACCCCTACTCAGGGGGGATGGATGCCTACCACTAACAACAACCCCACTCATAGGGTGCTGGATGCCTACCACTAACACCACCCCTACTCAGGGGGGCCTGGATGCCTGTCACTACCACCACCCCTACTCAGGGGGGCCTGGATGTCTGTCACTACTACCATCCCCACTCATAGGGGGATGAATGCCTACCACCCACACCACCCCTACACATAGGACGGGTAATGCATGACACAACCAGCATACTCCAACATAAGGAATGTCTGAAAATACATCCCACCAACACCATGACAAGCGTGTGTAGTCTGTGTCAAATGCCTACAACACTGAACATGACATTGAGCACACAATGTGACCCCCTATCACATGTGTCACACATAAATGTGTGTGGCCTCCACAATGCAAGCAGACCATGACCACTGTGGCAATGGGGTATAACACCCCATCATCACAGTGACCAAAAGGTAAGTGTGGGGTCCATAGCTGAAGCACATTTTGAACATTGTGGCAATGGGGCCTAAACCCCCATCATCACAGTGACCACAAGGTAAGTGTGGGGTCCATACCTGAGGCAAATTTTGAACATTGTGGCAATGGGGTCTAAACCCCCATCACCACAGTGACCAAAAGGTAAGTGTGGGGTCCATAGCTGAAGCACATTTTGAACATTGTGCCAATGGGGTATACCACCCCATCATCACAGTGACCAAAAGGTAAGTGTTGTCATGGAAAAAGCTGCAAATGCCAAACAGCATGGATGATTCCTGGTCACAGAACAACAAACACATCTGTGGCATAGTAGTGCTTGTGTCCCATAGCAACAAACATTGGGTGAGGCAAACAGTGCAGTGCAAATAAGATATACGTTTGGCCATGTGCAGACAAACATCACCCATGGGGGCTGACATTGTCAACATTCGTCAATAACACAATGACAGAAGTGACCATCATAATGCAGCCCCACATAACTGCACCAATGGACACACAAATGTAGATACCCTGTGGAGACTGTAGATGTGAGGTGAACAGGCCCTGGGCATATAGGATACCACTGTACAAGGGACTTACAGGTAAATTAAATATGCCAAACAGGTGTAGACCAATGGCAGCAATGGGACATACAAACCATGATCATTGTGCTGACTGATGACCTAGGAGTCCCAGGGACAGCAGGGGAAACCCACCAAACAACATACAGCCAATGGCACACTAAAGATATGCCAATGCAGTGGTGCAGATGCACAAACACAAACAGGCAGACTCACACTGCATATCAAACACAACAGGTGATGGGGGTGTGTGCCAGTGTCCCCAGGCAACCACACAACACATGAGGAGGCCAGAATCCCAATTACACAGATGTGTATACAGTGCCACACAAAAGTAACTCATGGATCGGATTCCCCTATGTGGGCAATCAGGCATTGTTAGATGAGAGGGAGCCCAAATTACACATGTCACACAAGCTTGTAGGAACAGCAACTAACACAGAAGGAGACAGACCCACCACAGCACTACCCCCAGGGACCCCACATTGTGGTGACCCTGGCCTGCATGACAATCCCACTGTGATGACAAAGCTAGATGTCGTTCACACTGTGAAGCACAGTCATGTGTCCTGAGCAACAAACTACCATCACACCTACACAAGCACAAATCAATCAGCACGGCCTGTCAGCCAAGGCTAACATGGAGGTAGGGGTCTAGCCGTGCAACAACTCTCATTTGCACACACTCAACACCACACACCTTGATCTCCACCAATGTGCAGCAGTGAAGCTCACATGAACTGGTGACATTGCACATGCACCCATGTCAATCCCAGGGGTGGTGGTGGGAACTAAGGTGCAGAAACCCATCACACATGGCCAGTCAACAAGAGTCGTGAATGTCTGACACACTGCACAGTACGCCGTACATGGGCATGACGTGAAAGCCACCACAATCAATGGGATCCCGGACACAGTCACACACCAATGAAGAAGTCAAGGTCACCCACAAAGAACACACATAGACAACTTCCAACATTGCAGCTCTGACCCTGAGGAGTGGCAGCAGTCACACACACAATGTGTCACAATCACTGAAAGCTAACAAAAACTGTAAATTACATGACTTGTGTAACCAACAAGTGCCAAGGGGAATCCTGACTGTGTCTCATCTGCGTTTGCCCACAAACTCAGCCCTGACAGCAAACCCACCTATGGATGACACCCTGATGACCAGTAATGTGCCATGCACCCACATCCCAGAGAACCCAGTGCAAAGATTTGGGGGGAACATAGGTCAACTCAGCAAGCATCACAAACAGGAACATCACTAGGGATCCCAGCCTGCGTTGCAAAATGGAAGTGAACACACACAGACATGCTCACACAACACACACCTTGGGCTCAGGCAATGTCACAGAATTACACACTGCCATGAGGGGACTCCACTCCTGTGTAAGGAAAGCTGTGCCATACGTTGTCTCTGCAGGGCTCTATCATGTCAGCAGTACACTTGGTCACTCAGTCAACAATTAGCACAAAATGAAGGCTCTCGTCACATCAGCCTGGTCATGGGAGTGTCACCGAAATCATCTGCACAGATCCAACACACATGTATAGCAAGTTGCACTGATAACACAGATGAGTCCTTCCCCATTGATGCCCAAACTTGCATGTCCAGTGGAGATGGTCACACGGTCAGGGAAATAGACAAATTGAACAATGGCAAGCACAACTGATGTGCAGGGGTGTAAGCCACAAATGTGATATTGCAAATAAATGTAGGAAATCCCATTGGCAAATATTGAAAACATGACACCCTCATATTGCTGCAAAGGATGACATGGCTACACACCAGGATAGGGCACATTCCCCCTGGACCACATGGGGTCCTGCACAGTAACACTTCAATTTCATGATATCAAAAATCACCATCACTGCAGCAAGGGCATGGTTAGCATCATCA
Source organism: Calotriton arnoldi (assembly GCA_963921515.1). Taxonomy (NCBI): domain Eukaryota; kingdom Metazoa; phylum Chordata; class Amphibia; order Caudata; family Salamandridae; genus Calotriton; species Calotriton arnoldi. The sequence continues at coordinate 869,112 of CAWUFW010006793.1, read as the reverse complement.
ACATCATGTACATCTGAAGCAAAACCACCAGAGAACAGAAAGGAGCTTTATTCAGCATATGTGTGTGAAATAGAAAAGTCCAGAAAAAAGACAAAGGCCAATGGCCAGTCCAACAGTTAAGTCCGAACAGGGTGACAGTGGCAGTTGTCACCCTTTGCTTGCCTGCACTGATACGGACCAGGGACATTCCCCTCGGGTGGCATATGGGGGGGCAGGCCAGGCACCGCAGGGACAGGATCAGGGCTCACCAGAAGGAGGCAGGGAAGGGGTGGCTGGTGCGGTGGCTGGTGCTGGAGAGTCACTGACAACTGCAGTGGAGGTGTCTGACATGGTGTGTGCCGGCACAACTGGGGGGCATGAGTCAGATGGTGTGGGTGCCGGCACCACTGCAGTGGTCTGGCCAGATGGAGTGGACAGGTTCCCCACTGTAGTGCCCAAGTCAGATGGGGTGGTAGTGGACTCCACTGCAGTGCCTATCTCCAGGGGAGTAGAATTGGGTTCAGGTAAGGTGGGCAGGACAGAGGGGGAGGACACGGTCTCCACACCAGTGGCACAAACATGTGCAGCGGGGGTGTGAGGCTGGAAGAGCAAGTGGTAGGGGGAGAAGGCCAGATCATTTTGGGGATGGTGAATCTGTGGGTGGGGGAACCAGTGTTGTGGGGGCCTGAGGGATGGAGGAAGGAGTCTGTGTGGTTGAGCTGCAGGGCGGTGGCGGGGTCTTGCTCTTCTGGGACCGGGGGACTTGCATGTGGGGGCCTTAGTTTGTCGGTGCCTGGGGAGGGTGTCCGGGGGTGAGGGGCACTCCCTCTGTGTGGGTGGACTTCCTCTTCCCCATGTATGCTGGATCAGCTGGATCGGAGGGGAAGAGGCCGAGGTCACAGAGGAAGAGCTGCTGTTTAGGTGGGGTTGCAGATGAGGCAAGGGAAGGGGTCTTGGAGGGAGAGGATTTGGAGGACTGCGGAGTGACTGTGGATGCCTGTGTGTGTGTCTGTTCCCCATCCCCTGTGGGTGTGGTATCAGTACTCTGAGGATGCTGGTGTGCATGTTTTGCCTTTGTTTTGGGTGTTTCTGTGCTGCTTGTGTCTGTGTGTTTGGGTGATTGTGCAGGTGTGCATGTGCTTGGGACAGGTAGGGTGCCAGGAAGTGTGGATGGGGCAGAGGTAGGAGGGGTGAGGGACTGTTAGAGGAGGGACACTGCTGCCGTCAGGGAGGAGTCCATGGACTTATTGCTCCTCTGTAGGGCAGACATGCCAGATGAGATGCCCTCCATGAACGACACCAGCTGTGTCAACAGAGTGGTGTGTGCATGGAGGACACTCAGCCTTGCTGTCTGCCCTACATGTAGCTGGCGAAGTAAGTACACAGACTTCTCACTCAGGGCAGCAGGGGACACAGGGGCAGGGGGTGCGGTGCCTGGCACGAAGGAGACACGCTCCCGAACATGGGAGCCTCCACGGACCTCTGGAATGGGAGCCGATGGGAGGGCGGTGGTGGTGGTGGTGGCGGGGCCAGCCATACTAGCTGTGGTGTGGTGGCTGCTGACACCCGCCTCCAGAAGGGAGTCATCCTCCGAGCTGCTGTGGTCCTCAGCTGAGGTGGATGGTGCTGAGGACTCCTCGGTGTGGCTCCCCTCGCTCTCCGTGCCACTGGGTCCCTCCGACCACTCATCAGCTGCTGACCCAGTCTGGCTCTGCAGCTCCTCCTGGTCCGTGGAGCTGTCCCCTCCTGTGGCCGTGGATGTATCTGCAAACAATTAGGGAAACAGACAAACATCAGTCACCTGCACTGACCGCACACACCACAGTAAGTACCGCACATTACAGAGCAAGCCCTGGCATCCTTAGTTGAACATTGCCAAAAGTGCTCACACAGATTAGGAGAAGCCAATTGTCAGTCTGATGGTCAACCATGGCACTCACACCCCTCCTGGCCTTTGTAGTAGGGTTCTGTTCTACCATATAACACAGACCTATGTACCTTTCTGCTCTGCCCATGAAACATGGCACTCCCATATAGGCCCCACCAGTCAGGCCCTGATAGATGACCTAAGCTGTCCATTTTACTTTTAGCCTTTTAGTACCTGTCACAGTGGTCCACCCCCCCCTTAGATACATACACTGAGGCCCAAACCCACCTCCTTAGATGCACACATACATGTAGGCCCAAGAGGCCACTGCCTCTTGCTATCATTTTTTAATACAACAAATCTTGTAGGCCTTCCTGACCTGCCCCCCCCTTGTAAATATCCACAGTCACAAGAATAAGGTTAGCCCACATGTATGTGACACTCTGCTGGTACATCTTGCTCTTTCACAAGCAATGTTTGCAAAATTTTAACTTATGAAACTTTCCACGCTTGCCCCACTGAAACTGAAAAGGCGGCTACGTGACAGAGAAATAATATATGAAATCTCAATTTCAGAGCATATTACGGTAAAAGTTATCTTTTCTTATGTTTGCGGTCAAGAGCACTGACCACCTGCTAAAAGCCCCTGTTTTCACCATGATACCACTTCTCTGTTCTTCAAAAAACTTCCCACAGTTACTGTAAGCGTGTGGTCAAGGACCCACGTCAGGGCCCACGTCAACTGTGGGTAGGAGTTCTGCATTAAGCCATATAAAGGTTTGCACCCATGTCCACGCCCTGAACTCTTCATACCAGTGCATTGCATGGGGAGGGTTCCCGGTCGGCCGTTCTCCTGATCTTGGGCCTAGAACTTCTACTCTCAAGGTGGTAATGCTATTTTCTGATTGCTAGCCTTTTGGCTTTGTCAGCCTCTCTAATTTAGCTCATCCACACCCAATTCATTGCATTTATCCTAGCTTAAACTGTGTAGCCTTGGATGGTTCTTGCTCTCTTATTTAAGATTTGCCTTCTAGGCGCTTGCCTAATCATGATCCCTCTTTTAAGACTTGCCCCATAGGCTGTAGCTCACTGATAGATAGTTACATAGATCTTTGTGCTTCACTTAAAATATGATTAGTAATATTGTTGATGCTTTCATTTTCATCCTGCTCATGTGTTGACGAGCAGCATTGAATGAACAGTTCTCGGTGTTACTGAATTGCTTAACAAAGTGCCACTGTATTTCACACAGTTGTTCCTTCTTTTCAAGTGAACGAGCAGAGTGCTGGTCGTGCTCTCATGAGCCGGTAAGCAGAAGGGTGTGACCACCCATTTACCCTCAAACAGCTTGCACCCATCTGTCTGGTGCCTGCCGGATGGTAATACCCCAGTGTGGACACATGCACCACCTACCCAGTTGTTGGACATTGCAGGGAACACGGTGGAGTATGTGAACATGCACACATCACATCTCTTGCCACTGAGTCAGTACAGGTGTCTGGATAAAGGGATGGCCAGAGTCTAATTTGAAATGCATGTGATGCATACCAGCACCAGACACCATGATGCACCCATGTCCTCATAGTCAATGCCACAATGGGGTGCATGTTGCACATGTCACTCCCCTGCAGGATCACTCTTAGGAAGTTTAATGCCATGGCACATGCATGCCTGCAAAGTCATACATCACTGTCTCCAGTCACATGGGCAGGGCAGCCAGCCAACAACAGTCTGCACTGTGTCACAATCCTAGGTCATGGGGAATGCAAGTTCTGTAGCTGACAAGTGCACATGTCCATCCCCCACACCACATCATCTGAACTCTTATTTGTCCACGTCATACCAATTGGACATATGGGAGACATGAAACACAACTCTCTGACCCTGAGCACCTCACAGTCTGCTGTGAATGAAAAACAGCTGCCTGAACTTCTCAGTCGCATGCACCAGTCTGCACAGTCAAGTGATCAAACACCTATATGTCACCCAAGTATCGTCTCTCATGCTCACATCTCAGATGGCATGCTGAGCCATAACTGATAAACACCCCATTAGTCCTGACAACGAAGCCACAGCACAATGACACAGAGGCAGACACCTGAGGGAACATTTCACTGAGCACAACGTGTCAGCTGATACACGGGAGTGGGAGTACAGAGTGTATTGTATGCCCTGGAGTAGGCATGACTGTCCTGCTCCACGTGAAAGAGGGATGAGCCTTGGACAGTAGGCAGGTGGCTAAGCATGTGTGACACACTTGATATACATACTCCTGAGGCCCAAACATTGTTCCCACCCGCAGCATGGGGGTGTGCCAAATACCCCAGGCACATGTGGTGAGTCAGATCAGCAATTGGACCACATATCAAAGTTACACGCAGATTACATGTCAGAACTCAGGCATTGTGTAAGCAATTGACCCACCCATTGAAGCCCACCACAAAGTTACGGGAACAAATGCTGTACCCCACCTTGAGCTAAGCAAAATGCAAGGACACAGTAGCCAAGTGACACAATTTCCTGACTGTAAGGGCCACACCTGGGTATCAGGTGAGGAGTTGGCATGTCACAATTGAGGGACATGGGTTTTGGACCACAAGACTGATGTACTGTGGAAGTTTAACCAGGCCACAGGAGGGCACATAGCATGTCAGACAAAGTTCACAGTGCAGTCATGGACTCACCCCCTCCTTGCTGCTGTCTGGCCTTCAGCTGCCCATCCAGGTCAGGGAAGACCACCGCCAGGATCCTGAGCATGTGGGGGTCAGGGTCCGGTGTCCGCCCCTCCTGCGAGGAGGCAACAGCTTCAGCTGGACCCTTGCGATCCTCCGGGTCCAGCCACGAAGGTCCTGCCACCTCTTCCGGCAGTTGCGGATCCGGCGCTTGAAGTCCCCCACGGATCTTACTGCCCGGGCTATGGTCAGCCATATCTTCTGCTTCTGGTGGGCATCAACCTGTGAGGATGACAAAGTGAAAAGGCCATTACTACACATGCAACATATCCGTGCATCACACAGTGGGATATACATTTCTCAATCACAGGGGCATATGATGTACACAGGCAGTGCAACTATGGCTATGAACAGTTTACCAGCAGTTACTAAATGGTATCATTGCCTGGGAAGTAAAACCTTGTTGGAATGCACTGTTACTGCACTATACCTGTTCAGTGCATGTAACTACACACTTTGGGGGTGAGAACTACTCAGTGAGCATGCTAGCCAGTGGTGTGCACACTGGAAGTCTTGCTAGTCAGACAACATGCACATTTAGTAAGGCAGTGGACAGCACACTCACCTGCTCCCCTGGTTTCCCATACAGCTTGCTGTACTGTGGAAGGAGGCTGTCCAGCAGGGCCTGGTTCTCCTCAGCGCTGAAGGCTGGGGCTCTCTCCACAGTACGTGCCATTGCAGTAGCCAGAGGATGCAGAGACAGCAGCAGTGTTGGTGGCAGATGTCGTCCTGGAGCATGTAGTGCAGGCAAGTGAGCTCTCAGGGGAACAGCCAGCATTATATGTGTGCTGCAGAGGCAGATACTGTCCCATGTGTCCAAAGTGATAGGTCCAAGTCGTTTGCATCTTCTGAATCTGGCCAATCCATGGAATTGCACCACTTATACACGCCCACAGCATCCTTCAAAAGTTAAACTTCATGACACCCATGAATTTGCAACATTGTTGTGGCTGGCCAACTGAATTCACTGCATCAGACTCGTTAAAACTTTGAAAACGCGTCCGTTGCAATGCCAGGCCCTAGCCAATGCGTGCGCACCGATCGGACCATTGCTGTACAATGCGTATTTAAAAAAACAACGCGTACCCGTTCACATCAAATGCAATGTACAATGCATGCGCACCGATCGGTCCATTGCTGTACAACGCGTACCCGTTCACATCATATGCAATGGCCAATGCGTGCGCACCGATCGGTCCATTGCTGTACAACGCGAACCCGCTCACATCATATGCAATGGCCGATGGGTGCGCACCGATCGGTCTATTGCTGTAACGCGTACCCGCTCACATAAAATGCTATGGCCAATGCGTGCGCACCAATCGGTCCATTGCTGTAAAACGCGTACCCGCTCACATCATATGCAATGGCCAAAGCGTGCGCACCGATCGGTCCATTGCTGTACAACGCGTACCCGCTCACATCATATGCAATGGCCGATGTGTGCGCACCGATCGGTCCATTGCTGTACAACGCGTACCTGCTCACATCAAATGCTATGGCCAATGCGTGCGCACCGATCGGTCCATTGCTGTACAACGCGTACCCGCTCACATCATATGCAATGGCCAATGCGTGCGCACCGATCGGTCCATTGCTGTACAACGCGAACCCGCTCACATCATATGCAATGGCCGATGGGTGCGCACCGATCGGTCTATTGCTGTAGCAGCGTACCCGCTCACATAAAATGCTATGGCCAATGCGTGCGCACCAATCGGTCCATTGCTGTAAAACGCGTACCCGCTCACATCATATGCAATGGCCAAAGCGTACGCACCGATCGGTCCATTGCTGTACAACGCGTACCCGCTCACATCATATGCAATGGCCGATGTGTGCGCACCGATCGGTCCATTGCTGTACAACGCGTACCGCTCACATCATATGCAATGGCCGATGGGTGCGCACCGATCGGTCCATTGCTGTACAACGCGTACCTGCTCACATCATATGCAATGGCCAATGCGTGCGCACCGATCGGTCCATTGCTGTACAACGCGTACCCGCTCACATCATATGCAATGGCCGATGCGTGCGCACCGATCGGTCCATTGCTGTACAACGCGTACCCGCTCACATCGTATGCAATGGCCGATGGGTGCGCACCGATCGGTCCATTGCTGTACAACGCGTTCCCGCTCACATCATATGCAATGGCCGATGTGTGCGCACCGATCGGTCCATTGCTGTACAACGCGTACCCGCTCACATCATATGCAATGACCGATGGAGTGCGCACCGATCGGTCCATTGCTGTACAACGCGTACCCGCTCACATCATATGCAATGGCCGATGGGTGTGCACCGATCGGTCCATTGCTGTACAACGCGTACCCGCTCACATCATATGCAATGGCCAATGCGTGCGCACCGATCGGTCCATTGCTGTACAACGCATAACCGCTCACATCATATGCAATGGCCAATGCGTGCGCACCGATCGGTCCATTGCTGTACAACGCGTACCCGCTCACATCATATGCAATGGCCAATGCGTGCGCACCGATCGGTCCATTGCTGTACAACGCGTACCCGCTCACATCATATGCAATGGCCGATGCGTGCGCACCGATCGGTCCATTGCTGTACAACGCGTACCCGCTCACATCATATGCAATGGCCGATGGGTGCGCACCGATCGGTCCATTGCTGTACAACGCGTACCCGCTCACATCATATGCAATGGCCGATGTGTGCGCACCGATCGATCCATTGCTGTACAACGCGTACCCGCTCACATCATATGCAATGACCGATGGAGTGCGCACCGATCGGTCCATTGCTGTACAACGCATACCCGCTCACATCATATGCAATGGCCGATGGGTGCGCACCGATCGGTCCATTGCTGTACAACGCGTACCCGCTCACATCATATGCAATGGCCGATGCGTGCGCACCGATCGGTCCATTGCTGTACAACGCGTACCGCTCACATCATATGCAATGGCCGATGGGTGCGCACCGATCGGTCCATTGCTGTACAACGCGTACCCGCTCACATCATATGCAATGGCCAATGCGTGCGCACCGATCGGTCCATTGCTGTACAACGCGTACCCGCTCACATCATATGCAATGGCCAATGCGTGCGCACCGATCGGTCCATTGCTGTACAACGCGTACCGCTCACATCATATGCAATGGCCGATGGGTGCGCACCGATCGGTCCATTGCTGTACAACGCGTACCCGCTCACATCATATGCAATGGCCGATGTGTGCGCACCGATCGGTCCATTGCTGTACAACGCGTACCCGCTCACATCATATGCAATGGCCGATGGGTGCGCACCGATCGGTCCATTGCTGTACAACGCGTACCCGCTCACATCATATGCAATGGCCGATGGGTGCGCACCGATCGGTCCATTGCTGTACAACGCGTACCCGCTCACATCATATGCAATGGCCGATGCGTGCGCACCGATCGGTCCATTGCTGTACAACGCGTAACCGCTCACATCATATGCAATGGCCAATGCGTGCACACCGATCGGTCCATTGCTGTACAACGCCTACCCGCTCACATCATATGCAATGGCCGATGGGTGCGCACCGATCGGTCCATTGCTGTACAACGCGTCCCTGTACAAGTCACTCGCATATGTCACCATGCTTGTCACTGGTGAACGTATGCCAGCCACATATACTTGCCAGGGACTCAGGGGCACACCTACAACACCACAGCCTGTCCACACTGTATCCTAAGGCATGTAAGGCTGCATTACCTTTTCTGTGTATGGGGGTCAACATGTGGTTTTTTGGTTGGCCCTTGGGGGCAGCCACTCCCAGGCTGTGCACGTGTTCATGGGGACAGAATCCTTTCTGTGTTGTGCACATGACCACTGTGATGTGCAACTGTTCATTTCAGAGCATGTGGCATGGTCACATTTCCAGGTTGTGTATGTGTATGTCATGTCACATTCCCCCTGAGTCCCATGTGGGAAGGTATGTACGTCACAGCGTCTCCCATTGCCACAATAGTGATGCCCCTCCACAGTCTGTGTGCATGTTGTGTTTCCGATGTCTCTGATTCCATGTGGAGAATGGGAGACAGTCTCCACATCCACGTTGTTTGTGCATGGACTTTGATGTTGTGCGTGTGTGCGTCACAGACGTCCATGTCTGTCCTGCAGAGGCAACAGGGGTCACTACCTGTGGGAGTCATGGTTGTTTTGCTGATGTGTACATGATACGCCATGTCATGCCAGTGTCCATGTGGCAATACAGGGTCCCTGGGAATCTACCTGTCAATGAGCTGTTATGCCTGTGGCACATCTGTCCTCACATGTCACTGTGGTGTGTGTTTGGAACGTGACAGCAGTAAATGGGTACTGTGACACAGCCTAATGATTTCCCATAGCACAACCTGGAACTTGTTGTCAACACATGTTGAACTGTGATGTTAGATATTGGCCATGTAGGTGCCATATATGTCCATACAGAACGGCACACACATCAGGTACTTGTGTCTCGTAATGATGTATCATGTGATATTGAGTATGGTCAATGGCACATATGTGGGGTGACTGACAATCTTTCTTTCTTCACCTATGCACTGCAGGGCACTAGCTGTCCATAGACCATTCCCTGACCTTGCAACAATGGTGGAACGTGACTGCATCCGACGGTACCGCTTCAACAGTGCGCAGATTGAGGAATTGGCGGTGCAGTTGGCCCCACATTTGCAACCTGGCTGGCCATACCCTACAGCGCTGACCCGCAAGGTGAAGGTGATGGCAGCCCTACACTTCTTTGCCACCAGTACCTTTCAGCACACTGTGGCATCTGCTGGTGGGATGTCACAGACTATGTTCAGCCGTGTGCTGCGCGATGTTTTGGAGGCAATGTTGAGAAACCTGAACCAGTACATCTATTTCCCTAAACGTCAACAACTCACTGAAGTCAAGAGTGACTTCTATGCCCTGGGGAGGATGCCACATGTCATTGGCTCCATTGATGGGACACATGTGTCTTTGGTACCACCACAGGCACATGAGCAGGCATACAGGAACAGGAAACATTATCATTCGATCAATGCTCTGGTGGTATGTCTTGCAGATATGAGCATCACACATGTGTGTGCCCGTTTCCCCGGTTCAGCACACGATGCCTACGTGATGAGGAGTAGTCGCATCCTGAGGATGATGTCACAGATGCAGAACCAGCGTGCCTGGCTTGTCGGTGTGTACTGACTTTGTACCATTGTGTGTGTTCTGCTATGTTGTATTCCGCCCTCTTTTCCAACTCAGCTAATGTGCAATTGTCTGTCTGTAGGTGACTCCGGATACCCCAACATGCCGTGGTTACTGACACCCCTCAGGAACCCTGTGACACCAGCCCAGATGCGCTACAATGAGGCACATGGTCAGACCAGGAGAGTGATCGAGCGGACATTTGGTCTCCTGAAGAGCCGCTTCCGCTGCCTGGACAAGACAGGAGGGGCCCTCCCATATGCCCCAGCAAAGGTGTGCAAGATTGTCATCGTCTGCTGCATGCTCCACAACCTGGCAGTGCGGAAGGAGATGCCTCTCATCCTGGATGACGATGACCAACATCCTCCACCTGTGGAGGATCCTGGCCTGTGCCACAATGCCAGTGATGATGATGATGATGAGGGTGATGTCCGCACACAGCTCATCACCAACTTCTTCAGCTGAATGTGAGGATCCAGAGAGTTGTCATGTCAATGACGTGAGTTTGCATGATATGTGTGGGTGGTGCTCTGGTGCTTTTCAGTGTGGCCATGTGCTACTTGACTGGATGCGTGCAGCGATGTGTCCTTACAGGTAGTCTGTACTCCCCAACAGTGTTGACATGCTAACTTGGTTTTGTGTAGATATCTTGTGACATGTATTGGGCATGAGTATTGCAGTTCTGTCCTGTTCTTCAGTGCTTTTGACTGTGTGTCATGTCTGTCCTTCACAGGGTGCTGACAGAGTTGTTTGGTCAACTTGGATCCCCCGACACCATGATTCAGCTTTCAGGGTGGCAGCAGTCGTTTCCCTACAGGTGATGTGCCACACACCCCTGGACTTTATTTCTTCTACACTTTTTGACTGTGTGGCCACTGCCACGTGGGATTACCTTGCATTTGTAGTGGAAACAACATGTTGCAAATGTGTAATAAACCTGTGCTTCACTTTGGGATGTGCGTTGTCTGTGGTCACACATCTGACTGACATTTGCTTTCTGCACCTGTGGGCTAGTTAACACAGACTCTGAATAGGTGTGGTGTCTGTGCATTCCACTGTATTTCCTGGCAACATCAGTATAGGCGAAGAATCCGATGGCCCTGGTGTCTATGTGTCGTGTAGCCCTAGTGGTGTGTCTCCCTCATATGTGTCATGTCGCCATGACTCACATGACGGTGTTGAACTTGCTGTGGCAGTTAGCATGCACAGTGTCATTTAGCAGATCATAATCTCCATGACAAAAACAATGTTGGAATCACAACAGAGGCAAGTATGGTGTATTAGTGAGTTTATTACATACATGTGTGAGGATAGTGCACAGGATGGTGGGTGCTGTACATTGGTATTGTAATCCAAAGTTCCCAGATGAGTTGGAAGTGTTGGTAGCAGACATGTCCTGAGTATAGTCCACAGTCATCTGATACATTAATCCAACTTAAACTCCCCATGTCATGAGGGAGAGTTGTGTTGCATTCGACAGGGTGAACAGTTTGCACACAAAGGAGAATTTCCAGAACAGGTGTTGGGTTCCTGGGGGATGTACATGGCCATTGGCCTCTCAGTTGTCCTTCCTCGGACGATCCCTCTTCTTTCTGGGGGGACCCTCACGTGCAGGCCGCTGCGGTGCAGAGGACTCTCCACCAGAGTCATCCTCCCTCCCTGTGGCAGTTGCAGTTGTTGCAGAACCAGATGTTGTGGGCACACAGGGAGGTGTGGACATGTTGGTGCTAATCTGGCGGAGGCATGTCAATATGTCCCTCTGCACCGCTGTCAGTTCTTCCAATGTGTCCCACTTGGACTCCATGCCAGACATGTGTGTCTCCACACGGGACATGTGGGAGTCCAAGCGGGCATGATGGGCAGCCTGCTGCTGTTGAATGTCCTTGAGGATCCCCACTACCTGGCTGACCTCTCCGGTGCTATTCTGGTACGCCTCAGCAATGCGTGCCAGTTGTAGGTCATCATGCAGTCCAGATCCCTCTGCAAACAGCGACCTCTGCCTACCACCCCTACAACCACCCCTGGACACATGTGCGGGAGCTGCCGTGGCACGCACAGGTGACCCTTGGCCCCCTTGGGGGTTGGTACTGGGGTTGTTGTCCGTTGCTTCACAGTGGGCTGTGGTCCCTGTGCTGTTGTCATTGAGTGTCCTTGGTCTGTCTGTGTCGGCGGGGGTGGTCTGTGTGTTGGCAGATGTTGGAGGAATGGGTGCAGGGGGTGCAGATGGTGGTCCTGCTGGTGCTGCATGATGACTCCCACCGGAGGTGCCAGGTTGGTCTTCGCCATCCGATGAGGGCAGAGGCTGTCCCACACCAGAGAGCTCAGGGTCCCCCAGAGCCTGGGACAGGGACTCCTCCTTATCTGCTGCTGTGTCCCCATCATCACCTGTTTTTAGAAGAGACACACAATGTATGTTATGTTTCTGCAGGCATCACTGGTTCAAACACATGACAGTTGTGACTGTACCTCTGGATGCGGGCCTGTACATTGCATTGTCCTAAGTTGTCACAGTCAGAGGTTGATATTGGTGTGGCTCATTGTCCTGCCAACCTGATGCATTTCTATGTGGATGTTGAGGTGTGTGCATGACCAGCATTGGTGGTATTTGGTTGACATCCCGACCTCCTTCTCCCCCCAGCCCAGTTATCCCACCATGAAGCATGCCACCCTTGCAGTGGGTGCAGGTTGACTCTCAGGATGTCAGTCAGTGGTGTCCTGCTGTTGGTTGGTGCCCAGTTCCCAGCAGGGCCTTGTGCTCCCCACAACAGAGCACCTCTGTCAGACATCTTAGAAGTGGCTTTTCACTCCCTGTGAGGTGTGCATGCTTCAGTGTGAGCTTGCTGGCCCATGTGGGTGGGGGATGTTGGGCTGTTACTTCCACTCCCATCATGCTATTGCCTACAGCCCCCTTCCCAGCCTGCCCATACTTCCTTCCTTTTGACTCTGCTTCCCTGTGGGGTAGTGTGCCTGTGCTGACAGGATGGCTGACAGTGTTGCCCTGGCGTTTGTTTGGCTACAAGTCCCAAAAGTGTCCCTGTGCTTCACACAGCATAACCCAGTGTGGTTGTTCTTTGTGGGATATTTAATTAGAGTGTGAGGCAATGCATTCTCCCAGGTGAGTTGTGTGGAGTTTGTGTTAAGGGTGTGTGTGAGAAAAGCTGCTTGTTACTATGGTCAGAGCTGTCAGTCCTCCTTCCCACCCAGCCAGATATCCCACCATGGAACGTGCTTCCATTGCAGGGAGTGCAAGTTGGCTTTCATGATGTCAGTCAGTGGTGTCCTGCTGTTGGTTGTTGCACAGTTCCCAGCAGGGCCTTGTGCTCCCCACAGCAGTACCCAGTGTCAGCCATCTTGTCAGTCCTTTTCCACTCCCTGTGATGTGAGCATGGTTCAGAGTGGTGTTGATGGGCCAATTGTGAGGGTGACCAATATCTGTGACTACAACTCCCATCATGCTATTGCCTACACCCCCCTTCCCAGCATGCCCATACTTCCTTCCTTTTGAGTGGACTTCACTGTGTGTGAGTGTGACAGCAATGGCAAGATGGCTGACAGTGTGGTCCTGTTGTTTGTTGGTGCCCAGTTCCCAGCAGGGCCTTGTGCTCCCCACAGCTGTGGCCAGTGTCAGACATCTTTGAAGTGGCTTTTCACTCCCTGTGAGGTGTGTGCATGCTTCAGTGTGAGCTTGCTGGGCCATGTGGGTGGGGGATGTCGAGCTGTGACTACCACTCCCATCAGGCTATTGCCTACAACCCCCCTTCCCAGCATGCCCACACTTCCTTCCTTTTGAGTGGACTTCACTGTGTGTGAGTGTGACAGCAATGGCAAGATGGCTGACAGTGTGGTCCTGTTGTTTGTTGGTGCCCAGTTCCCAGCAGGACCTTGTGCTCCCCACAGCTGTGGCCAGTGTCAGACATCTTTAAAGTGGCTTTTCACTCCCTGTGAGGTGTGTGCATGCTTCAGTGTGAGCTTGCTGGGCCATGTGGGTGGGGGATGTTGAGCTGTGACTACCACTCCCATCATGCTATTGCCTATACCCCCCCTTCCCAGCATGCCCATACTTCCTTCCTTTTGAGTGGACTTCACTGTGTGTGAGTGTGACAGCAATGGCAAGATGGCTGACAGTGTGGTCCTGTTGTTTGTTGGTGCCCAGTTCCCAGCAGTGCCTTGTGCTCCCCACAGCTGTGGCCAGTGTCAGACATCTTTGAAGTGGCTTTTCACTCCCTGTGAGGTGTGTGCATGCTTCAGTGTGAGCTTGCTGGGCCATGTGGGTGGGGGATGTTGAGCTGTGACTACCACTCCCATCATGCTATTGCCTACACCCCCCTTCCCAGCATGCCCATACTTCCTTCCTTTTGACTCTGCTTCCCTGTGGGGTAGTGTGCCTGTGCTGACAGGATGGCTGACAGTGTTGTCCTGGCGTTTGTTTGGCTACAAGTCCCAAGAGTGTCCCTGTGCTTCACACAGCATAACCCAGGGTGGTGGTTCTTTGTGCGATATTTAATTAGCGTGTGAGGCATTGCATTCTCCCAGGTGGGTTATGTGGAGTTTGTGTTAAGGGGGTGTGTGGGAAAAGCTGCTTTTAACTATGGTCAGAGCTGTCAGTCCTCCTTCCCACCCAGCCAGATATCCCACCATGGAACGTGCTTCCATTGCAGGGAGTGCAAGTTGTCTTTCAGGATGTCAGTCAGTGGTGTCCTGCTGTTGGTTGTTGCACAGTTCCCAGCAGGGCCTTGTGCTCCCCACAGCAGTACCCAGTGTCAGCCATCTTGTTAGTCCTTTTCCACTCCCTGTGATGTGAGCATGGTTCAGAGTGGTGTTGATGGGCCAATTGTGAGGGTGACCAATATCTGTGACTACCACTCCCATCATGCTATTGCCTACACCCCCCTTCCCAGCATGCCCATACTTCCTTCCTTTTGAGTGGACTTCACTGTGTGTGAGTGTGACAGTAATGGCAAGATGGCTGGCAGCGTGGTCCTGTTGTTGGTTGGTGCCCAGTTCCCAGCAGGGCCTTGTGCTCCCCACAGCAGTACCCAGTGTCAGCCATCTTGTCATTTCTTTTCCACTCCCTGTGATGTGAGCATGGTTCAGGGTGGTGTTGATGGGCCAATTGTGAGGGTGACCAATATGTGTGACTACAACTCCCATCATGCTATTGGCTACACTGACTTCACCAGCATACACAGAATTCCTTCCTTTCAGTGAGCTTCCCTGTGAGGTGGTGTTCTAGTGGTGGCAAAATATCTGACTGTGTTTGTCGGGTAGATTTGTGTCACTGCCTTGCTGTATTTGTAGTTAGGTTTGTACATGTCATGACACAGTTACATATCACTATGAGATGGCATGTATTGTGTTTATCTGACTGACAGACAAATCTTGGGGTGATTATCTTTTGGTTGCTTTGGATTTGCTAAGGGTGCATGGTTTGACTATCCCCTTGACAGTGATGTGTGTGTATTGTCACACAATATTGTGTGTATTTGTTGTGTACTCACCAGGCTCTGGGATGTTTGATAGTCCATATACGCTCACTGGTGGTAGGATGGCCCGCACCTTCTCCTCCCAGGGCCTGAGGTATACTGGTTTGGCAGGAGGGCCACTGCCGGTGCGCTGACTCAAGACGTAATCCTTCTTTAGTAGTTCCTTGACCCTCCTGCGCACATCATACCACCTGTTCTGGATGTCTTCCTTTGTGCGCAAACATGGTGATTGTGCGTTGACCCTGTCGACGATCCTCTCCCACATCTTGGTTTTCTGCAACATGGGGGTCTGTTGGACAAATGTACCAAACAACTGTGGCTCTACCCTGAGGATCTCATCTACCAGGACTTCCAATTCACTGTCTAGGAACTTTGGATTCTTCTTTGGGGGCATGGTGATGGGTGGTGGTGGTGATTGATATGTGTGTGTGTGTGTGTGCAAGTGAGGGTGTGTGAGTGTAGGTTTTGCTGGGTGTATGTGAGGGTGCTATTTGTTGAGGTGCTAATGGTGTGTGGCTTGTGTGATGGATGAGCTGTGAGTGTGTCTGTGCTTGCTGTCTGTTGGTGTTCTGTGCTGGCAGGTCAGTTGAATTTGCAAAGGATCATGGTAGGGATTTGTGGCCTTTATATGAGTGGAGTTGTGGGTGTGTCTTTGTTCCATGTTTTCCCCCACCAGTATTTATTGGCTTTGTAATTGCTTGTTTGGCCCTTTTTTTTGTATTTTTTCCTTTGTATTTTTTGTGCATGTAGGAGACGTACTTCTGACCGAGTAGGACGCTGCAGTTGTCTCGAGCGAGCTTCTCCGACTCGTTCACGCTGTGTTTCTGCTAGGTTTCATGTGCGGCGTACGCGTCGGTCGCGGAGTATTGGGTTTCTTCGGCTGGGTTTTGTATGCGTGTCGGTAGTACGGCTTGGGCTCCGTGCGACTCGGTCTGGTTTTACACGCATTGCATCGTACTGCGCGGGTCGGAGTTCGCGGGTACGTTTCGGTCGGGTTCATACCTGGTGCGTGTCGTTCGGTTCGATTCGCGTGGTTTCCCGGCCGGATAGCTGGTTTCCGTGCGGTTCGGTCGTTCGGCTTGTGTTCCGTACGAGTTGGTCATGATTCACATGCATTTCATCGTACTACGCAGGTCGGGCAGCGCCGGTACGTGTTGGTTGGACTATATTCCCGTACCGAGTCGGTCGGTATTTTTTCAGGCCCGAATCGGAATCGGCCCCATAGTCTAATGTCTTTACCAGAAGCTTTGGTGGCGAAAACTATGGGGGCCAACCATTGGGAATTTTCAATGGGTTCAATCACACCTAAAGCCTGTAGGCAGTCCAGTTCGAGTCTTAGGGGTTTTTGCATCAGATGGGGAATGGGCCTGACCTTATGGGAACCCGTTTGGCCTTATATTTGAGTTTAATAGAGTGTAGATAGTTTTTCAACAGACCCAAATCTTCACTGAATACTTTAGGGAAATCCTTACACACCTCCATCACTCCCACAGATGGGTCCACCAGAAGGACTTGGTCATGTGTGAGGGTCCAATTTGATGCCCAATTCCCTTTGATGCCTCCACCCAAGTAAACTGGAACCTTTCTGTGTAACATAAATCTTGCCAACTGTTCTCCAGCCTTTGAATCCAATTTCCATCGTAGACATCCCCAGTAAAGGTATGGATCTCCATTGTAGCCCCCAGGTTGTATATCAGGAGATTGCAACATGTCTTGCCATGCAGGAAAAAGTTCAGAAAAGTGTTTTACATCAATTAAGGTGTAGGGGGTGCAAGAGTCGGCAAATACGGATACAAGTTTCTTGTCGAGTGTGATATTGCATGAAGGAAAACGTGTGGTTTCAGCGCTATAAGTTGGAACACAAATTTGGTCTCCGCAGGTGATTCGTGTTCAATGGCTAAGACTGGTTTATTTCGTTGTTCTCTACAGACTCTTGCCATGTGGCCTCTTCTACCACACTTGTGACGGTAAACAGGCATAATATCGAGTTTTTATATTCGACCTACAAAAATATCAAGTTGTTAATATCGGAGGTACAGAATATCGACATCAAGAATATCGGTGACCAGAATATCGACATGAAGGTAAGAAAAATCGAAGTTAGTAATATCGTTTGCTAAAATATCGTTGTTAATGATATTGATATTTATATTAGTGTTGTGTATTTTAGTGTGTATGTTAATAGTATGTTATTTAATGTTTTTTGTATAAGTATATCTGTTTTTAAATGAATGTGTGAAATTTATAGAAGTTATTTATTTTATGTAAAATAGTTTTGCGTATTTTAGTTCTGTAGTGGGTTGTGGGTTTATAGGGGAATAGGGTGGGAAGTAATTTAATTATAATAAAGAAATTAATAATTTTTATTAATTAGTATTTATAATTAATTTATTATTAATTAATTAGTAATTGGTTATTAATTTTGATCAATTAATTAATTGAAAATTATATTAACTGCGTTATTTTTTTTAGGAGCGGGTTGTGGGTTTATAGGGGAATAGGGTGGGAAGTAATTTAATTATAATAAAGTAATTAATAATTTTTATTTATTAGTATTTCAAATTATTTTTTTATCAATGAATTATTAATTGGTTATTAATTTTTTTAATGAATTAATTGATGCTTATATTAATTGCGTTATTTTTTTTAGGAGCGGGTTGTGGGTTTATAGGGGAATAGGGTGGGAAGTAATTTATTTACAATAAAGTAATTAATAACTTTTATTTATTAGTATTTATAATTAATTTATTATTAATTAATTAATTAATTATTAATTGGTTATGAATTATTATTAATTAATTAATTGATAATTATATTAATTGCGTCATATTTTTATGAGCGCGTTGTGAGTTTATAGGCGAATAGGGTGGGAAGTAATTTAATTATCATAAAGTAATTCATAATATTTATTTAATATTATTTATAATTAAATTATAATTAATTCATTATTAATTGGTTAGTAAATTTTATTAATTGATTAATTGATAATTATATTAATAGTGTTATTTTTTAGAGAAGTGGGTTGTAGTTTTATATGGGAATAGGGTGGGAAGTAATTTAATTAAAATAAAGTAAATATTTTTTATTTATTGGTATTTATTTTTGATTTCTATTTTATAGTGTTGTTTGTGCTAATTTATTTATTAATAATTAATTATTTATTCTTTGTAAATTATAATTTATTAATTTATAAATATGTTAATTGTGTCAAATATGTAGGAGTTTTTGTGTGTTTATAGGGGAATATGGTGTGAATTAATTTATTTAAAAATTATTAATAAATAATTTTTTTGTTATAATTCATTTATTTTTTAAAATAGTTATTTGTTAGTAAAATGTTGTTTTTAAACATTTATAAATTAATGTTTGTAGTTATTTTTTAAGTATTTTTTAATATTAAATAATTTTTCTACGTTTTTGAAATTTTTAATATTTCACCACTGTTGCACTCAGTGGAGTGGGAATAGTAATTTTTACACCTCTGCTATCCAATACTTTCCCTACTGTTGCACTCACTGGAGTGGGAATAGTAATTTTTACTCCTCCGCTATCCAACAGTTTCTCTACTGTTGCATTTTTTGGAGTGGGGATAGTCATTTTTACCCCTACGCTATCCAACACTTTCCCTACTGTTGCACTTTCTGGAGTGGGAATAGTAATTTTTACCACTCCGCTATCCAACACTTTCCCTACTGTTGAACTCATTGGAGTGGGAATAGTAATTTTTACCTCTACGCTATCCAACACTTTCCCTACTGTTGCACTCTCTGGAGTGGGAATAGTAATTTTTACCCCTCCGCTATCCAATACTTTCCCTACTGTTGCACTCAATGGAGTGGGAATAGTAATTTTTACCCATACGCTATCCAACATTTTCCCTACTGTTGCACTCACTGGAGTGGGAATAGTAATTTTTACTCCTATGCTATCCAACACTATCCCTACTGTTGCACTCACTGGAGTGGGAATAGTAATTTTTACACCTATGCTATCCAGCATTTTCCCTACTTTTGCACTCAGTGGAGTGAGAATAGTAATTTTTAACCCTCCGCTATCCAACACTTTCCCTACTGTTGCACTCTCTGGAGTGGGAATAGTAATTTTATCCTCTCCGCTATCTAATATTTTCTTTACTGTTTAAGTTAATGTAGTGCTAAATGTATTTTTTTTTTTAAATATTGTAATATTTTAATTTATTATATATATATTCTATTTTTATTTTTATGTTATTGGTGTATGCGTATATATATGTATTTATATTTTTTAATATGTTTGTAACAAAATATAATTTATTAAAATAATTATTTATTAATATTATTAAGTAAATATAGATATTATATTTTATACAGATGTATGTTTAATTTATTTTTACATTATATGTATTCATTATAATTTTAAACATTTTCTAATAATTTTAACAATGTTTATTTTAATTACATGTATTATTTTAATTACATGTATTATTTAATTTTTATTACATTATTTTTTAAACATTAAAAAAACGATATTTTTAACAACGATATTTTTAACAATGATATTTTTTTATCAATATTTTCGCACTTACCATTATGTAGATAGGACTTCGATATTCTGGACATCGCTATTTCGGGTCTGATATTTTTGTCGTCGATATTCTGGTCGTCGATATTCTGTCAGACATTCACTTGTGACACACCACTGCTCTTGCTGGGCACGCTACATTATTTGCCAAATGGGTTAGACTGCCACACCAGTAGCACTTCAGTTTGACCGCTGACGAAGAGGTGCTACTGATTTTATTTTTGTTGTCCTTCCCTAACTCTTGTTCGTTGATGACATTTACATCAGTTAACTTGTCTCCACCCTCCTTCATTGCCACAATGCAGTCAGCAGTGTGTTCAATTCCTACCGCAATGTCAGTTGCTTCTCTAAGGTCAGGATTAGCAACCAGTAGTCTTTCTTGGATCTTAGGATTATTGGTACATCTGACCAATTGATCTCTAATAAGTGACTCTTGGAGGGACTCAAACTCACACGTATTCGCTAAACCTTTTGAAGCAGCAATGATTGGTTTTACTTTTTAGTTTTTCCTTGTGCTCTTGAGAGGAATTTTTGCCTTTCTAGCACAACGTTAATTTTCTTACCAAAGTGCTTCTCTAGCCTGATCACCGCAGCTAGTTAGACGTTTTCATCTTTGTCGCTGTCCTCTTTGTCCGGACAGGACACTGATATGTTATCGTACGTTTTGCGGCCTTCATTCCCAAGTTATGAAGTAACGTGTGTAGTTTCCTTAACAGGGAGAATTTTTCCTCACCTTTGGCAATAAGATAGAATTCCAATAAACCAAACCACTGTTTCCACGGTAAAAGGGGTTCACCAACCTCGTTTAAAAAAGGAGGTGGTTGTGACATGTTTGTGGAAGCCACGGCAACAGAGGGCAGAAACAGTGAGGTCACAACGTAGACTTGCTATTATGCTGGGTAAAACCCACCAAGAAACTGTGCCCCCAGGGAGTTGGAAAACAGAAAAGCACTAAAGAACCATTGGTTGAGCCCACCAACGATTTAGTAAAGTATACGCAGAGTTTGAATTAATACAAAAGCTGTGCCTATCAGCGACAAAGAACTGACAGGCAGTAAGGGGCCGATTCCGATCTGAGCCGGAAACCTCTCCGACCGAGCCGGATCCTGAGAGATTTCCGACCGAGCCGGACTCCCGCAGTCCGACCGAGCGAGTACAATGCGGCCGTATGCTGCCCGACTCGATTCGGTCGGACTCCCATTGAAGTCAATGGGAGCCGGTCATACAACGCGTACACGGGCTCCCATTGACTGAATGGGCACATCGCGAACAGGGGGGCCCCCTACAGTGGGTACGCGTCGGTGCGACTCGCACCGTACATGCATGTTTAGGGGGGACCCGTGGGTCCCCCCTGTGTGCGACTCGTGCAGCTACGTGTGCAGGGGGGTCTGACACGGACCCCCGAAGTCCGGCTCCAACAGCTCTTTGGAGCCGGACTGGACGAGTCGGTCGGGCTGTTCGAAGCGCGCATCGTACTTGCTCGGTCGGGTAACGTCTCCATTGCGTGGTGCGATTCGTGTCCGTACGAGTCAGTCGGAGCGGTTCGGACCCGGGAATGAGTCGGTCGGCGATTTCGCGTACGCTCGCATCGTACTTGCTCACGCGGACGACTGTACGGATCGGTCGGAAACAAGGCCTCCGAATCGGATCCGGTAAAGCCGAATCCGATTCGGTGCCCTACCAGCCGAGATCGGAATCGGCCCCAAGGTGTTTGAGGGGAGAATTGGCTGTGCCTATCAGCGAAATGCAGGTTGAACAAGCTGTGCCCATCAGCGAGCGAAGGCACTGACAGGTAGTTGCTATGCGTGAGGAGCAATGCTGTGCCCATCAGTGTAGAAGAAAACACCAAAGAAGAACTGGTCGGCAACTGGTTGCTTTAGGCAAGGCTGTGCCAATCAGCATAGCAGAAATACTGGAAAAGCACTTTATAATCAACCTGCAATGAAGAAAGCTGTGTAAAGAGGCAATACGCTTAATTGGCAGTAGCGGAACACCTCCTCAACAGCACACCACAACAGGAGGGGCCGCAACCTTTTGGATGCCCGCCCAGAAAGGAGGAGTGGAGGGCGGCAACCCCAAAGCAGAAAGGGACGGTCCCAGGAAGTAGGGGACTGGTCTCCTGAGAGGAACGTTGACGAAGGGTGCAGTCAGAGGAACGGCCCCCGTGTCTGCCGCTGAAGAGAAAACGTCCGATGACACACTCAGTGACTCTACACACTGAGGGGAATGGCACCTGAGAGAACCGAGGGCAACTGCCGAGGACTCCGCCTCACACAAGGAAAACCATGCTAATTTTGTGAAAGGCGGGGCGGTGACTCTGGGGGAAATGGTGCTGAGAGAAACCGAGGGTGGTCGCCGAGGATTCGGCCTCATCCATGAAAGCCGAGCTGATAGGGAAAGCGGGGATACCACCTTGGGTGTCCGCAGGGGGGGCTAGGAGGGGCGCTTGCCCCCCCTGGATCGCCGGTCCGGTGCGGGCCAAGGGCCATACTGGTGCGCCGTGTGCTGGTGTGGGTGGCGGCCAGGCGCCATTCTTTTTTGCAACGCTGGCACTCCAGCAGCCCAGTGACACACTGGGCTGCTGGAGTGCGATGTTACCAAAAATAATGGCTCCCGGGCCAGCGGCTGCACTGTGGGCCATACTGGTGTGTTGGCAGAGGGGTGTTAAGTTTGCTGTGGTGCAGGTGGAGGCGTCGGCCGGGCGCCATTCTTTTTTGTAACGTAACAGACCCCGGGCTGGGTTGCGACTAGCGTGACATCCATGGTGACGTCGTCATGTGACATGACTCATGCCATTGGTAGCTGAGCGCTATGCTACTATCAATGAAATTTAGCATAGAGTTCAGCTACCAATGACATGGGGCAGGCTCAGCCACCACTGGAGGCTCAGGTCAGGCGGCAATTTGCAGGCAGGCGACTAGGCGAGGCGGGCAGCACTGTCATTGGGTAGCTGAGCGCTACCAATGATAGCTGACTACTGCTCGCCTGACATGATGAAAATGAGAGCTGGACCAATCATGTAAGTGCACACTGTCACTGCGCAGGCTCCTCTCCAGTCAGACTGAGAGAGTTCAGAGAGAGAAGCAGCCTCTCTGTCCTGCCCTTCATGTTTAATTAGAATAGATTAAAACTTGAAGTTTTAGACTTTTAGGACTTTTTGACAGCCTATATGTTTTACAGCAAACCCTGTGTTTAATTTCTGAAACGTGGGGAAAACAGAAGGAGACTTAGGAGAGAAAGGTAAAAATCAGGGCAGAAAGAGTCAGAAAAATGGGGGGGGGGAACGAGGGAGGAAAAGCAGTAAAAAACCAAGGCTAAAGCAGGAAAAACGGGCAAAAGCAGGCTAAAACAGTCAGAACAATTGGGGAGACTAAGGAAAAAGCAGTAAAAAAACATGGCAAATGCAGGAGAAAACAGTCAGAAAAACGGGAGGAGCAGAGAAGAAGGAAAAAACAGTAAAAAGGAAAAAGCATGAGAAAGTACTCAAAAGTGGAAGGAGAAAGCAGTAAAAAAAACGGGGGCAAAAGCAGGAGAATGGAGAAAGCAGTCAGAAAAACAGGCGGAGAGGAAGGAAAAAGCATTTAAAAAAAAGACAAAAGCATGAAAAAGCACTCCCAAAAATGGGGCAAATCACTTAGGGGTCAATTCCGATTCGGGCCGGAAGCGCACCTAACAGTATTCGTCCGGAAAAAATACCAGCCGAACGCGTGTTTTCCGACCGACTTGAACACTCTACCGAACGAACAAGTACGATGCGCATAACAGCCCAGATTCCGACCCAGCCGTACTTACCCAATCCAGCTCCTTTTCTCCGCCCGAGCCGGATCCGTAAACGCTGAATCGAGTCGCACGGAACCAAATAGATTGCACCTTCCGGCCGGACTAGTACGATGCGTCTTCCGTACGCGCCGAACCCGTCGCTACGTCCGGCACGTTTCAGCATCCGGGAGAGCCGCACATAAGCTCCGATCTGCATCACTAAACGATCCACGGCTACGAGACGAACAAGCCAGCGATGAGTACGAGTCGAAGACACGAGAAACCCGAACGAGATGAACCAACCATGAATCCCATCGCGCAGGTCCTACCAATACTCTACATCTATTACCGGGACCGATTCGGACGCCTACGGCGCAGACGGTAAGTCAAACACCAACAATACAAACTAACTACACGTACCTAAAATATGTCACACACACATAGGGATGCACAAATGACGTACACTAGCAACTGCACAATCATAGGGGTGGGATGGGCATCACCAATGCCATACACACCCATAGGGGCCTGGATTCCTGCCACCACCACCACCCCTACTCAGGGGGGCCTGGATGCCTACCACTACCACCACCCCTACTCATGGGGGGCTGGATGCCTATCACCACTACCATCCCCACTCATGGGGGGCTGGATGCCTATCACCACTACCATCCCCACTCATGGGGGGCTGGATGCCTATCACTACCACCACCCCTACTCATGGGGGCCTGGATGCCTACCACTACCATCCCCACTCATGGGGGGCTGGATGTCTATCACTACCACCACCCCTACTCATGGGGGCCTGGATGTCTATCACTACCACCACCCCTACTCATGGGGGCCTGGATGCCTATCACTACCACCACCCCTACTCAGGGGGGGCTGGATGCCTATCACTACTACCATCCCCACTCATGGGGGGCTGGATGCCTATCACTACTACCATCCCCACTCATGGG
The DNA here is from genome assembly GCA_963921515.1 of Calotriton arnoldi. Classification (NCBI taxonomy): domain Eukaryota; kingdom Metazoa; phylum Chordata; class Amphibia; order Caudata; family Salamandridae; genus Calotriton; species Calotriton arnoldi. Next base: position 844,570 of record CAWUFW010006793.1, on the reverse strand, counting down.
GGGCTGGATGCCTACCACTACCACCACCCCTACTCATGGGGGGCTGGATGCCTATCACTACCACCACCCCTACTCATGGGGGCCTGGATGCCTATCACTACCACCACCCCTACTCAGGAGGGCCTTGATGCCTACCACTACCACCACCCCTACTCAGGGGGGGCTGGATGCCTATCACTACTAACACCCCTACTCATGGGGGCCTGGATGCCTATCACTACCACCACCCCTACTCAGGGGGGGCTGGATGCCTATCACTACCACCACCCCTACTCATGGGGGGCTGGATGCCTATCACCACTATCATCCCCACTCATGGGGGGCTGGATGCCTATCACCATTACCATCCCCACTCATGGGGGGCTGGATGCCTATCACTACCACTACCCCTACTCATGGGGGCCTGGATGCCTACCACTACCATCCCCACTCATGGGGGGCTGGATGCCTATCACTACCACCACCCCTACTCATGGGGGCCTGGATGTCTATCACTACCACCACCCCTACTCATGGGGGCCTGGATGCCTATCACTACCACCACCCCTACTCAGGGGGGGCTGGATGCCTATCACTACTACCATCCCCACTCATGGGGGGCTGGATGCCTATCACTACTACCATCCCCACTCATGGGCGGCTGGATGCCTACCACTACCACCACCCCTACTCATGGGGGGCTGGATGCCTATCACTACCACCACCCCTACTCATGGGGGCCTGGATGCCTATCACTACCACCACCCCTACTCAGGGGGGCCTTGATGCCTACCACTACCACCACCCCTACTCAGGGGGGGCTGGATGCCTATCACTACTAACACCCCTACTCATGGGGGCCTGGATGCCTATCACTACCACCACCCCTGCTCAGGGGGGGCTGGATGCCTATCACTACCGCCACCCCTACTCAGGGGGGGGGCTGGATGCCTATCACTACTACCATCCCCACTCATGGGGGGCTGGATGCCTATCACTACCACCACCCCTACTCAGGGGGTGCTGGATGCCTGCCACTTCCACCACCCCTACTCAGGGGGGCCTGGATGCCTACCACTACCACCACCCCTACTCATGGGGGGCTGGATGCCTATCACTACTACCATCCCCACTCATGGGGGGCTGGATGCCTACCACTACCACCACCCCTACTCATGGGGGGCTGGATGCCTATCACTACCACCACCCCTACTCATGGGGGCCTGGATGCCTATCACTACCACCACCCCTACTCAGGGGGGCTGGATGCCTGCCACTACCACCACCCCTACTCAGGGGGGCCTGGATGCCTACCACTACCACCACCCCTACTCATGGGGGGCTGGATGCCTATCACTACTACCATCCCCACTCATGGGGGGCTGGATGCCTATCACTACCACCACCCCCCCCACAAGGGAGTCATCCTCCAAGCTGCTGTGGTCCCCAGCTGAGGTGGATGGTGCTGAGGACTCCTCGGTGTGGCTCCCCTCGCCCTCCGTGCCACTGGGTCCCTCTGACCACTCGTCGGACGCTGACCCAGTCTGGCTCCGCTGCTCCTCCTGGTCCGTGGAGCTGTCCCCTCCTGTGGCTGTGGATGTATCTGCAACCAATTAGGGAAACAGACAAACATCAGTCACCTGCACTGACCGCACACACCACAGTAAGTACAGCACATCACAGAGCAAGCCCTGGCATCTCTAGTAGAACATTGCCAAAAGTCATCACACAGATTAGGAGAAGCCAATTGTCAGTCTGATGGTCAACCATGGAACAGACACCCCTCCTGCCCTTGCACCCATCTGTCTGGTGCCTGTCTGATGGTAAGACCCCAGTGTGGACACATGCACCACCTACACAGTAGTTGGACATTGCTGAGAACACGGTGAAGTATGTGAACATGCCCACGTCACATCTCTTGCCACTGAGTCAGTGCAGGTGTCTGGATAAATGGACGGCCTGAGCCTAAAAAGAAATGCATTGGATGCATACCAGCACCAGACCCCATGAAGCACCCATGTCCGGATAGTCAATACCACAATGGGGTGCCTGTTGCACATGTCACCCCCCTGCAGGATCACCCTTAGGAAGTTTAATGCCATGACACAGGCATGCCTGCAAAGTCATACATCACTGTCTCCAGTCACATGGCTATGTTAGCCAGCAAACAACAGTCTGCACTGTGTCACTATCCTAGGACATGGGGAAGGCAAGTTATGTAACTGACAAGTGCACATGTTCGTCCCCCACTAACCACATCATCTGAACCCGTATTTGTACACTGCACACCATTTGGACAAATGGGAGACATGAAACACTACTCCCTGAACCAGAGCACCTCACAGTGTGCTGTGAATGATGAACAGCTGCCTGAAAGTCAGTCTCATACACCTGTCTGCACAGTCAAGTGATCAAACACCTATGAGTCACAGAAGTCTTGTCTCACATGGTCCAATAGCAGATGGCATGCTGACCCCTAACCGAAGGACATCACAGGAGTCACGACAACGTAGTCACAGCACAACGACACAGAGGCAGACACCTGAGGCAACATTTCACTGAGCACAGCATGTCAGCTGATACACGGGAGTGGGAGTACAGAGTGTATTGTATGCCCTGTAGTAGGCATGACTGTCCGGCTCCACCTGCAAGAGGGATGAGCCGTGGTCAGTGGGCAGGTGGCAAGCATGTGTGACACACTTGACATACATACTCCTGAGGCCCAAACAATGTACCCACCCGCAGAATGGGGGTGTGGCAAATACCCCAGGGACATGTGGTGAATTAGATGTGCAAGTGGATCACATATCAAAGTTACACCCAGACTACATAGCACGACTCAGGCATTGTGTGAGCAACTGACCCACCCATGAAGGCAAACACAATGTCACGGGAACAAAGGCTGTCACCACCTTGAGCAAAGCAAAATGCTAGGACCCTGTACCCAAGTGACACAATTGTCCTGAGCGTAAGGAGCACACCGGCACATCAGATGGGTAGTGGCCAGGTCACAATAGAGGGACATGGGTACTGGACAACAAGACTGATGTACTGGGGAAGTTTAACCATGCCAGAGGAGGGCACATAGCATGTTAGACAGAGTTCACAGTGCAGTCTTAGACTCACCCCCTCCTTGCTGCTGTCTGGCCTTCAGTTGCCCATCCAGCTCCGGGAACACCACCAGCAGGATCTGGAGCATGTGGGGGGTCAGGGTCCGGTGTCCGCCCCTCCTGCGAGGAGGCGACAGCTTCAGCTGGACCCTTGCGATCCTCCGGGTCCAGCCACGAAGGTCCTGCCACCTCTTCTGGCAGTTGCGGATCCGGCGCTTGTAGACCCCCACGGATCGGACTGCCCGGACGATGTCCAGCCAGATGGCCTGCTTCCGATGGGCATTAACCTGTGAGGATGACAAAGTGAAAAGGCCATTACTACACATGCAACATATCCATGCATCACACAGTTGGAAATACATGTCTCAATCACAGGGGCATATGATGTACACAGGCAGTGCAACGAGGGCTATGGACAGTTTGCCAGCAGTTACTACATGGTATCATTGCATGGGAAGTGAACCTTGTTTGAATGCACTGTTACTCCACTGCACCTGTTCAGTGCAAGTGACTACACACTTTGGGGGGTGCGAACTACTCAGTGGGCATGCTAGCCAGTGGTGTGCACACTGTAAATCCAGCTAGTCAGACAACATGCACAATTAGTAAGGCAGTGGACAGCACACTCACCTGCTCCCCTGGCGTCCCATACAGCTTGCTGTACTGTGGAAGGAGGCTGTCCAGCAGGGCCTGGTTCTCCTCATGGGTGAAGGCTGGGGCTCTCTCCACAGTACGTGCCATTGCAGCAGCCAGAGGATGCAGAGACAGCAGCAGTGTAGTGGCAGATGTCGTCCTGGAGCATGTAGTGCAGGCAAGTGAGCTCTCAGGGGAACAGCCAGCATTATATGTGTGCTGCAGAGGCAGATACTGTGCCATGTGTCCAAAGTGATAGGTCGAAGTCTGTAGCATCTTCTGAATCTGGCCAATCCATGGAATAGCAGCTCCAATACACGCCCACAGCATCCTTCAAAAATTCAACTTCATGACACCCATGAATTTGCAACATTGTTGTGGCTGGCCAACTGAATTCAGTGCATCAGACTCGTTGAAAATTCAAAAACCGCATCCGTTGCCATGCCAGGCCCCAGCCAATGCGTGCGCACCGATCGGACCATTGCTGTACAATGCGTACCCGCGATACAACGCGTACCCGCTCACATTCAATGCAATGGTCCGTGCGGGCACACCGATCGGACCATTGCTGTACAACGCGTACCCGCCCACATGCAATGCAATGGTCCGAGCGGGCACACCGATCGGACCATTGCTGTACAACGCGTACCCGCCCACATGCAATGCAATGGTCCGAGCGGGCACACCGATCGGACCATTGCTGTACAACGCGTACCCGCCCACATGCAATGCAATGGTCCGAGCGGGCACACCGATCGGACCATTGCTGTACAATGCGTACCCGCCCACATGCAATGCAATGGTCCGAGCGGGCACACCGATCGGACCATTGCTGTACAACGCGTACCCGCGATACAACGCGCACCCGCTCACATTCAATGCAATGGTCTGTGCGGGCACACCAATCGGACCATTGCTGTACAACGCGTACCCGCCCACATGAAATGCAATGGTCCGAGCGGGCACACCGATCAGACCATTGCTGTACAACGTGTACCCGCGATACAACGCGTACCCGCTCACATTCAATGCAATGGTCCGTGCGGGCACACCGATCGGACCATTGCTGTACAACACGTACCCGCCCACATGCAATGCAATGGTCCGAGCGGGCACACCGATCGGACCATTGCTGTACAACACGTACCCGCCCACATGCAATGCAATGGTCCGAGCGGGCACACCGATCGGACCATTGCTGTACAACGCGTACCCGCGATACAACGCTTACCCGCCCACATGCAATGCAATGGTCCGAGCGGGCACACCGATCGGACCATTGCTGTACAACGCGTACCCGCTCACATTCAATGCAATGGTCCGTGCGGGCACACCGATCAGACCATTGCTGTACAACGTGTACCCGCCCACATGCAATGCAATGGTCTGAGCGGGCACACTGATCGTACCATTGCTGTACAACGCGTACCCTCGATACAACGCGTACCCGCCCACATGCAATGCAATGGTCCGAGCGGGCACACCGTTCAGACCATTGCTGTACAACGCGTACCCGCCCACATGCAATGCAATGGTCCGTACGGCACACCGATCGGACCATTGCTGTACAACGCGTACCCGCCCACATGCAATGCAATGGTCCGAGCGGTCACACCGATTGGACCATTGCTGTACAACGCGTACCCGCCCACATGCAATGCAATGGTCCGAGCGGGCACACCGATTGGACCATTGCTGTACAACGCGTCCCTGTACAGGTCACACGCATATGTCACCATGCTGGTCACTGGTGAACCTATGCCAGCCACATATACTTTCCAGGGACTCTGGGGCACACCTACTACACCACACCCAGTCCACACTGTATCTAAGGCATGTGTGGCAGCATGACCTTATCTGTGTATGGGGGCGTACATGTTGTTTTTGGGCTGGCACTTGGGGGCAGACACACCCAGGCTGGGCACATGTTAATGGGGACAGGGTCCTTTGTGTGTCGTGCACATGACCACTGGGATGTGCAACTGTTCATTTTGGAGCATGTTGCATGGTCACATTTCCAGGTTGTGTATATGTATGACATGTCACATACCCCAAGGCTCATGTGGGAAAGCATGTACGTCACAGGGTGGCCCATTGCCACAATAGTCATGTCCCTCCGCAGTCTGTGTGCATGTTGTGTTTCACATGTCTGACTCCATGTGCACAATGGGAGACAGTCTCCACATCCACGTTGTTTGTGCATGGACTTCGATGTTGTGTGTGTGTGTCACAGACATCCATGTCTGTCCTGCAGAGGCTACAGGGGGCACTACCTGTGGGAGTCATGTTTGTTTTTCTGACGTGTACATGATACGCCATGTCATGCCAGTGTCCATGTGGCAAGACAGTGTCACTGGGAATCTACCTGTCAATGAGTTGTGATGCCTGTGGCGCATCTGTCCACACGTCACTGTGGTATGTGTGTGGAATGTGAGAGCAGTAAATGGGTACTGTGACACAGCCAAATGGTTTCACATAGCACACCCTGGGACCTGTTGTCCACACATGTTGAATAGAGATGTTACATGATGTCCATGTGGGTGCCATATATGTCCAAACAGAACGAGACACACATCAAGTACTAGTGTTTGCTGATGATGTAGCATGTGAACTACAGTATGGTGAATGGCACATATGTGGGGTGACTGACAATCTTGCCTTCTTCACCTCTGCACTGCAGGGCTCCTGCTGTCCATCGACCATTCCCAGACCTGGCAACGATGGTGGAACGTGACAGCATCCGACGGTACCGCTTCACCAGGCAGCTGATTGAGGATTTGGCAGTGCGGTTAGACCCACATTTGCAGCCTGGCCGGCCGTATCCTACAGCGCTGACCCCCAAGGTGAAGGTGATGGCAGCCCTACACTTCTTTGCCACCGGTACCTTTCAACACACTGTGGCATCTACTGGTGGTATGTCACAGACTATGTTCAGCCATGTGCTACGCGATGTTTTGGTGGCAATGTTGAGATGCCTTAACCAGTACATCTATTTCCCACAACGTCACCGACTCACTGACGTCAAGAGTGACTTCTATGCCCTGGGGAGGATGCCACATGTCATTGGCTCCATTGATGGGACACATGTGGTTTGGTACCACCACAGGCACATGAGCAGGCATACAGGAACAGGAAACATTACCATTCTGTCAATGCTCTGGTGGTATGTCTTGCAAACATGACCATCACACATGTGTGTGCCCGTTTCCCCGGTTCGGCACACGATGCCTACGTGATGAGGAGTAGTCGCATCCCGAGGATGATGTCACAGATGCCGAACCAGCGTGCTTGGCTTGTCGGTGTGTACTGACTTTGTACCATTGTGTGTGTTCTGCTATGTTGCTTTCCGTATACTTTTCAATGTTGGCTAATGTGCAATTGTCTGTCTGTAGGTGACTCGGGATACCCCAACATGCCGTGGTTGCTGACACCCCTCAGGAACCCTGTGACACCAGCCCAGATGCGCTACAATGAGGCACATGGTCGGACCAGGAGGGTGATTGAGCGGACCTTTGGTCTCCTGAAGAGCCGCTTCCGCTGCCTGGACAAGACAGGAGGCGCCCTCCCATATGCCCCAGCAAAGGTGTGCAAGATTATCATCGTCTGCTGCATGCTCCATAACCTGGCAGTGCGGAAGGAGTTGCCTCTCATCCTGGATGACGATGACCAACGTCCGCCACCTGTGGAGGATCCAGGCCTGGGCCACGATGCCAGTGATGATGATGATGATGGTGATGGTGATGTCCGCACACAGCTCATCACCAACTTCTTCAGCTGAATGTGAGTATCCAGAGTGTTGTACTATCAATGAATTTGATTTGCATGATATGTGTGTGTGGTGCTCTGGTGCTGTTTGAGTGTGGCCATGTGCAACTTGACTGGATGCGTGCAGAGATGTGTCCTTGCAGGTGGTCTGTACTTGCCAACAGTGTAGACATGCTAACTTGCTTTTGTGTATTTAACTTGTGACAGGTATTAGACATGAGTATTGCCGTTCTGTGCTGTTCTTCAGTGCTTTTGAGTGTGTGTCATGTCTGTCCTTCACAGGGTGCTGCTGGAGTTGCTAGAACAACTTGGATCCCCCGAATAACTGATTCAACTTCCAAGGTGGCAGCAGTTGTTTCCCTACAGGTGATGTGCCACACACCCCTGGACTTTCTATCTTCTGCATTGTTTGACTTTGTGGCCACAGCCAGGTGTGATTAGCTTGCATTTGTAGTGGAAACAACATGTAGCAAATGTGTAATAAACCTGTTCTTCATTTTGGGGTGTGCGTTGTCTGTAGTCACACATCTGAGTGACATTTGCTTACTGCACCTGTAGTGTAGTTGACACAGACTGTGAATATGTGTGGTGTCTGTGCATTGCACTGTATTTCCAGGCAACATCAGTGTAGGGGATGAGTCATATGGCCCTGGTGTGTATGTGTTGTGTGGCCCTAGTGGTGTGTCTCCCTCATATGTGTCACGTCGCCATGACTGCCATGACGGTGTTGGACTTGCTGTAGCAGTCAGCATGCACAGTGTTCATTTTTCTGATCACCATCTCCATGACAGAGACCACGTTGGAATCACAACAGAGGCAGATATGGTGTTTTGGTGAGTTTATTTACAAAAGGTGTGGGGATGGTGCACAGGATGGTGGGTGCTGTACATAGAATTAGGAATCCAAAGTTCCCATGTGAATTGGAAGTCCTAGTAGATGAAATGTCCAGGGTATAGTCCACAGTCATCTGATGAATTTGTACAACTAGAGCTCCCCATGTCATGTGGGCGAGTAGGGTTGCCATCAACAGGGCGTGCAGTTTGCACACAGAGGATAAGTTCCAGAACAGGTGTTGGCTTCCTGGGGGATGCAGCTGGCCATCGGCCTCTCAGTTTGGCCTCCTCGGACGGCCCCTCTTCTTGGGGGGGGACCCTCAGGTGCAGGCTGCCGTGGTGCAGGGGACTCTCCACCAGAGTCCTCCTCCCTCCCTGTGGCAGTTGCGGATGTTGTGGCAACAGATGTTGTGGGCGCACAGGGAGGTGAGGCCATGTTGGTGCTGATCTGCCGGAGGCATGTCAGTATGTCCCTATGCACCGCTGTGAGTTCTTGCAATGTGTCCCACTTGGACTCCATGCCAGACATGTGTGTCTCGACACGGGACATGTGGGAGTCCAAGTGGGCATGATGGGCAGCCTGCTGCTGTTGTATGTCCTTGAGGATCCCCACTACCTTGGTGACCTCTCCGGTGCTGGTCTGGTATGCATCTGCAATGCGTGCCAGTTGTGGGTCATCACGCAGTCCAGACCCCTCTGCAAATAGCGACCTGTGTCTACCACCCCTCCCACCACCCCTGGCAACACGTGCAGGGCCTGCGGTGCCACGCACAGGTGACCGTGTGCCCACTTGGGTGTTGTTAGTGGGCTCGATGGCAGCGGCTCCAGTTTGGTCCTGGGTCCCTGCGCTGTTGTCACCTGTGGTCCTTGGTGTGTCCGTGTTGGCAGGGGTGGCCTGTGTGTTGGCAGTTGTTGGAGGGGTGGGTGCAGGGGGTGCAGATGTTGGTCCTGCTGGTGCTGCATGATGACTGACACCGGAGGGTCCAGCTTGTTGTTCGCCATCCGAGGAGTGCAGAGGCTGATCCACACCAGTGAGCTCTGTGTCCCCCGGAGCCTGGGACAGGGACTCCTCCTCATCTGCTGCTGAGTCCCCATCATCACCTGTTTTGGGGAGAGACACAGATTGTATGGTATGTTTCTACAGGCATCAATTGTTAAATCACCTGACAGTTGTGACTGTACCTCTGGATGCAGCCCTGGACATTGCATTCTACTCAGTTATGACAGTCAGAGAGTGATATTGGTGTAGCACATTGTCCTGCCAACCTGTGGCATGTCAATGTGTATGTTGAGGTGTGTGCCTGACCAGCATTGGTGGTATTTGGTGCCATCCGGGCCGACTTCTCCCCCCAGCCCAAATATCCCACCATGGAACATGCTTCCATTGCAGGGAGTGCAAGTTGTCTTTCAGGATGTCAGTCAGTGGTGTCCTGCTGTTGGTTGTTGCACAGTTGCCTGCAGGGCCTTGCGCTCCCCCCAGCAGTACCCAGTGTCAGCCATCTTGTGAGTCCTTTTCCACTCCCTGTGATGTGAGCATGGTTCAGGGTGGTGTTGATGGGCCAATTGTGAGGCTGAGCAATATCTGTGACTACCACTCCCATCATGCTATTGCCTCCACCCCCCTTCCCAGCATGCCCATCCTTCCTTCCTTTTGAGTGGACTTCAGTGTGTGTGAGTGTGAGAGCAATGGCAAGATGGCTGACAATGTGGTCCTGTTGTTTGTTGGTGCCCAGTTGCCTGCAGGGCCTTGTGTTCACCCCAGCAGTACCCTGTGTCAGCCATCTTGTGAGTCCTTTTCCACTCCCTGTGATGTGAGCATGGTTCAGGGTGGTGTTGATGGGCCAATTGTGAGGCTGAGCAATATCTGTGACTGCGACTCCCATCATGCTATTGCCTCCACCCCCCTTCCCAGCATGCCCATCCTTCCTTCCTTTTGACTCTGCTTCCCTGTGGAGTGGGGTGCCTGTGCTGACAGGTTGGCTGAGAGTGTTCTCCTTGCGGTTGTTTGGCTACCAGTCCCAAGAGTGTCCCTGTGCTTCACACAGTATGAGCCCGGCTGGTTGGTCTTTGTGGGATCTTGAGTTAGAATGTGAGGCATTGCATTCTCCCAGGTGGGTTCTGTGGAGTTAGTGTTGAGGGTGTGTGTGAGGGGAGGTGCTTGTAACTATGGTCAGTGCTGTGAGTCCTATTTCCCACCCAGCCAGATATCCCACCATGGAACATGCTTCCATTGCAGGGAGTGCAAGTTGTCTTTCAGGATGTCAGTCAGTGGTGTCCTGCTGTTGGTTGTTGCACAGTTGCCTGCAGGGCCTTGTGCTCCCCCCAGCAGTACCCAGTGTCAGCCATCTTGTGAGTCCTTTTCCACTCCCTGTGATGTGAGCATGGTTCAGGGTGGTGTTGATGGGCCAATTGTGAGGCTGAGCAATATCTGTGACTGCGACTCCCATCATGCTATTGCCTCCACCCCCCTTCCCAGCATGCCCATCCTTCCTTCCTTTTGAGTGGACTTCAGTGTGTGTGAGTGTGAGAGCAATGGCAAGATGGCTGACAATGTGGTCCTGTTGTTTGTTGGTGCCCAGTTGCCTGCAGGGCCTTGTGCTCCCCCAGTAGTACCCTGTGTCAGCCATCTTGTGAGTCCTTTTCCACTCCCTGTGATGTAAGCATGGTTCAGGGTGGTGTTGATGGGGCAATTGTGAGGCTGAGCAATATCTATGACTCCAACTCCCATGATGCTATTGGCTACACTGACTTGACCAGCATACACAGTATTCCTTCCTTTCAGTGATCTTCCCTGTGAGGTGGTGTTCTAGTGGTGTCAAAATATCTGAGAGTGTTTGTTGGTTCTATTTGTGCCACTGCCTTGCTGTATTTGTTGTTAGGTTTGTAGATGTCATGACACAGTAGATGTCACTATGAGATGGCAGGTCTTGTGTTTGTCTGACTGGCATTCACATCTTGGGATGAATATGTTTTGTTTGCTGTGTATTTGGTAAGGGTGCATGGTTTGCCTATCCCTTTGAGGGTGCTGTGTGTGTATTGTCACACCATATTGTGTATATAAGTTGTGTACTCACCAGGCTCTGGAATGTCTGTTAGTCCGTATACGCTCACTGGTGGTAGGATGGCCCGCACCTTCTCCTCCCAGGGCCTGAGGTATACTGGTTTAGCAGGAGGGCCACTGCCGGTGCGCTGGCTGAGGAGGTAGTCCTTTTTGAGTAGGTCCCGGACCCTCCTGCGCACATCATACCACCTGTTCTGGATGTCTTCCTTTGTGCGCAAACATGGTGATTGTGCATTCACCCTGTCAACAATCCTCGCCCACATCTTGGTTTTCTGCGACATGGGGGTCTGTTGTACCAATGTACCAAACAACTGTGGCTCTACCCTGAGTATCTCGTCTACCAGGACTTCCAATTCACAATCTAGGAACTTGTGGTTCTTCTTTGGGGGCATGGTGATGGGTGGTGGTGGTGATTGATGTGTGTGTGTGTGTGCAAGTGGGGGTGTGTGAGTGTAGGTTTAGCTGGGTGTGTGTGAGGGTGCTATTTGTAAGTGTGGTAATGGTGTGTGGCTTGTGTGATGTATGAGCTGTGAGTGTGTCTGTGGTTGCTGTGTGATGGTGTTGTTTGCTGGCAGGTCTGTGGAATTTGCAAAGGATCATGGTAGGGATTTGTGGCCTTTATGTAGGTGGGGTTGGGGGGGTGTCCTTGTTCCATTTTTCCCCCACCCCCAGTATTTATTGGCTTTGTGGTAGCTTGTTTGGCCATTTTTTATTTTTTTGAATTTTTTCCCTTGGTGCTTTTGGTACATGTAGGAGTCGTTCTTGTGTCCGAGTCGGACGCTGCTGTTGTCTGGTGCGATGTTGTCCGACTCGTTCCGGCTGTGTTTCAGGTTGGTTTCATATGCGGCGTACGAGTCGGTCGCGGAGTATTGGGTTGCTTCGGCTGGGTTTTGTATGCGTGTCGGTCGTACGGCTTGTGCTCCGTGCGAGTCGGTCGTGTTTCGCACGCACAGCATCGTACTACGCGGGTCGGAGTTCGCGGGTACGTTTCGTTCGGTTTCTATCCGGGTGCGTGTCGGTCGGTTCGTTTCGACTGGTTTTCCGGCCGGATGGCTTGTTTCCGTCCGGCTCGGTCGTTCGTTTTGTATTCCGTCCGAGTCGGTCGAGTTTCACATGCATTTCATCGTACTACCCGGGTCGGACGGCGCCGGTTCGTGTCGGTCGGAATAAATTCCCGCACCGAGTCGGTCGGTACATTTTCCGGCCCGAATCGGAATCGGCCCCTTAATCTCTCTGTGCCTGCAAAAATGAATGTGTCCTTGTTTAAAGTAACTGGTGCTAATGTAAAGCGCTCCAATACCTTTGGGTGGTGTTGGTTGTTGGCGGCGCGATATAAAACTTCACTAAAAAGTAACTGGTGCTTATGTAAAGCGCTCCAATACCTTTGGGCAGTGTTGGCGTTTTTTAAAGTGCACAAAAAAAGTAACTAGTGCTTATGTAAAGCGCTCCAGTTTACCTTTGGGCAGTAGTGGCGTTTTTTAAAACTGCACAAAAAAAAAGTAACTAGTGTTAATGTAAAGCGCTGCAATACTTTGGATGGTGTTGGCGGCGCTATATCAAACCTCACTAAAAAGTAGCTGGTGCCTATGTAAAGCGCTCCAATACCTTTGGGCAGTGTTGGCATTTTTTAAAAGTGCACAAAAAAAGTAACTAGTGCTTATGTAAAGCGCTCCAGTTTACCTTTGGGCAGTGGTGGCGTTTTTAAAACTGCACAAAAAAAGTAACTAGTGCTAATGTAAAGTGCTGCAATACTTTGGATGGTTTTGGTTGTTGGCGGCGCTATATCAAACTTCACTAAAAAGTAGCTGGTGCTTATGTAAAGCGTTCAAATAGTTTTGGGTGGTGTTGGTTGTTGGCAGCGCTATATAAAACTTCACTAAAAAGTAACTGTTGCTTATGTAAAGCGCTGCAATACCTTTGGGCAGTGTTGGCGTTTTTTAAAAGTGCACAAAAAAAATAACTAGTGCTAATGTAAAGCACTGCAATACTTTGGGTGGTATTGGTTGTTGGCGGCGCTATATAAAACTTCACTGGAAAGTAACTGGTTCTTATGTTAAACACTCCAATACCTTTGGGCTGTGTTGGCGTTTTTTTAAAACTGCACAAAAAAAATAACTAGTGCTAATGTAAAGCGCAGCAATACTTTGGGTGGTGTTGGAACTACATAAAACTGCGCAAAACAATGTGAAAAATAGAGTCGGTGGAAGAGGGAATCTGTGCAACAGAGTTCAGTGGGGCAAGCAGCGGGAGGTGGACAGGCAGCCAAGAAGGTGCGGGCTGCCATGGGGAGATTAAGGGGTCGATTCCGATTCGGGCCGGAAGCGCACCTAACACTATTCGTCCGGAAAAAAACCCAGCCGAATGCGTGTTTCCCGACCGATTCGAACAGTCGTCCCAAAGAGCAAGTACGATGCGCATAACAGCCCAGATTCCGAGCGAGCCGTACTTACCCATTCCAGCTCCTGTTCCCCGCCCGAGCCGGATCCGTAAACGCCGAATCGAGTCGCACGGAAGCAAATACACAGCACCTTCCGGCCGGACTAGTACGATGCGCACTCCGTACGCGCCGAACCCGTCGCTACGTCCGGCACGTCAGAGCCTCCGGGAGAGCTGTACAGAAGCTCCGATTCGCGCCACAAGACGATCCACGGCTACGAGACGAACAAGCCAGCGACGAGTACGAGTCGAAGCCACGAGAAACCCAAACAAGACGAACAAACCATGAATCCCATCGCGCAGGTCCTACCAATACTCTACATCTATTACCGGGACCGGTACGGACGCGTACGGCGCAGACGGTAAGTCAAACAACCACAACACAAACAAACGACACGTACCCGAAATATGTCACACACACATAGGGATGCAGAAATGACGTACACAAGCAACAGCAGAACCATAGGGGCGGGATGGCTACCACCAATGCCATACACACCCATAGGGGGCTGGATGCCTACCATTACCACCACCCCTACTCAGGGGGGCCTGGATGCCTGTCACTACTACCATCCCCACCCATAGGGGGATGGATGCCTACCACTAACACCATCCCCACTCATAGGGGGATGGATGCCTACCACTACCACCACCCCTACTCATGGGGGGCTGGATGCCTGTCACTACTACCATCCAAACCCATAGGGGGATGGATGCCTACCACTAACACCACCCCTACTCAGGGGGGCCTGGATGCCTGTCACTACTACCATCCCCACCCATAGGGGGATGGATGCCTACCACTAACACCATCCCCACTCATAGGGTGCTGGATGCCTACCACTACCACCACCCCTACTCAGGGGGGCCTGGATGCCTGTCACTACTACCATCCCCACCCATAGGGGGATGGATGCCTACCACTAACACCATCCCCACTCATAGGGGGATGGATGCCTACCACTACCACCACCCCTACTCAGGGGGGCCTGGATGCCCGTCACTACCACCACCCCTACTCAGGGGGGCCTGGATGCCTGTCACTACTACCATCCCCACCCATAGGGGGATGGATGCCTACCACTAACACCACCCTTACTCAGGGGGGCCTGGATGCCTGTCACTACTACCATCCCCACCCATAGGGGGATGGATGCCTACCACTAACACCATCCCCACTCATAGGGGGATGGATGCCTACCACTACCACCACCCCTACTCAGGGGGCCTGGATGTCCGTCACTACCTCCACCCCTACTCAGGGGGCCTGGATGCCTGTCACGACTACCATCCCCACCCATAGGGGGATGGATGCCTACCACTAACACCACCCCTACTCAGGGGGGCCTGGATGCCTGTCACTACTACCATCCCCACCCATAGGGGGATGGATGCCTACCACTAACACCATCCCCACTCATTGGGGGCTGGATGCCTACCACTACCACCACCCCTACTCAGGGGGGCCTGGATGCCTGTCACTACTACCATCCCCACCCATAGGGGGATGGATGCCTACCACTAACACCATCCCCACTCATAGGGGGATGGATGCCTACCACTAACACCATCCCCACTCATAGGGTGCTGGATGCCTACCACTACCACCACCCCTACTCAGGGGGGCCTTGGTGCCTGTCACTACTACCATCCCCACCCATAGGTGGATGCATGCCTACCACTAACACCATCCCCACTCATAGGGGGATGGATGCCTACCACTAACACCATCCCCACTCATAGGGGGATGGATGCCTACCACTACCACCACCCCTACTCAGGGGGGCCTGGATGCCTGTCACTACTACCATCCCCACTCATAGGGGGATGGATGCCTACCACTAACACCATCCCCACTCATAGGGTGCTGGATGCCTACCACTACCACCACCCCTACTCAGGGGGGCCTGGATGCCTACCACTAACACCATCCCCACTCATAGGGGGATGGATGCCTACCACTAACACCATTCCCACTCATAGGGTGCTGGATGCCTACCACTACCACCACCCCTACTCAGGGGGGCCTGGATGCCTGTCACTACTACCATCCCCACCCATAGGGGGATGGATGCCTACCACTAACACCATCCCCACTCATAGGGGGATGGATGCCTACCACTAACACCATCCCCACTCATAGGGGGATGGATGCCTACCACTACCACCACCCCTACTCAGGGGGGCCTGGATGCCTACCACTACCACCACCCCTACTCATGGGGGCCTGGATGCCTGTCACTACTACCATCCCCACTCATAGGGGGATGAATGCCTACCACCCACACCACCCCTACACATAGGACGGGTAATGCATGACACAACCAGCATACTCCAACATAAGGAATGTCTGAAAATACATCCCACCAACACCATGACAAGCGTGTGTAGTCTGTGTCAAATGCCTACAACACTGAACATGACATTGAGCATACAATGTGACCCCCTATCACATGTGTCACACATAAATGTGTGTGGCCTCCACAATGCAAGCAGACCATGACCACTGTGGCAATGGGGTATAACATCCCATCATCACAGTGATCAAAAGGTAAGTGTGGGGTCCATAGCTGAAGCACATTTTGAACATTGTGGCAATGGGGTATAACACCCCATCATCACTGTGACCAAAAGGTAAGTGTGGGGTCCATAGCTGAAGCTCATTTTGAACATTGTGGCAATGGGGTATAACACCCCATCATCACAGTGACCAAAAGGTAAGTGTGGGGTCCATAGCTGAAGCACATTTTGAACATTGTGGCAATGGGGTCTAAACCCCCATCACCACAGTGACCAAAAGGTAAGTGTGGGGTACATAGCTGAAGCACATTTTGAACATTGTGGCAATGGGGTCTAAAACCCCAACATCACAGTGACCAAAATGTAAGTGTTGTCATGGGAAAAGCTGCAAATGCCAAACAGCATGGATGATTCCTGGTCACAGAACAACAAACACATCTGTGGCATAGTAGTGCTTGTGTCCCATAGCAACAAACATTGGGTGAGGCAAACAGTGCAGTGCAGTGCAAATAAGATATACCTTTGGCCATGTGCAGACAAACATCACCCATGGGGGCTGACATTGTCAACATTCGTCAATAACACAATGACAGAAGTGACCATCATAATGCAGCCCCACATATCTGCAACAATGGACACACAAATGTAGATATCCTGTGGAGACTGTAGATGTCAGATGAACAAATACCATACCATGGCAGCAATGGGACATACAAACCATGATCATTGTGCTGACTGATGACCTAGGAGTCCCAGGGACAGCAGGGGAAACCCACCAAACAATATACAGCCAATGGCACACTAAAGATATGCCAATGCAGTGGTGCAGCTGCACAAACACAAACAGGCAGCCTCACACTGCATATCAAACACAACAGGTGATGGGGGGTGTGCCAGTGTCCCCAGGCAACCACACAACACATGAGGAGGCCTGAATCACAATTACACAGATGTGTATACAGTGCCACACAAAAGTAACTCATGGATCGGATTCCCCTATGTGGGCAATCAGGCATTGTTAGATGAGAGGGAGCCCAAATTACACATGTCACACAAGCTTGTAGGAACAGCAAATAACACAGCAAGAGACAGACCCACCACAGCACTACCCCCAGGGACCCCACATTGTGGTGACCCTGGCCTGCATGACAATCCCACTGTGATGACAAAGCTAGATGTCGTTCACACTGTGAACCACAGTCATGTGTCCTGAGCAACAAACTACCATCACACCTACACAAGCACAAATCAATCAGCATGGCCTGTCAGCCAAGGCTAACATGGCGGTAGGGGTCTAGCCGTGCAACAACTCTCATTTGCACACACTCAACACCACACACCTTGATCTCCACCAATGTGCAGCAGTGACGCTCACATGGACTGGTGACATTGCACATGCACCCATGACAATCCCAGGGGTGGTGGTGGGAACTAAGGTGCAGAAACCCATCACACATGGCCAGTCAACAAGACTCGTGAATGTCTGACACACTGCACAGTACGCCGTACATGGGCATGACGTGAAATCCACCACAATCAATGGGATCCCGGACACAGTCACACACCAATGAAGAAGTCAAGGCCACCCACAAATAACACACATAGACAACTTCCAACATTGCAGCTCTGACCCTGAGGAGTGGCAGCAGTCACACACACAACGTGTCACAATCACTGAAAGGTAACACAAACTGTAAATTACATGACTTGTGTAACCAACTAGTGCCAAAGGGAATCCTGACTGTGTCTCATCTGCGTTTGCCCACAAACTCAGCCCTGACAGCAAACACACCTATGGATGACACCCTGATGACCAGTAATGTGCCATGTACCCACATCCCAGAGAACCCAGTGCAAAGATTTTGGGGGAACATAGGTCAACTCAGCAAGCATCACAAACAGGAACATCACTAGGGATCCCAGCCTGCGTTGCAAAATGGAAGTGAACACACACAGACATGCTCACACAACACACACCTTGGGCTCAGGCAATGTCACGGAATTACACACTGCCATGAGGGGACTCCACTCCTGTGTAAGGAAAGCTGTGCCATACGTTGTCTCTGTAGGGCTATATCATGTCAGCAGTACACTTGGTCACTCAGTCAACAATTAGCACAAAATGAAGGCTCTCGTCACATCAGCCTGGTCATGGGAGTGTCACCGAAATCATCTGCACAGATCCAACACACATGTATAGCAAGTTGCACTGATAACACAGATGAGTCCTTCGCCATTGATGCCCAAACTTGCATGTCCAGTGGAGATGGTCACACGGTCAGGGAAATAGACAAATTGAACAATGGCAAGCACAAATGATGTGCAGGGGTGTAAGCCACAGATGTGATATTGCAAATAAATGTAGGAAATCCCATTGGCAAATATTGAAAACATGACACCCTCATATTGCTGCAAAGGATGACATGGCTACACACCAGGATAGGACACATTCCCCCTGGACCACATGGGGTCCTGCACAGTAACACTTCAATTTCATGATATCAAAAATTACCATCACTGCAGCAAGGGCATGGTTAGCATCATCAACATCATGTACATCTGAAGCAAAACCACCAGAGAACAGAAAGGAGCTTTATTCAGCATATGTGTGTGAAATAGAAAAGTCCAGAAAAAAGACAAAGGCCAATGGCCAGTCCAACAGTTAAGTCCGAACAGGGTGACAGTGGCAGATGTCACCCTTTGCTTGCCTGCACTGTCTACGGACCAGGGACATTCCCCTCGGAGGGGCATACGGGGGGTAGGCCAGGCACCGCAGGGACAGGATCAGGGCTCACCAGAAGGAGGCAGGGAAGGGGTGGCTGGTGCTGGAGAGTCACTGACAACTGCAGTGGAGGTGTCTGACATGGTGTGTGCCAGCACAACTGGGGGGCATGAGTCAGATGGTGTGGGTGCCGGCACCACTGCAGTGGTCTGGCCAGATGGAGTGGACAGGTTCCCCACTGCAGTGCCCAAGTCAGACGGGGTGGTAGTGGACTCCACTGCAGTGCCTATCTCCAGGGGAGTAGAATGGGGTTCAGGTAAGGTGAGCAGGACAGAGGGGGAGGACACGGTCTCCACACCAGTGGCACAGACATGTGCAGCGGGGGGGTGAGGCTGGAAGAGCAAGTGGTAGGGGGAGAAGGCCGAATCATTTTGGGGATGGTGTATCTGCGGGTGGGGGAACCTGGGGCAGGGTGTGGTGGGGGAACCAGTGTTGTGGGGGCCTGAGGGATGGAGGAAGGAGACTGTGTGGTTGAGCTGCAGGGCGGTGGCGGGGTCTTGCTCTTCCGGGACCGCGGGGACTTGCGTGTGGGGGCCTTAGTTTGTCTGTGCCTGGGGGAGGGTGTCCGGGGGTGAGGGGCACTCCCCTCTGTGTGGGTGGACTTCCTCTTCCCCCTGTATGCTGGATCAGCTGGATCGGAGGGGAAGAGGTCGAGGTCACAGAGGAAGAGCTGCTGTTTAGGTGGGGTTGCAGGTGAGGCAAGGGAAGGGGTCTTGGAGGGAGAGGATTTGGAGGACTGCGGAGTGACTGTGGATGCCTGTGTGTGTGTCTGTTCCCCATCCCCTGTGGGTGTGGTATCAGTCCCCTGAGGATGCTTGCGTGCATGTTTTGCCTTTGTTTTGGGTGTTTCTGTGCTGCTTGTATCTGTGTGTTTGGGTGATTGTGCAGGTGTGCATGTGCTTGGACAGGTAGGGTGCCAGGAAGTGTGGATGGGGCAGAGGTAGGAGGGGTGAGAGACTGTTGGAGGAGGGACACTGCTGCCGTCAGGGAGGAGTCCATGGACTTATTGCTCCTCTGTAGGGCAGACATGCCAGATGAGATGCCCTCCATGAACGACACCAGCTGTGTCAACAGAGTGGTGTGTGCATGGAGGACACTCAGCATTGCTGTCTGCCCTACATGGAGCTGGCGAAGTAAGTACACAGACTCCTCACTCAGGGCAGCAGGGGACACAGGGGCAGGGGTGCGGTGCCTGGCACGAAGGAGACACGCTCCCGAACACGGGAGCCTCCACAGACCTCTGGAATGGGAGCCGATGGGAGGGCGGTGGTGGTGGTGGCGGGGCCAGCCATACTAGCTGGGGTGTGGTGGCTGCTGACACTCGCCTCCACAAGGGAGTCATCTTCCGAGCTGCTGTGGTCCTCAGCTGAAGACTCCTCGGTGTGGCTCCCCTCGCCCTCCGTGTCACTGGGTCCCTCCGACCACTCATCGGCTGCTGACCCAGTCTGGCTCTGCAGCTACTCCTGGTCCGTGGAGCTGTCCCCTCCTGTGGCCGTGGATGTATCTGCAAACAATTAGGGAAACAGACAAACATCAGTCACCTGCACTGACCGCACACACCACAGTAAGTACAGCACATTACAGAGCAAGCCCTGGCATCCTTAGTTGAACATTGCCAAAAGTGCTCACACAGATTAGGAGAAGCCAATTGTCAGTCTGATGGTCAACCATGGCACTCACACCCCTCCTGGCCTTTGTAGTAGGGTTCTGTTCTACCATATAACACAGACCTATGTACCTTTCTGCTCTGCCCATGAAACATGGCACTCCCATATAGGAACCACCAGTCAGGCCCTGATAGATGACCTAAGCTGTCCATTTTTCTTTTAGCCTTTTAGTACCTGTCACAGTGGTCCACCCCCCCTTAGATAGATACACTTAGGCCCAAACCCACCTCCTTAGATGCACACACACACATGTAGGCCCAAGAGGCCACTGCCTCTTGCTATCATTTTTTAATACAACAAATCTTGTAGGCCTTTCTGACCTGACAGCAGGGACCTGTGCCATCCACCGCAGCACCAGCCCCCCCTTGTAAATATCCACAGTCACAAGAATAAGGTTAGCCCACACGTATGTGACACTCTGCTGGTACATCTTGCTCTTTCACAAGCAATGTTTGCAAAATTTTAACTTATGAAACTTTCCACGCTTACTCCACTGAAACTGAAAAGGCGGCTACGTGACAGAGAAATAATATATGAAATCTCAATTTCTGAGCATCTTACGGTAAAAGTTATCTTTTTCTTATGTTTGCGGTCAAGAGCACCGACCACCTGCTAAAAGCCCCTGTTTTCACCATGATACCACTTCTCTGTTCTTCAAAAATCTTCCCACAGTTACTGTAAGCGTGTGGTGAAGGACCCACGTCAGGGTCCACGTCAACTGTGGGTAGGAGTTCTGCATTAAGCCATATAAAAGGTTTGCACCCATGTCCACGCCCTGAACTCTTCATACCAGTGCATTGCATTGGGAGGGTTCCCGGTCGGCTGTTCTCCTGATCTTGGGCCTAGAACTTCTACTCTCAAGGTGGTAATGCTCTTTTCTGATTGCTAGCCTTTTGGCTTTGTCAGCCTCTCTAATTTAGCTCATCCACACCCAATTCATTGCATTTATCCTAGCTTAAACTGTGTAGCCTTGGATGGTTCTTGCTCTCTTATTTAAGATTTGCCTTCTAGGCGCCTGGCTAATCATGATCCCTCTTTTAAGACTTGGCCCATAGGCTGTAGCTCACTGATAGATAGTTACATAGATCTTTGTGCTTCACTTAAAATATGATTAGTAATATTGTTGATGCTTTCATTTTCATCCTGCTCATGTGTTGACGAGCAGCATTAAATGAACAGTTCTCGGTGTTACTGAATTGCTTAACAAAGTGCCACTGTATTTCACACAGTTGTTCCTTCTTTTCAAGTGAACGAGCAGAGTGCTGGTCGTGCTCTCATGAGCCGGTAAGCAGAAGGGTGTGACCACCCATTTACCCTCAAACAGCTTGCACCCATCTGTCTGGTGCCTGCCGGATGGTAATAACCCAGTGTGGACACATGCACCACCTACCCAGTTGTTGGACATTGCAGGGAACACGGTGGAGTATGTGAACATGCACACATCACATCTCTTGCCACTGAGTCAGTACAGGTGTCTGGATAAAGGGATGGCCAGAGTCTAATTTTAAATGCATGTGATGCATACCAGCACCAGACACCATGATGCACCCATGTCCTCATAGTCAATGCCACAATGGGGTGCATGTTGCACATGTCACTCCCCTGCAGGATCACTCTTAGGAAGTTTAATGCCATGGCACATGCATGCCTGCAAAGTCATACATCACTGTCTCCAGTCACATGGGCAGGGCAGCCAGCCAACAACAGTCTGCACTGTGCCACAATCCTAGGTCATGGGGAACGCAAGTTCTGTAGCTGACAAGTGCACATGTCCATCCCCCCCACACCACACCATCTGAACTCTTATTTGTCCACGTCATACCAATTGGACATATGGGAGACATGAAACACAACTCTCTGAACCTGAGCACCTCACAGTCTGCTGTGAATGAAAAACAGCTGCCTGAACTTCTCAGTCGCATGCACCAGTCTGCACAGTCAAGTGATCAAACACCTATATGTCACCCAAGTATCGTCTCTCATGCTCACATCTCAGATGGCATGCTGAGCCATAACCGATAAACACCCCAGTAGTCCTGACAACAAAGCCACAGCACAATGACACAGAGGCAGACACCTGAGGGAACATTTCACTGAGCACAACGTGTCAGCTGATACACGGGAGTGGGAGTACAGAGTGTATTGTATGCCCTGGAGTAGGCATGACTGTCCTGCTCCACGTGAAAGAGGGATGAGCCCTGGACAGTAGGCAGGTGGCTAAGCATGTGTGACACACTTGATATACATACTCCTGAGGCCCAAACATTGTTCCCACCCGCAGCATGGGGGTGTGCCAAATACCCCAGGCACATGTGGTGAGTCAGATCAGCAATTGGACCACATATCAAAGTTACACGCAGATTACATGTCAGAACTCAGGCATTGTGTAAGCAATTGACCCACCCATGAAGCCCACCACAAATGTACGGGAACAAATGCTGTCCCCCACCTTGAGTTAAGCAAAATACAAGGACACAGTACCCAAGTGACACAATTTCCTGACTGTAAGGGCCACACCTGGGTATCAGGTGAGGAGTGGGCATGTCACAATTGAGGGACATGGGTCCTGGACCACAAGACTGATGTACTGTGGAAGTTTAACCAGGCCAGAGGAGGGCACATAGCATGTCAGACAAAGTTCACAGTGCAGTCATGGACTCACCCCCTCCTTGCTGCTGTCTGGCCTTCAGCTGCCCATCCAGGTCAGGGAAGACCACCGCCAGGATCCTGAGCATGTGGGGGGTCAGGGTCCGGTGTCCGCCCCTCCTGCGAGGAGGCGACAGCTTCAGTTGGACCCTTGCAATCCTCCGGGTCTAGCCCCAAAGGTCCTGCCACCTCTTCTGGCAGTTGCGGATCCGGCGCTTGTAGTCCCCCACGGATCTTACTGCCCGGGCGATGGTCAGCCAGATTTCCTGCTTCTGGTGGGCATCAACCTGTGAGGATGACAAAGTGAAAAGGCCATTACTACACATGCAACATATCCGTGCATCACACAGTTGAATATACATGTCTCAATCACAGGGGCATATGATGTACACAGGCAGTGCAACTATGGCTATGAACAGTTTACCAGCAGTTACTAAATGGTTTCATTGCCTGGGAAGTAAAACCTTGTTGGAATGCACTGTTACTGCACTATACCTGTTCAGTGCATGTAACTACACACTTTGGGGGTGAGAACTACTCAGTGAGCATGCTAGCCAGTGGTGTGCACACTGGAAGTCTTGCTAGTCAGACAACATGCACATTTAGTAAGGCAGTGGACAGCACACTCACCTGCTCCCCTGGTTTCCCATACAGCTTGCTGTACTGTGGAAGGAGGCTGTCCAGCAGGGCCTGGTTCTCCTCAGCGCTGAAGGCTGGGGCTCTCTCCACAGTACGTGCCATTGCAGTAGCCAGAGGATGCAGCAGTGTTGGTGGCAGATGTCGTCCTGGAGCATGTAGTGCAGGCAAGTGAGCTCTCAGGGGAACAGCCAGCATTATATGTGTGCTGCAGAGGCAGATACTGTCCCATGTGTCCAAAGTGATAGGTCCAAGTCGTTTGCATCTTCTGAATCTGGCCAATCCATGGAATTGCACCACTTATACACGTCCACAACATCCTTCAAAAGTTAAACTTCATGACACCCATGAATTTGTAACATTGTTGTGGCTGGCCAACTGAATTCACTGCATCAGACTCGTTAAAGCTTCGAAAACGCGTCAGTTACAATGTCAGGCCCTAGCCAATGCGTGCGCACCGATCGGACCATTGCTGTACAACGCGTATTTAAAAAAACAACGCGTATCCGTTCACATCAAATGCAATGTCCAATGCGTGCGCACCGATCGGTCCATTGCTGTACAATGCGTACCCGCTCACATCATATGCAATGGACGATGGGTGCGCACCGATCGGTCCATTGCTGTACAAAGCGTATTTCAAAAAACAACGCGTACCCGTTCACATCAAATGCAATGGCCGATGGGTGCGCACCGATCGGTCCATTGCTGTACAACACGTACCCGCTCACATCAAATGCAATGGCCAATGGGTGCGCACTGATCGGTCCATTGTTGTACAACACGTACCCGCTCACATCAAATGCAATGGCCGATGGGTGCGCACCGATCGGGCCATTGCTGTACAACGCGTACCTGCTCACATCATATGCAATGGCCGATGGGTGCGCGCCGATCGGTCCATTGCTGTACAACGCGTACCCGCTCACATCATATGCAATGGCCGATGGGTGCGCACCGATTGGTCCATTGCTGTACAACGCGTCCCTGTACAAGTCACTCGCATATGTCACCATGCTTGTCACTGGTGAATGTATGCCAGCCACATATACTTGCCAGGGACTCAGGGGCACACCTACAACACCACAGCCTGTCCACACTGTATCCTAAGGCATGTAAGGCTGCATTACCTTTTCTGTGTATGGGGGTCAACATGTGGTGTTTTGGTTGGCACTTGGGGGCAGCCACTCCCAGGTTGTGCACGTGTTCATGGGGACAGAATCCTTTGTGTGTTGTGCACATGACCACTGTGATGTGCAACTGTTCATTTCAGAGCATGTGGCATGGTCACATTTCCAGGTTGTGTATGTGTATGTCATGTCACATACCCCCTGAGTCCCATGTGGGAAGGTATGTACGTCACAGCGTCTCCCATTGCCACAATAGTGATGGCCCTCCACAGTCTGTGTGCATGTTGTGTTTCCGATGTCTCTGATTCCATGTGCACAATGGGAGACAGTCTCCACATCCACGTTGTTTGTGCATGGACTTTGATGTTGTGCGTGTGTGTGTCACAGACGTCCATGTCTGTCCTGCAGAGGCAACAGGGGCCACTACCTGTGGGAGTCATGGTTGTTTTGCTGACGTGTACATGATACGCCATGTCATGCCAGTGTCCATGTGGCAATACAGGGTCCCTGGGAATCTACCTGTCAATGAGCTGTGATGCCTGTGGCACATCTGTCCTGACATGTCACTGTGGTGTGTGTTTGGAACGTGACAGCAGTAAATGGGTACTGTGACACAGCCTAATGATTTCCCATAGCACAACCTGGAACTTGTTGTCAACACATGTTGAACTGTGATGTTAGATGTTGGCCATGTAGGTGCCATATATGTCCATACAGAACGGCACACACATCAGGTACTTGTGTCTCGTAATGATGTATCATGTGATATTGAGTATGGTCAATGGCACATATGTGGGGTGACTGACAATCTTTCTTTCTTCACCTATGCACTGCAGGGCACCAGCTGTCCATCGACCATTCCCTGACCTTGCAACGATGGTGGAACGTGACTGCATCCGACGGTACCGCTTCAACAGGGCGCAGATTGAGGAATTGGCGGTGCAGTTGGCCCCACATTTGCAACCTGGCCGGCCATACCCTACAGCGCTGAACCCCAAGGTGAAGGTGATGGCAGCCCTACACTTCTTTGCCACCGGTACCTTTCAACACACTGTGGCGTCTGCTGGTGGGATGTCACAGACTATGTTCAGCCGTGTGCTGCGCGATGTTTTGGAGGCAATGTTGAGAAACCTGAACCAGTACATCTATTTCCCTAAACGTCAAGAACTCACTGACGTCAAGAGTGACTTCTATGCCCTGGGGAGGATGCCACATGTCATTGGCTCCATTGATGGGACACATGTGGCTTTGGTACCACCACAGGCACATGAGCAGGCATACAGGAACAGGAAACATTATCATTCGATCAATGCTCTGGTGGTATGTCTTGCAGATATGAGCATCACACATGTGTGTGCCCGTTTCCCCGGTTCGGCACACAATGCCTACGTGATGAGGAGTAGTCGCATCCCAAGGATGATGTCACAGATGCAGAACCAGCGTGCCTGGCTTGTCGGTGTGTACTGACTTTGTACCATTGTGTGTGTTCTGCTATGTTGTATTCCGCCCTCTTTTCCAACTCAGCTAATGTGCAATTGTCTGTCTGTAGGTGACTCCGGATACCCCAACATGCCGTGGTTGCTGACACCCCTCAGGAACCCTGTGACACCAGCCCAGATGCACTACAATGAGGCACATGGTCGGACCAGGAGAGTGATCGAGCGGACATTTGGTCTCCTGAAGAGCCACTTCCGCTGCCTGGACAAGACAGGAGGGGCCCTCCCATATGCCCCAGCAAAGGTGTGCAAGATTGTCATCGTCTGCTGCATGCTACACAACCTGGCAGTGCGAAAGGAGTTGCCCCTCATCCTGGATGACGATGACCAACATCCGCCACCTGTGGAGGATCCTGGCCTGGGCCACGATGCCAGTGATGATGATGATGATGATGAGGGTGATGTCCGCACACAGCTCATCACCAACTTCTTCAGCTGAATGTGAGTATCCAGAGAGTTGTCATGTCAATGATGTGAGTTTGCATGATATGTGTGGGTGGTGCTCTGGTGCTGTTTGAGTGTGGCCATGTGCTACTTGACTGGATGCGTGCAGCGATGTGTCCTTACAGGTAGTCTGTACTCCCCAACAGTGTTGACATGCTAACTTGGTTTTGTGTAGGTATCTTGTAACATGTATTGGGCATGAGTATTGCAGTTCTGTCCTGTTCTTCAGTGATTTTGACTGTGTGTCATGTCTGTCCTTCACAGGGTGCTTACAGAGTTGTTTGGTCAACTTGGATCCCCCGACACCACGATTCAGCTTTCAGGGTGGCAGCAGTCGTTTCCCTACAGGTGATGTGCCACACACCCCTGGACTTTATTTCTTCTACACTTTTTGACTGTGTGGCCACTGCCACGTGGGATTACCTTGCATTTGTAGTGGAAACAACATGTTGCAAATGTGTAATAAACCTGTGCTTCACTTTGGGATGTGCGTTGTCTGTGGTCACACATCTGACTGACATTTGCTTACTGCTCCTGAGGGCTAGTTAACACAGACTCTGGATAGGTGTAGTGTCTGTGCATTACACTGTATTTCCTGGCAACATCAGTGTAGGCGATGAGTCAGATGGCCCTGGTGTCTATGTGTTGTGTAGCCCTAGTGGTGTGTCTCCCTTATATGGGTCACGTCGCCATGACTCACATGACAGTGTTGAACTTGCTGTAGCAGTTAGCATGCACAGTGTCATTTAGCAGATCATCATCTCCATGACAAAAACAACGTTGGAATCACAACAGAGGCAAGTATGGTGTATTAGTGAGTTTATTTACATACATGTGTGAGGATAGTGCACAGGATGGTGGGTGCTGTACATTGGTATTGTAATCCAAAGTTCCCAGATGAGTTGGAAGTGTTGGTAGCAGAAATGTCCTGAGTAAAGTCCACAGTCATCTGATACATTAGTCCAAATTAAACTCCCCATGTCATGTGGGAGAGTTGTGTTGCATTCGACAGGGTGAACAGTTTGCACACAAAAGAGAATTTCCAGAACAGGTGTTGGGTTCCTGGGGGATGTACATGGCCATCGGCCTCTCAGTTGTCCTCCCTCGGACGACCCCTCTTCTTTCTGGGGGGACCCTCACGTGCAGGCCGCTACGGTGCAGAGGACTCTCCACCAGAGTCATCCTCCAACCCTGTGGCAGTTGCAGTTGTTGCGGCACAAGATGTTGTGGGCACACAGGGAGGTGTGGACATGTTGGTGCTAATCTGGCGGAGGCATGTCAATATGTCCCTCTGCACCGCTGTCAGTTCTTCCAATGTGTCCCACTTGGACTCCATGCCAGACATGTGTGTCTCCACACGGGACATGTGTGTCTCCACACGGGACATGTGGGAGTCCAAGCGGGCATGATGGGCAGCCTGCTGCTGTTGAATGTCCTTGAGGATCCCCACTACCTGGCTGACCTCTCCGGTGCTATTCTGGTACGCCTCAGCAATGTGTGCCAGTTGTGGGTCATCATGCAGTCCAGATCCCTCTGCAAACAGCGACCTCTGCCTACCACCCCTGGACACTCGTGCGGGAGCTGCGGTGGCACGCACAGGTGACCCTCGGCCCCCTTGGGGGTTGGTACTGGGGTTGTTGTCCGTTGCTTCACGGTGGGCTGTGGTCCCTGTGCTGTTGTCATTGAGTGTCCTTGGTCTGTCTGTGTCGGCGGGGGTGGTCTGTGTGTTGGCAGATGTTGGAGGAATGGGTGCAGGGAGTGTAGATGGTGGTCCTGCTGGTGCTGCATGATGACTCCCACCGGAGGTGCCAGGTTGGTCTTCGCCATCCGATGAGGGCAGAGGCTGTTCCACACCAGAGAGCTCAGGGTCCCCCGGAGCCTGGGACAGGGACTCCTCCTCATCTGCTGCTGTGTCCCCATCATCACCTGTTTTTGGAAGAGACACACAATGTATGTTATGTTTCTGCAGGCATCACTGGTTCAAACACATGACAGTTGTGACTGTACCTCTGGATGCGGGCCTGTACATTGCATTGTCCTAAGTTGTCACAGTCAGAGGTTGATATTGGTGTGGCTCATTGTCCTGCCAACCTGATGCATTTCTATGTGGATGTTGAGGTGTGTGCATGACCAGCATTGGTGGTATTTGGTTGACATCCGGACCTCCTTCTCCCCCCAGCCCAGTTATCCCACCATGAAGCATGCCACCCTTGCAGTGGGTGCAGGTTGACTCTCAGGATGTCAGTCAGTGGTGTCCTGCTGTTGGTTGGTGCCCAGTTCCCAGCAGGGCCTTGTGCTCCCCACAACAGAGCACCTCTGTCAGACATCTTAGAAGTGGCTTTTCACTCCCTGTGAGGTGTGCATGCTTCAGTGTGAGCTTGCTGGCCCATGTGGGTGGGGGATGTTGGGCTGTGACTTCCACTCCCATCCTGCTATTGCCTACACCCCCCTTCCCAGCTTGCCCATACTTCCTTCCTTTTGACTCTGCTTCCCTGTGGGGTAGTGTGCCTGTGCTGACAGGATGGCTGACAGTGTTGTCCTGGCGTTTGTTTGGCTACAAGTCCCAAAAGTGTCCCTGTGCTTCACACAGCATAACCCAGTGTGGTTGTTCTTTGTGGGATATTTAATTAGAGTGTGAGGCAATGCATTCTCCAGGTGAGTTGTGTGGAGTTTGTGTTAAGGGGGTGTGTGAGAAAAGCTGCTTGTAACTATGGTCAGAGCTTTGAAAATAACAAGGACCCCCTGTAAGGTAAATATAGCAATTCCTAGGACAGGGCAACAGCAATTGTGAATAGTAAATTCCTAGGCAATTAAATAAAAATAATAAATGACACAGTATAGTCCTTTTAAAATAAACCATTAATAAATCCACACAATTTGTGTAACACAGTGTACCAACTCAAAACTATTTAAAATCTTTTTATCTTTATTTTAAAAAAAGTAATTAATCTTTTTTTCAGATAATCATAAAATCTTTGACATACATACATAAATTTCAAACATCAAATATTAAAAACTACTGTCACTAGTCAAATCTTTAATTTACAGACCAATACAAACTCTAGCTGTAGTGTAGTACGACGGAATATACAATTATAACAGCCAACATTTCATAAAATACAATAAAAAAGAGAATATGTGGCACAAAATTGTCTTCGACGCGCGTTTCGGCGCACTTGCGCCTTCTTCAGAAAAGCCACACGATTTCTTAAAACTAATAGATCGCTGCTTTTAGATATTACATCGAATTCTATTGAAGTTGTCACTGATTTCTTCAATATCGTATTTTAAAGCCGATCGTCACTGGCGTATACGGCTTATGTTTATAAAAATAAACAATGTAGATACGATAACATCCGATTTCATCTGACCAAGATGTCAATAATTATGACACGGATGATAAATTCAATGCTTCTATCTCTGGATAATGAAAATAGAATTTCGATTCATATATATTTCGAATCTTCAGTAAAATCTGATGAAAACAGAATAAGACCAAATGGCGCCTTCGCGTCCTCGTCTTACTCACAAATACTTCCTTGGTCGGCCGACCAAGGAAGTATTTGTGAGTAAGACGAGGACGCGAAGGCGCCATTTTGGTCTTATTCTGTTTTCATCAGATTTTACTGAAGATTCGAAATATATATGAATCGAAATTCTATTTTCATTATCCAGAGATAGAAGCATTGAATTTATCATCCGTGTCATAATTATTGACATCTTGGTCAGATGAAATCGGATGTTATCGTCTCTACATTGTTTATTTTTATAAACATAAGCCGTATACGCCAGTGACGATCGGCTTTAAAATACGATATTGAAAAATCAGTGACAACTTCAATAGAAGTCGATGTAATATCTAAAAGCAGCGATCTAATAGTTTTAAGAAATCGTGTGGCTTTCCTGAAGAAGGCGCAAGTGCGCCAAACGCGTCGAAGACAATTTTGTGCCACATATTCTCTTTTTATTGTATTTTATGAAATGTTGGCTGTTGTTATAATTGTATATTCCGTCGTACTACACTACAGCTAGAGTTTGTATTGGTCTGTAAATTAAAGATTTGACTAGTGACAGTAGTTTTTAATATTTGATGTTTGAAATTTATGTATGTATGTCAAAGATTTTATGATTATCTGAAAAAAGATTAATTACTTTTTTTAAATAAAGATAAAAAGATTTTAAATAGTTTTGAGTTGGTACACTGTGTTACACAAATTGTGTGGATTTATTAATGGTTTATTTTAAAAGGACTATACTGTGTCATTTATTATTTTTATTTAATTAACTATGGTCAGAGCTGTCAGTCCTCCTTCCCACCCAGCCAGATATCCCACCATGGAACGTGCTTCCATTGCAGGGAGTGCAAGTTGGCTTTCAGGATGTCAGTCAGTGGTGTCCTGCTGTTGGTTGTTGCACAGTTCCCAGCAGGGCCTTGTGCTCCCCACAGCAGTACCCAGTGTCAGCCATCTTGTCAGTCCTTTTCCACTCCCTGTGATGTGAGCATGGTTCAGAGTGGTGTTGATGGGCCAATTGTGAGGGTGACCAATATCTGTGACTACCACTCCCATCATGCTATTGCCTACACCCCCTTCCCAACATGCCCATACTTCCTTCCTTTTGAGTGGACTTCATTGTGTGTGAGTGTGACAGCAATGGCAAGATGGCTGACAATGTGGTCCTGTTGTTTGTTGGTGCCCAGTTCCCAGCAGGGCCTTGTGCTCCCCACAGCTGTGGCCAGTGTCAGACATCTTTGAAGTGGCTTTTCACTCCCTGTGAGGTGTGTGCATGCTTCAGTGTGAGCTTGCTGGGCCATGCGGGTGGGGGATGTTGAGCTGTGACTACCACTCCCATCATGCTATTGCCTACACCCCCCTTCCCAGCATGCCCATACTTCCTTCCATTTGAGTGGACTTCACTGTGTGTGATTGTGACAGCAATGGCAAGATGGCTGACAGTGTGGTCCTGTTGTTTGTTGGTGCCCAGTTCCCAGCAGGGCCTTGTGCTCCCCACAGCAGTACCCAGTGTCAGCCATCTTGTCAGTCCTTTTCCACTCCCTGTGATGTGAGCATGGTTCAGAGTGGTGTTGATGGGCCAATTGTGAGGGTGACCAATATCTGTGACTACAACTCCCATCATGGTATTGCCTACACCCCCCTTCCCAGCATGCCCATACTTCCTTCCTTTTGAGTGGACTTCACTGTGTGTGAGTGTGACAGCAATGGCAAGATGGCTCACAGTGTGGTCATGTTGTTTGTCAGTGCCCAGTTCCCAGCAGGGTCTTGTGCTCCCCACAGCAGTACCCAGTGTCAGCCATCTTGTCAGTCCTTTTCCACTCCCTGTGATGTGAGCATGGTTCAGAGTGGTGTTGAAGGGCCAATTGTGAGGGTGACCAATATCTGTGACTACAACTCCCATCATGCTATTGCCTACACCCCCCTTCCCAGCATGCCCATACTTCCTTCCTTTTGAGTGGACTTCACTGTGTGTGAGTGTGACAGCAATGGCAAGATGGCTGACAGTGTGGTCCTGTTGTTTGTTGGTGCCCAGTTCCCAGCAGGGCCTTGTGCTCCCCACAGCTGTGGCCAGTGTCAGACATCTTTGAATTGGCTTTTCACTCCCTGTGAGGTGTGTGCATGCTTCAGTGTGAGCTTGCTGGACCATGCGGGTGGGGGATGTTGAGCTGTGACTACCACTCCCATCATGCTATTGCCTACACCCCCCTTCCCAGCATGCCCATACTTCCTTCCTTTTGAGTGGACTTCACTGTGTGTGAGTGTGACAGCAATGGCACGATGGCTGACAGTGTGGTCCTGTTGTTTGTTGGTGCCCAGTTCCCAGCAGGGCCTTGTGCTCCCCACAGCTGTGGCCAGTGTCACACATCTTTGAAGTGGCTTTTCACTCCCTGTGAGGTGTGTGCATGCTTCAGTGTGAGCTTGCTGGGCCATGCGGGTGGGGGATGTTGAGCTGTGACTACCACTCCCATCATGCTATTGCCTACACCCCCTTCCCAGCATGCCCATACTTCCTTCCTTTTGAGTGGACTTCACTGTGTGTGAGTGTGACAGCAATGGCAAGATGGCTGACAGTGTGGTCCTGTTGTTTGTTGGTGCCCAGTTCCCAGCAGGGCCTTGTGCTCCCCACAGCTGTGGCCAGTGTCAGACATCTTTGAAGTGGCTTTTCACTCCCTGTGAGGTGTGTGCATGCTTCAGTGTGAGCTTGCTGGGCCATGTGGGTGGGGGATGTTGAGCTGTGACTACCACTCCCATCATGCTATTGCCTACACCCCCTTCCCAGCATGCCCATACTTCCTTCCTTTTGACTCTGCTTCCCTGTGGGGTAGTGTGCCTGTGCTGACAGGATGGCTGACAGTGTTGTCCTGGCGTTTGTTTGGCTACAAGTCCCAAGAGTGTCCCTGTGCTTCACACAGCATAACCCAG
Source organism: Calotriton arnoldi (assembly GCA_963921515.1). NCBI lineage: Eukaryota > Metazoa > Chordata > Amphibia > Caudata > Salamandridae > Calotriton > Calotriton arnoldi. The sequence continues at coordinate 810,995 of CAWUFW010006793.1, read as the reverse complement.
GGTGGGGAAACATCCTTTACATCGCGGTGATTACACCGCGATGCATTTAGAACGCTGCCATTACAACGCAAGCGTTACATCGACTTGCACTGGAGGGCGCTATAACCTAAGGAATAGTAAGATTTACTATTCCAACACCTTCCCTACTGTAAGTAGACTGGTGTTGGAATAGTAAATCTTACTATTCCTAAGTCCAGCGCCCTCCAGCGCAAGTCGTTGTAACGACTTGCGTTGTAAAAACTGCGATGTTACATACCGCGATCATTTTGATCGCGTTGTAACATCACATATTCCCCAGGGTGGTGGTTCTTTGTGGGATATTTAATCAGCGTGTGAGGCATTGCATTCTCCCAGGTGGGTTATGTGGAGTTTGTGTTAAGGGGGTGTGTGGGAAAAGCTGCTTGTAACTATGGTCAGAGCTGTCAGTCCTCCTTCCCACCCAGCCAGATATCCCACCATGGAACGTGCTTCCATTGCAGGGAGTGCAAGTTGTCTTTCAGGATGTCAGTCAGTGGTGTCCTGCTGTTGGTTGTTGCACAGTTCCCAGCAGGGCCTTGTGCTCCCCACAGCAGTACCCAGTGTCAGCCATCTTGTTAGTCCTTTTCCACTCCCTGTGATGTGAGCATGGTTCAGAGTGGTGTTGATGGGCCAATTGTGAGGGTGACCAATATCTGTGACTACAACTCCCATCATGCTATTGCCTACACCCCCCTTCCCAGCATGCCCATACTTCCTTCCTTTTGAGTGGACTTCACTGTGTGTGAGTGTGACAGTAATGGCAAGATGGCTGGCAGTGTGGTCCTGTTGTTGGTTGGTGCACAGTTCCCAGCAGGGCCTTGTGCTCCCCACAGCAGTACCCAGTGTCAGCCATCTTGTCATTTCTTTTCCACTGCCTGTGATGTGAGCATGGTTCAGGGTGGTGTTGATGGGCCAATTGTGAGGGTGACCAATATCTGTGACTACAACTCCCATCATGCTATTGGCTACACTGACTTCACCAGCATACACAGAATTCCTTGCTTTCAGTGAGCTTCCCTGTGAGGTGGTGTTTTAGTGGTGGCAAAATATCTGACTGTGTTTGTTAGTTAGATTTGTGCCCCTGCCTTGCTGTATTTGTAGTTAGGTTTGTACATGTCATGACACAGTTACATATCACTATGAGATGGCATGTATTGTGTTTATCTGACTGACAGACAAATCTTGGGGTGATTATCTTTTGGTTGCTGTGGATTTGCTAAGGGTGCATGGTTTGACTATCCCCTTGACAGTGATGTGTGTGTATTGTCACACAATATTGTGTATATTTGTTGGGTACTCACCAGCCTCTGGGATGTTTGATAGTCCATATACGCTCACTGGTGGTAGGATGGCCCGCACCTTCTCCTCCCAGGGCCTGAGGTATACTGGTTTGGCAGAAGGGCCACTGCCGGTGCGCTGACTCAAGACGTAATCCTTCTTTAGTAGGTCCTTGACCCTCCTGCGCTCATCATACCACATGTTCTGGATGTCTTCCTTTGTGCGCAAACATGGTGATTGTGCATTCACCCTGTCGACAATCCTCTCCCACATCTTGGTTTTCTGCGACATGGGGGTCTGTTGGACCAATGTACCAAACAACTGTGGCTCTACCCTGAGGATCTCATCTACCAGGACTTCCAATTCACTGTCTTGGAACTTTGGATTCTTCTTTGGGGCCATGGTGATGGGTGGTGGTGGTGATTGATGTGTGTGTGTGTGCAAGTGAGGGTGTGTGAGTGTAGGTTTTGCTGGGTGTATGTGAGGGTGCTATTTGTTGAGGTGCTAATGGTGTGTGGCTTGTGTGATGGATGAGCTGTGAGTGTGTCTGTGGTTGCTGTCTGATGGTGTTCTGTGCTGGCAGGTCAGTTGAATTTGCAAAGGATCATGGTAGGGATTTGTGGCCTTTATATGGGTGGAGTTGTAGGTGTGTCTTTGTTCCATGTTTTCCCCCACCAGTATTTATTGGCTTTGTAATTGCTTGTTTGGCCCTTTTATTTGTATTTTTTCCTTTGTATTTTTTGTGCATGTAGGAGACGTACTTCTGACCGAGTATGACGCTGCAGTTGTCTCGTGCGAGCTTCTCCGAGTCGTTCACGCTGTGTTTCTGCTAGGTTTCATGTGCGGCGTACTCGTCGGTCGCGGAATATTGGGTTGCTTCGGCTGGGTTTTGTATGCGTGTCGGTCGTACGGCTTGGGCTCCGTGCGACTCGGTCTGGTTTTACACGCATTGCATCGTACTGCGCGGGTCGGAGTTCGCGGGTACGTTTCGGTCGGGTTCATACCTGGTGCGTGTCGGTCGGTTCGATTTGCGTGGTTTCCCGGCCGGATAGCTGGTTTCCGTGCGGTTCGGTCGTTCGGCTTGTGTTCCGTACGAGTCGGTCATGATTCACATGCATTCAGGGCAGGACTGGCCGTAGCGGGCACCGGACAATCCCCCGGTGCGCCGCACGGGTGGGGGCCGGTTTTGGGCCCCTGGGGGCCGTTTTTGTTACAGGGCCGTTTTTGCAGCATAGCAGAGCTCGGCCGCACCCCCAACCCCCTGGGGGGGGCCGGCCGAGCACTTTGTCAGGGCCGGTTTTGGTTCCCAGTCCGGCCCTGCATGCATTTCATCGTACTACGCAAGGTCGGGCAGCGCCGGTACGTGTCGGTCGGACTATATTCCCGTACCGAGTCGGTCGGTATGTTTTCCGGCCCGAATCGGAATCGGCCCCCAAGTGATTTGCTTGTAATCACAAAATGTGGAGCTGAGGCCGGGGCAAAAGCAGTCGGAAAAACTGGGGGAGAGGAAGGACAGAGAGCAGAAAAAAATGAGACGAAAGCAGGAGAAAGCAGTGGGTTTATATTTTGTGCCACCATGGGGACATTGGGGGTTATATGATTTATTATCTAGTGTGGTGGGGTTATAACTGGTGATGTGGATTATATCTCGTGAATGATGTGGATGCCATCCAGTGCCACTGCCAAGGTGCACTTGGCAAGTGATGTGGATTTATACCTTTCTGTTACTGCATACAGGGCTGTATGTTTTCAATAAATAGTACATTGTAGGTGAGTTATTTAACATTCACAAATCTCATCTTACCTATATAATAATGGATTATGTAAGGAAACCTGGTTCCCCTTGCGGGAGAATTTTAAAGGGAATTTTCAACTTCCTACAGGTCATCTACAACTCATTTTATTCAATACAGCCAGCCTGGTGATGAGCTCAGCAGAGTATTTAATGATCCCTATTTCTTTTTAAAAATGGACATCTGAAAATATTTTTCAAAACGGAAATTGGATGATGTAGAATCTGATATTACAGAAGCAAGAAAAGAATCTAGACAGGGTGAACAGGAGGAGGCAGAAGAACCAAGCACAAGCAGTTCTGCAGGTCCACTTTCAGCTCCAACAGAATCTAGCCATGATGTTGATGCTCCTGTAAATGATATTGGATTGTATTTTAATTCAGCAAAAAAAGTAACAGATGATGTAAAATACAATCTTCTAATAAATACGTATACTCCACCAGAAACGTATGACTTCAAGAAGGATTCAGGTGGAACACGCTGTTTCCGTCATGTGTGGATTAATCAATATTCACCATGGCTTAGCTACTCTCCACAAGTGAAAGGTGCAATTTGCAAGTTTTGCACACTTTCTCCACAGCCAGTTCATCGTGGGATACAAGGAGCATTCATAACTATGCCTTTCACTAAATATAAAGACTTCCATGAAAGTGCACGCAAGCATGTCTTATCGTCTTGGCATAAAAACGCACAAGTGGATGCAACTCACTTTTTGGCGATCAGAAAGAAACCGGAAACAAGTATTGTTTGCCAAATAGACAACACTGTGAAAAGGCATGTTGAAGAAAATCGGAAAAAGTTATTTCCAATTTTGTCTACTATCTTATTTTGTGGCACACATGACATTGCTTTAAGTGGGAAAAAAAGTACAACCGGAAATGTGCAAAGTCTCTACCAATTTCGCATTGAAGCAGAAGATGTGATCCTAAAGAACCATCTGGAAAATGCACCAGTTAATGCACGTTATACATCAGTTCGAGTTGAACATGAATTGATTACATTATGTGAAGAAACATTAAGAGAAGATCTAGTATCCTTAGTCAATAGGTCAAATGGATTTTCAATCATTGCTGATGAAAGTGCTGACATATCTGGAAAAGAACAGATGTCACTTGGAGTACGTTTTGTAGACACAACAAGTAGCACCGTAGCTGTCGTCAGAGAAAAATTCCTTGGATTTGCAACCTTAAAAGAAATGGATGCTATCTCAATTGCAAATATGATTATGGATACATGTTCTAAATTTGGATTAAACTCAGAAAAACTCCATGGCCAAGGATATGAGAGATGCTCTACAATGGCAGGAAAGGAAGGTGGCGTTCAAGCCATATAAGCAAGAGAAAATGTCCTGAAGCTGCTTTTGTCACTGTGCTGCACGGAAACGTAATTTGGTTGTTAATGACCTCAATGCTGTTCCTGATATACGGAATTCTATTGGCACAGTGAAAGCCATCATCAAGTTTTTCCGTGAGAGTCCAAAAAGAAGATCTCTTATTCCTAATCTGCCATTGCTGAGTGAAACACGATGGACAGTAAAATACAAGAGCATTCGAATTTTTAGCTCACACTTTGAAGAGATTTTTAAGCAATTAAGCTTACTGGGCACTACAGCTTCAGGGAAAACACGTCAGGATGCATATCAATTGCAAAGTTCCTCCAGCACAGTGAGCTTTCTCTTTTGCTTGTCCATAATTTCAGATTACTCATCAAGATTGGAATCTGTAAGCCAGGCTCTCCTAGCTGTTCAGCTTGATATCCTCAAGGTGTGTAATCACGTGCAAGACCTTCTGACTGTGTTCCGTGATCACAGACAAAAAGCAGAAGAGCAATTTAAGAACATTTTTACAAACGTTCAAACACTGGCAGAAAAACTGAACATCGAACTTTGTGTTCCCAGACAGAGTGGCCGGCAAGTATTTTGTTCTAATTTTGGTTCCTCTTCTGTGGAAGAATACTATTGCCAGTCTATCTATGTGCCATACATGGACTCTATCATCGCATCATTAGAAAGCCGGTTAGGCAATGAAAACAAGAAAAATTTGAGTTTGTTCTCACTTTACCCAAAACATATGGCAAAAATGACACAAAATGAGCAATACAAATGCCATATTGCAAACATCGGAGAAATTTACGACATTGAAAACCTGGAAGCCGAAGCAGTCACATGGTTTCAGATCTGGTCAACAAAGGATGAGCAGTTTGACAATGGATTTCTGGATTTGCTAAACCACACCGATTTATTTCCATCAGTCCAGTAAGCAATTCTCATTGCTCTCACATTACCAGTGACCACTTGCACAGTGGAAAGGTCTTTCAGCAGAAGGGTGAAAACCTGGTTGAGGTCGACAATGGCAGATGATAGCTTATCGGGTTTGTGCATGATGAGCATATATTGAGCAAAAATTGATGAAAACAAACAACAGCTGATTGACAAAGTAATTGATAAATTTGCACAAGACTACAGACGTTTACAATTCCTTTTTCAAGATCAGCACACTAACCAGTGAACAAAAACTGTATAAAACTACTACTCAGTGAAAAATGTGACTGTTAAATTTCAGATAGACTGTACATGTTTGCAGTTCATGCAACAGTTATCCAGGTTAAGTTTATATGTTCTATGTAGGAGAGTAGGATCTGCTTCACATGGGTACCCCCACTTTTTGCTGATGCTTCACTGTTTTTCGACTTTAGTCTGGCTGGGGCCCTGCTAATCAGAACCCCAGCCTAGCTGTTTCCTCTCTAAAATGGTTTCCATGTGCCTTAGGCACACCTCTGATTGGAATCTGGAGTGCCCTTGTAAGTCCCTAGTATATGGTATACTATGTACCCAGGGCATAGGTACCTCAGAGGCCTACCAGGGGCTGCAGCATGTATTGTGCCACCCCTGGAAGGCCAGCCAAAAGGACACCACAGGTCTGCTACTGCAGCCTGGGTAAGGTGGTGCATGCACCCCTTACTGTGATATAGGTTACCTATATCACTACATACATACACACATATAAACCTATAAGTCAATCCTATGGCAGGCCTTATCAATCCTGGAGGCAGAGTGCGTGGTTCCTAAGTGAGAGGGTGCCCCTGTATGAGCAGGGCCCCTCTGCAGCGTTCGGAGACCCTTCTCTGATGCTGTTTGTAGTGCAGCCTGACCATATACTCTTAAGCGCATTATAACCCTGCGTTAAATGCTAACTTTGGGATGGCTGCACGGAAACATGTCGTGTTTGGTGTCAATCATCTTGGAATACTACCCCCCACCAGTTCTGGCAGCGGGGGTAGCATTCCACCCTTCTAGAGGGAGAGACATGTACACACCGGCCTGCCCGGTAACTTCTTTCCAAGCCCTGGCATCACAAAATGGATGCTGCTGCCACAGACACGAGTCTGGCCTCCTGCTGCTGACCGAAACTCAGGCAGGGGAGGCCTGGACAATAGGTTTCCTGTCCCAGGGAGGTGTAACCACCTCCCCAGACAGGATAGTGTGTATTGGGGCTGGGCGGGAGCACTCTCTGGTGCTTTGAAGTCCTGCACTGGGGGCACATTTGGTGTCCCTGTGCATACCCCAGTTCAAACCGGCTCAGGGGCTTCCAGCCCCTGCTCTGGTGCGAAACTGGACAAAGGGAAAGGGGTGTAACCACCCCTCTGCCCTGACCCTCTCATAGGTGGGTCCCCAGAGTATGTCCAACCCCCTAACTTGGTATAAGTATGGGACCCCAGTCCTTAGGACTTTAGATTTACCTGGACGAAACTCTGACACAGAATCCTGGACCTTCGACGCTCTACTTTAAGATTAGAGGACTGAAGAATCTCCCTTGGGGTCAAGGAGTGACTCCCCTGCTTGACAGGCACCAAAGAAGCAATTGTCCGGTCTGCATCGCCGAAGCTCCCGCCGGACGCCGAAGTCTTTGCATCACCAGAGGTGGATTTCCAGACTTCCCCAAGGCTGCCCTGAGTCCCCAGCAAAGCTGAGGCCTGTAGCTGTCGTGGGTAACGTGGAACCGTGACCCCTGGACACCGAGCACATTTACAAGTGCATCCTCTTCCTGGGCTCCCACGAAGTTGTGCTTTGGGCTCCGAGTAGCCCCCGCCTCCAGCACCGACTGCACCAAAGACCACTGGCCTCCACTCCACGAGTGTCCCGTGAGCCAGCTCCACGTGCGTCCACTTGAGGCTCCTTCGCGGTCGCTAGTCTGTTGGCTAGTAGGCCCTCCCGAAGGCCAATATTATCCTGCTTGGGCTTCCCTGGTTGCTCCTTACCTTTGCTGGGTGAGTCTCTCAGACCTTGCTGGTCTGCACCACCGTCCTTCTTCTATTTCCACGAGACTTGCCGTTGCCAAGGCTTGTTGGGTCCAATCCGGTCGCCAACACCTCAGAAATCGACAAACGTTGTGGTACAGCTCGAATCTAGCTCCTGGTTGTCGTCGACACCTCCTGGACCTCGTGGCTGAAGAGTCAAGATGACCGTCAACCTACCTGAAGCACCCGACATCGGTGGGCATCCGCTCATCGCCTTCCTGGTCACTGGCTAGTGACCCAGACTCTGTCCTCTCTGCTTTCAGGTTCTTCGGATCTCCGATCCACCTTTGGATCCACCCGAACACTTTCGACTTGGTCGCCAGCAGCACTTTGCAGCAGATCGCCATTGTAAACGACGACGAAATCCGACCCCGAAAGACACCTATGCACCCGGCTTCCCTGGGTGAGGTAACTCGAGTACTCCGGTGCTCCCGTGGGTATAGACTCTAGAACGACCTAGTTCTAAAGGGGTTTGCTCCAAGTCCTCCTCTAAGTGTCCCTTTTCTTTAAAATTCCAACCGCGACTTTCCCCATAGAAGTCAACGGCGATTCGCGGCTGTGTTATCACACTGCACACGTCCCCCGTGGGTCCCCTGTGTCACTACCTTGGGTAGTTCCTTGTGGTCCAAGCACTTCTACAGGCTCTAGGCCTTGTGTCTAACTCAGTCGTGGTTCTTATACCACTTTATTGGTATATGGTTTGGTACGCCCCTAGGGCTCAAACGTGTATTTGTGCTATTACTGTTGATAACTAACTTATAACTTATGTACTTCGAACTCTAGCCTCATAAAGAGACTAGAGGGGTGTGTTTAGCAATAAATACATATATTTTGAATATATACCTGGTGTGGTCCTCTTTCATTTGGTCACTCAAGAGATTATAGACTGGTAAAACAAGCTGCGTTACATTCCTTCAAGACTTAGCCTGAAGGCTGCTCTCCATAGCTACCACTAGGATAGCTTTCAATAAAGGTTGTCTTTAACCTATCTCCAATAAGGGGTTGTTTGGACTGGTGCAAGGTGCCCACTATAATTAGTGGACAGCATATACCAGGCCAACTTCTCACATTGGTGTGCAGCGTGTGGGATTCCAGCTTGCTATTGTTTTACCAGATAATCTCAATTGAATTGATCAACTGAAAACCACTAAGGGTACCTTAGGTACATATAAATCAAGCTTAGTATACAGTAAGTTCTACTGAACTTAGAGTTGTGTGTTAAGGGATAGCACATCCTTTCTACAACTCAAGAGAGTTTAGTAGGCCACACTAGAGTAGGTAGTGCATACACCACACCTCACTAGTAATGTCTTCAAAGCCAGGACCCAGTGAGTCCTTGCCAGGAGCCAGTGGGCTTCTTCCCTCCAAGTATGATAAACTCCCATTCTTGGAATTGAGAGCATTATGCAATACTAGGAAGTTGAAGGCAGGCAAAAGTGCCAGCACCCAACACCTCAGGGAGGTGTTACTGGCTGATGATCTCAGCAGACCCCTAGGATCTGAAGGGGTAGGCAGAGAGGGTGGGGCAGAAAATGAGGAAGGGGTCAGGGGTGAAGAAACCCAGGACCCCCCCTCTGAAACTGGCCAGGAAGGTGAAAATGACCTTGACCTGGAAAACCCAATTCCCCCTGTGGAGGAGGAGGAGGATCAGATTGACCTCCCCTTTGTCCCCCCAGGAAGAATTGTGAGTGTGCCCAGAGGGCCTAGATCTCCTTCTCAGGAGTCTACCCACTCTGACACCTCAGTAGGGACCTCTGTCTCCTCCCATGGAAGGGAATCCTCTCATGAGAGGAGGAAGAGACTGATTCAGTATGAGCAAGCCCAGCTTGAACTCAGAAAACAGCAATTGGCTATAGACAGGGAGTCCCTAGATCTCTATAGAGAGAGAAAAAAGTTGGGACTAGAGTCCCATGGTGGCAGCCATTTCCCCAGAGATAGGGAAAGGTCTTATGACCATAGAAACCTGAGCAAGATTGTCCCTCCCTACCAGAGTGGGGATGACATCCACAAATGGATAACTGCACTGGAGAGGGCCTGTAAAGTACAGAGGGTCCCTCAGGAGCAGTGGGCAGCAATCTTGTGGCTCTCCTTTGCAGACAAAGGTAGAGACAAGCTACTCACTGTAAGAGAAGGGGATGCTGATAATTACAAAGTCTTGAAGAGTGCTCTGATTGATGGGTTTGGCCTAACAACTGAACAATACAGGTTAAAGTTCAGAGACACCCAAAAAGCACAGACTCAAGACTGGGTAGACTATGTGGATTGTTCTGCTAAGGCTCTGGAAGGTTGGTTGATGGGCAGTAAGGTGTGTGACTTCACAGGATTGAACAATCTTATCATGAGGGAGCAGATTCTTAATAACTGTCAAAATCAGCTGTTGCATCAGTACCTGGCGGACTCTGATCTGACCTCTCCCCAAGAATTGGGAAAGAAGGCAGACAAATGGGTCAGAACCAGGGTGAGGCAGAAGGTACAGAACCAAGGTGGTGACCCTAAGAAGCAAGATTCTAAGAACTCTGATAAGGGTGGGGAGAAGGGTAAAGACCAAAAGTCTTCACAAGGCCCCCAAAAATCTTCTTCAGGTGGGGATTTACAGTCTAACAAAGGGAAAGGCCAAAAGAAACCATGGTGCAAGGTCTGTAAGCAAAAGACCCACTGGACCAGTGATTGCACCAAGTCCAAAGACTCTACTCCAGCCCCCACCAATGCCCCTAAGGCACCTGTTCCCCCTAGTACAGTTACAGTTGGTGGTGGGAGTACACAAGCCAAGGGTTTAGTAGGGTTGACCCTGGGTAAGGAGATGAGCTCTGACCTAGTCAGAGAACTCACTCAGGCTGTCCTAGTCTGTGATGGAGGCATGGATGTGACCTCCTCTGTGAGTCCCAGTAATCTGGGCAAGTACAGGCAACAGCCCTTAATCAATGGAAAAGAGGCTTTGGCATTTAGGGACACAGGGGCAAGTGTCACCATGGTGACACAAGACCTTGTGAATCCTGGGCAGATTATACTTGGTGAAATGTACCAAGTGACCAATGCTAGCAATGTCAGAACAGACCATACTCTGGCAGTTGTTAACTTCTCCTGGGGAGGGGTAACTGGCCTTAAGAAGGTTGTGGTAAATGCAGACCTACCAGTTGAATGCTTGCTTGGCAATGATTTAGAAACTTCAGCTTGGGCAGAAGTGGAGCTCAGGACCCATGCAGAAATGCTGGGTATCCCTGCAGATGTGTTTGCTGTGACCAGGTCACAAGCCAAAATGTCTAACACTGAACAGGCCTTGGATTCTGGAATAATGGACCAAGTGCCCTCCAAGAAGAGGAGTAGTAGGGTAAAGGCAGTGCCTTCCCCCTTGGCTCAGAAGGAAGATCAGTCTCTTGAGGGGGATGATCTCAGTCCTGAGGAAGGAACTGTCCCAGAGGAGCTTGAACCTGACCAGGTTGAGCTCTTGGGGACAGGGGGCCCTTCCAGGGCAGATCTGAGCCAGGAGCAGCAGAGCTGCCCCTCTCTTGAACCCCTCAGACAGCAAGCTGCTGCTGAGGCTGCTGGGAAAGCTAGTGGTCCCCATACAGTGTATTGGGATGATGGACTCTTGTACTCAGAGTGTAGAGACCCCAAGCCTGGTGCCACCAGGAGGTTGGTTATACCTCTGAAGTTCAGGGGCTTCCTATTGACCCTAGCCCATGACATTCCCTTAGCAGGTCACCTGGGCCAGAACAAGACTTGGGACAGAATTGTCCCTCACTTTCACTGGCCCCATATGTCTGAAGACACCAAGGAGTTTTGTCGCTCCTGTGTAACCTGCCAGGCCAGTGGCAAGGCAGGTGGCACAACAAAGGCCCCCCTGATACCACTACCTGTGGTGGGGGTTCCCTTTGAAAGGGTGGGGATTGACATTGTCGGTCCCATGGATCCCCAAACAGCATCTGGGCACAGGTTTATCCTGGTGGTAGTGGATCATGCCACCAGGTACCCAGAGGCTATTCCCCTTAGGACCACTACAGCACCTGTGGTGGCAAGGGCCCTCCTGGGAATTTTCTCAAGAGTGGGCTTCCCTAAGGAGGTTGTATCAGACAGGGGTGCTAACTTTATGTCTGGATACTTGAAAGCAATGTGGAAGGAGTGTGGAGTGACTTACAAGTTCACCACACCCTATCACCCACAATGCAATGGTTTAGTTGAGAGATTCAACAAAACCTTGAAGGGCATGATTAAAGGGCTCCCAGAAAAGCTTAGGCGAAGATGGGACATACTCTTGCCCTGCCTTTTATTTGCATACAGGGAGGTACCTCAAAAGGGGGTTGGCTACAGCCCTTTTGAACTTTTGTTTGGTCACCCTGTCAGGGGTCCATTGTGCTTGGTGAAGGAAGGATGGGAGTTACCTCTCAAGCCCCCAAAGCAAGACATAGTGGACTATGTACTTGGTCTCCGCTCCAGGATGGCTGAGTACATGAAAAGGGCAACTAAAAACCTTGAGGCTAGCCAGGAACTTCAAAAAGCCTGGCATGACCAAAAGGCTGTACTGACTGTTTACCAGCCAGGACAGAAGGTGTGGGTGTTGGAGCCAGTGGCCCCAGCAGCTCTCCAAGACAAATGGAGTGGACCCCATACCATTGTTGAACAGAAGGGTGAGGTTACCTACTTAGTAGACCTAGGAACACCCATGAGTCCCCACAGGGTTCTCTATGTCAACAGGTTAAAACCATATGTGGACAGGGCAGACATGGGCTTGCTCATGGCTACTGATGAGGCACAGGAGGAAGAGAGTGACCCACTCCCTGACCTGCTCTCACAGTACCCTGATGATGGGTCAGTGGATGGTGTAGCCTTGGCAGGCAGCCTCACTACCCAGCAGCAGACTGATTGCAGACAGGTGCTCAATCAGTTCAGACACATATTCTCACTGACACCCAGTCAGACCACCTGGTGCACTCATGAAGTGGACACTGGGGACAGTCTGCCTATTAAAAATAAGATTTATAGGCAACCTGACCATGTCAGGGACTGTATCAGGACAGAAGTCCAGAAAATGTTGGATTTGGGAGTTATTGAACCCTCAGATAGCCCTTGGGCTAGTCCAGTGGTCCTTGTGCCAAAACCTCACACCAATGGTGGGAAAAGAGAGATGAGGTTTTGTGTGGACTACAGAGGTCTCAATGCAGTCACTAGGACTGATGCCCATCCAATACCTAGGGCAGATGAACTAATAGAAACTTTGGCATCAGCCAAGTATCTAAGCACATTTGACCTAACAGCTGGCTACTGGCAGATCAGACTAGCTGATGATGCAAAGCCAAAAACAGCATTCTCAACCCCTAGTGGGCATTATCAATTTGTGGTGATGCCCTTTGGTCTGAAGAATGCACCTGCCACTTTTCAGAGGTTGGTGAATACAGTCCTTACAGGTCTGGAAGCCTATAGTGCAGCATATCTAGATGATATTGCTGTCTTTAGCTCCACCTGGGAGGATCACCTGGTCCACCTCAGAAATGTTTTACAGGCCCTGCAGAAAGCAGGCCTGACTATCAAGGCCACCAAGTGCCAGTTAGGGCAGAGTCAGGTTGTGTACCTGGGCCACCTTGTGGGTGGAGGCCAGGTTCAACCCTTGCAGAGCAAGATCCAGACCATCATGGACTGGACTGCTCCAACCACCCAGACTCAGGTGAGAGCCTTTTTAGGCCTGACTAGGTACTATAGGAGATTTGTCAAGGGGTATGGATCAATAGTGACACCCCTGAATGACTTAACTTCCAAGAAAATGCCCAAAAAGGTTCAGTGGACAGTTAGCTGTCAAAAGGCATTTGATAACCTAAAGCAGGCCATGTGCACTGCTCCCATTCAACAGAGTCCTGATTACTCCAAGAAGTTCATTGTCCAAACAGATGCATCTGAATTGGGGGTAGGGGCTGTACTGTCACAATTGAATGATGAAGGTCAGGATCAGCCAGTAGCTTTTATTAGCAGAAGGCTGACCCCTAGAGAGAAACGTTGGTCAGCCATTGAGAGGGAGGCCTTTGCTGTGGTCTGGGCTCTGAAGAAGTTGAGGCCATACTTGTTTGGTACTCACTTCCTTGTTCAAACAGACCATAAGCCCCTCTTATGGCTAAAACAAATGAAGGGTGAAAACCCCAAACTGCTTAGGTGGTCCATTTCCCTACAGGGGATGGACTTCACAGTGGAACATAGACCTGGGAGTAACCATGCCAATGCAGATGGACTCTCTAGGTACTTCCACTTAGAACATGAAGACTTAACTGGGCAAGGTTAGTTTAATGTCCCTACGTTTGGGGGGGGGGGTTGTGTAGGAGAGTAGGATCTGCTTCACATGGGTACCCCCACTTTTTGCTGATGCTTCAGTTTTTCGACTTTAGTCTGGCTGGGGCCCTGCTAATCAGAACCCCAGCCTAGCTGCTTCCTCTCTAAAATGGTTTCCATGTGCCTTAGGCACACCTCTGATTGGAATCTGGAGTGCCCTTGTAAGTCCCTAGTATATGGTATACTATGTACCCAGGGCATAGTTACCTCAGAGGCCTACCAGGGGCTGCAGCATGTATTGTGCCACCCCTGGAAGGCCAGCCAAAAGGACACCACAGGTCTGCTACTGCAGCCTGGGTAAGGTGGTGCATGCACCCCTTACTGTGATTTAGGTTACCTATATCACTACATACATACACACATATAAACCTATAAGTCACTCCTATGGCAGGCCTTATCAATCCTGAAGGCAGAGTGCGTGGTTCCTATGTGAGAGGGTGCCCCTGTATGAGCAGGGCCCCTCTGCAGCGTTCGGATACCCTTCTCTGATGCTGTTTGTAGTGCAGCCTGACCATATACTCTTAAGCGCATTATAACCCCGCGTTAAATGCTAACTTTGGGATGGCTGCACGGAAACATGTCGTGTTTGGTGTCAAACATCTTGGAATACTACCCCCCCGCCAGTTCTGGTGGCGGGGGTAGCATTCCACCCTTCTAGAGGGAGAGACATGTACACACCGGCCTGCCCGGTAACTTCTTTCCAAGCCCTGGCATCACAAAATGGATGCCGCTGCCACAGACACGAGTCTGGCCTCCTGCTGCTGACCGAAACTCCGGCAGGGGAGGCCTGGACAATAGGTTTCCTGTCCCAGGGAGGTGTAACCACCTCCCCAGACAGGATAGTGTGTATTGGGGCTGGGCGGGAGCACTCTCTGGTGCTTTGAAGTCCTGCACTGGGGGCACATTTGGTGTCCCTGTGCATACCTCAGTTCAAACCGGCTCAGGGGCTTCCAGCCCCTGCTCTGGCGTGAAACTGGACAAAGGGAAAGGGGTGTAACCACCCCTCTGCCCTGACCCTCCCATAGGTGGGTCCCCAGAGTATGTCCAACCCCCTAACTTGGTATAAGTATGGGACCCCAGTCCTTAGGACTTTAGATTTACCTGGACGAAACTCTGACACAGAATCCTGGACCTTCGATGCTCTACTTTAAGATTAGAGGACTGAAGAATCTCCCTTGGGGTCAATGAGTGTCTCCCCTGCTTGGCAGGCACCAAAGAAGCAATTGTCCGGTCTGCATCGCCAAAGCTCCCGCCAGACGCCGAAGTCTTTGCATCACCAGAGGTGGATTTCCAGACTTCCCCGAGGCTGCCCTGAGTCTCCAGCAAAGCTGAGGCCCGTAGCTGTTGTGGGTAACGTGGAACCGTGACCCCTGGACACTGAGCACATTTGCAAGTGCATCCTCTTCCTGGGATTCCACGAAGTTGTGCTTTGGGCTCCGAGTAGCCCCCGCCTCCAGCACCGACTGCACCGAAGACCACTGGCCTCCACTCCACAAGTGTCCCGTGAGCCAGCTCCACGTGCGTCCACTTGAGGCTCCTTCACGGTCGCTAGTCTGTTGGCTAGTAGGCCCTCCCGAAGGCCAATCTTATCCTGCTTGGGCTTCCCTGGTTGCTCCAGGCGTGCCCTGACTTACCTTCGCTGGGTGAGTCCCTCAGACCTTGCTGGTCTGCAGCACCATCCTTCTTCTATTTCCATGAGACTTGCCGTTGCCAAGGCTTGTTGGGTCCAATCCAGTCGCCGACACCTCAGCAATCAACAGACGTTGTGCGACAGCTCGAATCCAGCTCCTGGTTGTCGTCGACACCTCCTGGACCTCGTGGCTGAAGAGTCAAGATGACCGTCAACCTACCTGAAGCACCCGACATCGGTGGGCATCCGCTCATCGCCTTCCTGGTCACTGGCTAGTGACCCAGACTCTGTCCCCTCTGCTTTCAGGTTCTTCAGATCTCCGATCCACCTTTGGATCCACCCGAACACTTTCGACTTGGTCGCCAGCAGCACTTTGCAGCAGATCGCCATTGTAAACGACGACGAAACCCGACCCCGAAAGACACCTATGCACCCGGCTTCCCTGGGTGAGGTAACTCGAGTACTCAGGTGCTCCCGTGGGTATAGACTCTAGAACGACCTAGTTCTAAAGGGGTTTGCTCCAAGTCCTCCTCTAAGTGTCCCTTTTCTTTAAAATTCCAACCGCGACTTTCCCCATAGAAGTCAACGGCGATTCGCGGCTGTGTTATCACACTGCACGCGTCCCCCGTGGGTCTCCTGTGTCACTACCTTGGGTGGTTCCTTGTGGTCCAAGCACTTCTACAGGCTCTAGGCCTTGTGTCTAACTCAGTCGTGGTTCTTATACCACTTTATTGGTATATGGTTTGGTACGCCCCTAGGGCTCAAATGTGTATTTGTGCTATTACTGTTGATAACTAACTTATAACTTATGTACTTCGAACTCTAGCCTCATAAAGAGACTAGAGGGGTGTGTTTAGCAATAAATACATATATTTTGAATATATACCTGGTGTGGTCCTCTTTCATTTGGTCACTCAAGAGATTATAGACTGGTAAAACAAGCTGCTTTACATTCCTTCAAGACTTAGCCTGAAGGCTGCTCTCCATAGCTACCACTAGGATAACTTTCAATAAAGGTTGTCTTTAACCTATCTCCAATAAGGGGTTGTTTGGACTGGTGCAAGGTGCCCACTATAATTAGTGGACAGCATATACCAGGCCAACTTCTCACATTCTATTTTCCAATTTGGAAGAGAACAGCTGTTATTTTATTTATGGTAATATATTTGATTTTATTTATTTTAATATATTTAAGTTAATACATTTCCAAAATAAATACATTTGTCATATATTTGAATTCTTATTCGTTTGTGCACGTTAACACCAAATGCAGACTGACTACATGTTTTTTTATAATGCAGTTATAGTGCCTTCACTGCCTTGATCATGTGTGTATGAATAATGTGGTGTATTCAATAGTGGTGACATAAAAACAGATTAGAAATTGCTAATCAGACAATGGCAGCTTGATCCTTCCATTAAGCCTTTGCATCAGGTTGCATGCCTGTGCTTTTTCACTTTTGGCCAAGAGTCACTCCTGTCTGCAGCTCTGCTTTTTTCTTTGCCAACTGCTAGAAGGTATGAATGATATCTACCAAAGGCCACAAAAGAAAGAGATGGCTGTGGCACACCAACCCTATTGTGTATGAGCTCATATGCGGCCTGCTTCCTGCCCCCCATGGCTCCTCCTGCACCTCAGTGTTTCTTGTGCCCCACCTGGCACACATAATGTCGGAGGATGGTGATGACGTTAAAATTTCCCTCCCCCCCCCCATGGAAAAATGTCTGCGGATGCCCATGGATGCCACAGCAGTAACTAAAGTCAGAGGAGACACTCAGGGGCAGCCTTGGTTTATTGAGGCGGTTCTAGGAAATGGGAATGCAGGTCAGCTTATTAAACTTCCCAAAATGCCTTACAGGCAGCCACTCGCGGCAGAGACAGTATTAGGAGGGGTCAACCCCAGGCAAGAGGGAGAGAAGCAGGTCGTGAACTGTTTGGCGTTGCGCAGGTTCCAAGCCAGAAAGAGGGAAGACTTGCGCAAATCACAGTACCTTAGATCCTCACTGGAAAAGGATCGCACAGCTTGAAAATCCAGTAACAGATGCAATGACACCGGTTGACTGCAGGACAACTGGACACCAGAAGATTACATTGAAGTAGCAGGTGTAGAAAGAAGCAGGCAGCACTGGAGAAGAAGTTGGGGGTGGTGGTGTACCGTCCCCACACTGTAAATCGTCGCCAGTGATATAATTGAAGACAACACTCAGGAAGTGTTGAGAAGACTTTATTCTGTAACACCACCATAGTCCAGTCAGCTGGAGTCAGCTCTGGAATCTTCAGGACAAGGTAAGTCTGAACCAAGGGTAAGGAAGGAGGGGGGGGAACGGAATGTACCAACTACCAGATTACAACAGTATCTCATTTTGGTATTCACAGAAGGCACTTACTCATCAATGAGTAAGTGCCTTCTGTGAATACCAAAATGAGTAAGTTACACAAAATGAGTAAGTTACTCAAAATGAGTAAGTAAGTGCCTTCTGTGAATACCAAAATGAGTAAGTGCCTTCTGTGAATACCAAAATGGTAGTAAGTTTAGGATTTTGTCTTAAGTTAGTTCTGTGAATCGGGCCCATCAGGTATATTTGCCTGAACAACTTCACTTTGGCCTTGTTGACAGCTCAAACTAAGGTCAGTAGAGGCAAACTTAAGCTCCAATAATATTGAGAGCACATTAAACATATCCAACTATGTTGTAACAAAATACGGTGGTGCAAAACAGATTGTATATCACTGCATGTTTTTATCTACCTCTAGCTCATACTATGCCATGATGGCATCTGCTTTAATAAGATGGGGGATTAATCTAATTATGCATGTTTACTATCAAAAGATTTGGTGATATAAAAATGTGTATGTGTGTGAGTGTCTTTGCAAACAAACAATGGAGATAAGCGTGGTACTTTTCTGATCATTGTATGGTTTCTTGTGGCAGGACAGTTTTGGAGGGTGGTAAATTGTCTAGGATAATTTGCTGTGGTGTTTTTGCAACCTCTTGAATGAATTTATGTTGGTGCAATCAAAAGACAGGTTTTAAGGCATGATAGGTGGTCTTGTATTGATGATGTGGGATTTAATTCCATAGAACCAGAGCTAAAATAGAGAAACACATGTATCCAAAACATTCTGTTTTGAAAAAGGATCTGGAGAGAGAAGGTTCTTGATTTGACTGAAGACAACAGGTAGAAAATAATTTGGATATTTTGGCCTGGAGGGTTTATGAGTGTTTCCGATGGAATAACCTGTGAATGATGGGCAGGTTGGTTAGTGATGATGCTGTATGTGGAGAAGGAAGAAGCATCTTTTCACTAAATTGTTGAAGTGGGGTTTAAGTGATAGATTAGTGTCTTTTGGCTAAGATGGTTATGGTGAAGGTGCTTTTAAGCTATCCAGTCGTTTATGTTGGGCAGGTCCTTAAGTAGATTGTGGTGAAAGATTATTTGTGTGTCATCCTCATATCAACAGTGGATCAGTGCAATCAGTGATGAAATGTATGGCACAAAAAGGCATAGGGCTGAGCCTTGTGGAACCTCACAGGAGACTTTATATGTAATAAAGTACGAACATAGAAGGTGTATGGTGTATGGTGAAAGCATGGGCAATTATTTCGAGCTTGCCAAGCCTGTTTATGATGGTGTAGTATCTCATCATATATTGGGCTGCAGGCAGGTAAAAAGAATGAGGATCTCAGTGTTATTATTGACCTTGATTTCCTTTAGGTGGTTTCATTTTGATATAAAGCCATACTTCATTCTCCTCATGTTTCTGAATCTTACTTGGACCTGGTATAGGTTGTGCGATTTAACATATTGTTTTTGTTGCAATCTAGCTCAACAGTATGCAGTTCAAGAGGTTGAGCGGGTTAAGTTTTTTTATTAGAGGTTTGATTGCTGTGCTTTCAGTCTGTGCAGGCTACAGAGAACTTTGGCATGGCAGCAGTTACTCTTAGGAATTATGCTGGAACCAGGAGCTAGAATCTGGCCTGCTGAATGGGGTAACCTTGACAAGTTGTTTCGATGCAGGCTTTCCAGGTTTGTGGTCAATGATTATCATTGATTGTTGGGGTGGCTTCTTGTGGATATCAAAACCTATATTGAAATTCCTTGGAGTTGTTATTCAAGTATAGTCATAGCAGCCAACCTGAGAAATAACAGACTATTTTCGAAGGTTGTAAATCAGCCTTTTTTTACAGACAACCCCCTCAACGTCATTGAGAGCCATATCCTTGAACAGGATTGGTTTAACCCAGAGAAAGAGGAAATTGCCAAAGATAAAGAGAGGCGGCCTGACCCCCTGGTAATAAAGGGGGACTAGTTAGTTGACCTTATTAGTCTTCCCACTGTCGCTGCAGGCATTCAGACAGCAGCGCGCAGTTAGGCCCCAGGTCCTGATAGGGTCCCACTAGATCTTTTTAAATATAATATTGACTTTTGGGCCACTCTCTTAACGAACATTTTGAGGGCAGCAGTAAGAGGAGATTTACTTGAGTCCTTGAGCGAGGTTATATTTATTCCAATTTTTTAAAAGGGTGCCCATAATTCACCAGCTTGCTACTGTTCAATATCATTAATAGATAGCACAGCTAAAATCCTGGGGCGGGTTGTTTTAGTAAAGTCGGAGGATTGGGCAAACTCCACTTCCTTTTTTACACCTTTCCACTATGGTTTTCCCCCCAGTTTAGGGACTGTAGAGCAAGCCCTAAATTTAAATCTTATCTGGGGGAAGAATGTCAGTGCAAGGAGAGGAGCCCCCCACATGGCGCTTATGAACCTCTCCTGTGCCTTCGACTTAGTTGATAGGAAGAAATTGTGGATCCTAATGGATCAGGCGGGTGTGGATTCGTCCATGCTGGATTTGATTATGCGCATTCATTGTGACACAACCATTAAAGTGCATTATACATTGAATAGGCATAACACAAGTCCCATGAGGGTGAGCAGAGGAGTGAGGCAGGGATGCACTCAGGCTTCTTTTTTATTTTTATTCTTCATTAACTCCCTTAATACTTTTTTAGGGGCATGTAGTAAAGACATAGACATCCCAAGAATCGGCTCCCATGTAGTCCCGGTTCTTTTGTACGCCGATGACACAGTTCTCCTGGGGCTAACTGCTAATGCTTTACAAAACTTATTAAAGGGTTGTAATGATTTTATGAATAACCTAAATCTTAAGGTAAATTATCAGAAATCTTTTATAATGACCTGTGGTCCAAAAAGCATGAAGCCAAGCGTTTTAACTTAGGAGGGACCACAATAGAAACTTTTGATTACCTAGGTCTCCTTATTGTTACCAATGGGTCCTAGGAAAGTCTAATTAGTCAAAGATCGCAAAAGATGGAGGTAGCTGTTGATAGAATTTTGAGGTTTGCTAAAAGACTGGGATATAAACCGATTAGAGAGATGCTTCAACTTTACAAAAGTAAGAGCCTATCTCTTGGCTCGTACGGGGCAGGAGTGTGGGGTTATATAGTCCCAAGAAAGTTGCAGATATCAGAAAAGACGTTTTTATGTAGACTTTTAGCATTACCAAAATCCACCCCAAGTCTGATCACATATGCTGAAGTAGGGATGGGATTTCTGGAAGATCATACTGGTATAGCCCCTTTATTATTATGTGTAAAATTATGGAGCACTGACCGGGCTAGTTTTTCTAGGGAAGTTCTGAGGGACTGTTTAAACCTAGATAACATGAATGCCATTCCATGATGGCATACGTATAAAAGGTTTTCTACACTTTGGATCTGAGAGCCCTTTTTGTCTCCCCAGAAGGCATAGGCCCTCAGACAAAAGGAAGATTTAAAGAGGCTTTTGCCTCTTTTAAAGAAGAAAGTAGAATTGAAAAGTCTCTCACCTCAAGTGCTACCATAAATTTTATGCAAATTTTTAATGGTCCTGGAATTGATTGTTATTTAACTTGAATAGGAGATCAGCAGCACAGATTTTATCTGACAAGGTTAAGACTAAATTTGATTCATAATTTAGTTGCCTTTCCTTTGGCCGGCTCTGGGGTCGCCTTCGTTATGAAGTGTCCATGTGATGCTGTTTCCACTCAGTCCACTGCGCACTTTATGCTGTTTTGCACATTGTATGGCCCGATAAGATCTCGATTTTTATGTCCAGCACTTTTGCTCAGTCACTTTACCTCATATAAATAGAGTTTAAGGTTTTTACAATCCCTTGCCTCCCCAGAAATTTGCCATGCAATACTTGGCTTTATAATTGCAGGTATAAAACTCAGGAAATACTATCTGATGTAAAATGGTCTGTTTTAATTGTGATATCCGTGTTGTTGTGATTTTAGGCTTTTAACGATTGTATTTGTTATAATTTGAACATGAACTTGGTATTTATTCTGTTGCTTTTATGATCAGTTGAAGGTCGAATAAAGATCTTTTGACTGACATGTATAGTCGAGGATGATGTTGGCCATTCAGTCTGTGAGAGTGTCTACAAAACAAATCTGGGGATTACATGTTGGTTATATAAAAAAATTACAGGTTATTTGAGTAGATCAGCAGTAGGAGGAACTGAAACTCGAGGGTGAAATTAAGTATGCTTTATGTGCTTATGTGTTCCTTTTCTGCAAGCATGACTCCCTTCCCTCACTGGTTGGGTTCTCTCTGGATTAGTATTTTGTATCTGTCTGAAATGTCTTAAGAGCAGGGCCGGACTGGCTACCGGGCGTTTTGGAATGCTGCCGAGCTGGGGGCTGATTTCGTTGATGGGGACCTGCGTGTGCTGAACGAAATTCGTTTTGCCTTGTTTATTTCGAAGCACACGCAGGTCTCCATCAACGAAATTAGCCCCCACCGCAGTGACATCAGACCCCAGCTCGGCAGCATTCCAAAACGCCCGGTAGCCAGTCCGGCCCTGCTTAAGAGTGGTGGTGAAATCTTCTGTAAGCTATACTTCAGTTGGCAACAGATTGGTGACGGTCCTTGGGAGGAGTACAATGTGGATACACATGCACTGTGACTGCTGACCGGGTTACTCCTGAGGCTTGAGCCGGGAGATAGCTGACAGGGACAAATGTATCTTTACTAAATCACTGCTGCTACATCGTGCTAAGTGTAAATTTCGTTTTAATTGAATCGCTGCTGCTACATCGTGCTAAGTTTAAACTTCGTTTTAATTGGTTTTAAACTTGTGCTGCTTTCTGTTCTGACCGCCCACTGTCAGACAGACTTTTTTTAACCTTAATCACTGCTGCCATTTTAATCGGACTCACCTTCCTATTGAATTCTGGTTAGTTGTTGCTGCCAATTGTGTGCCAACTTCTGGAGTAAGCGGTTCCCGCAAGGCAGTGCGGGCCACCATTTTACAGGTCAGCAGGCTAGTCTTTGTTGCACCGACACGCTACAAACGTGCGAGCGGACGCGCAGCAGACGCGAGCAGCGGGCGCGCCATAGGCGCACCTAAGGCAAGCCCGTCTGCGCCGGTCCGCGCTCTGACCGCGTCCAGCGCCAGCCACGCTGCCTGTTTCCTGCCAGAAAACGGACCAGTTACAAGGTATTCTAAAGCCCAAATGATAGATTTGAATGTGGGTAGAGGTGGACCAGAATGCAAGATGATATCTGTGCACTTAAAAGATGCCACCACACGTGACACCTATCCCAACTGCCACAGACCACTTCCCCGAGTCCTCAATCAGAGAGTTAAACCCAGCAGACCTATGGAGCCATCCATTGGGACCAGCAATACAAAACCCAAGGATTACCATCCTGGGGGACTTTAACTTCCACTTGGAAGCCCCCATGGACCCGGATACTAAAGCCCTATTAGACATGATGGGCAGCGCGGATCTGACCCAACTTGTAAACGAGCCCACCCATACGGCAGGACACACCTTGGATGGGGTCTTCTCCAACCATCATACTTAACCTACACAGGAACGATACCTCTGGTCTGGACTGACCATGCAGGAATATTATTTAAAGTAATCACCCCAGTTGACCACTACAAGCCAGGGGGAGTGTCAAATCAGATAAAAACAAGGGCCTGGAATAAATTGGTAGGATCTGAATTACAGGAACTATTTAATACCACCATGTGGCATCAGCCAACAAAGGTGGAAGATGCTGCCAGATGGTACACTCAATGGGTTGAGACAGCCTGTAAAAAGCTAGCTCCGGTTAAACTCGTGCATCCTAAACGAGCCTTACCAACTGCACCATGGTACTCAGAGGAGCTCAGAAGTCAGAAACTTACCTGCAAACGGCTAGAACGCAACTGGAGGAAAAAATATAACTCAGATGATAAAGAAGCCTATAAGCAAAGCCTCATTGCCTACAAACAAGCTGTTTTCAATGCAAAAAACCTCTTTTTTATAAATCAAATTAACCTAGCAAATAACTCCTCCAAAGAACTTTATAAAACTGTATCTAGGCTGGCGACCCCAAGCATACCTAGGGTCGAATTAGGGCAAGAATTGTGTGAAGAAATTGCAAGGTTTTTCCAGAATAAGGTAGAAGTCATCTTCTCTGCCTTCAACCAACTCCCGCAAGGAGCCACAGGAAATCCGACGACTTGTCCTAAACAAGTCATAGGAGTATGTCCCACACTTGAGAAATTTGCCCCACTCTGTATCAACGATACAAAGACGCTACTGGGCTCTATCAAGTCAGGATCTCCCTATGACCCCTGTCAAGTGACAGTGGCCAACCTAGCCCTATAACCTATTGCTACAATACTGACATCAGTATTCAGTGCCATGTTTGAAATAGGAGACTTCCCCAGTTCTTGGAAAATGGCCTCAATACTTCCACTACTGAAAAAAAATAACCTGGATCCAAAGGATTCAAACAACTATAGACCCATCTCCCGCCTCCCATTGCCAGCAAAACTGGTGGAGAAATAAATAAATGGCCAGCTGAGTGCCTTTCTCTACGAGAACAAGCTATTGGATCGCACTCAGTATGGCTTCAGAGAAGGGCACAGTACCGAGACCACCTTGATTAAATCAACAGAAGAAATTAGGAAAGCCTTAGATCAAGGAGGCGAGGCTGCCCTCATTATGCTGGACCTATCCGCGGCCTTCGACAAGGTACATCATGACTTCCTGATGGACCGTTTGTCGGAGTTTGGAGTCAAAGGCAAAGCGTGGAAGCTGCTAAAAGCTTTTCTAACCAACAGGAAACAAATAGTATCCTTAGGGAAATTTTACTCTCACCCTTTTTCGCTACCATGTGGAGTCCCACAGGGATCATCCCTTAGCCCGACCCTTTTTAATGTGTATGTGGCACCCTTGGCCCCTCTAATCAGATCACATGGATTTAGTCTTACCTCATACGCAGATGACACACAAATTGTAGTGTCACTGCTACCAGGGCAAGAAGTAGGGATGGGCAAGAAATTTCATGACTGTATGGGGGCAGTCAAATCATGGATGTCACAGAACTGCCTAAAACTAAACTAGGGCAAAACCGAGATACTCATGTTCGGAAATAAGGCCAACTTCTGGACTCCAGACTGGTGGCCATCAGAATCTGGGCACCCTCCCCAAACCCACGAGGAAGGCAAAAAATCTGGGTGTACTGGTGGATGATAGACTGAACTTTGAGGATCAGATAAATGCCACAACCTCGGCCACCTTTCATTCCCTCAAACTGCTTAAAAAGATCAAACCTTTCCTGCCAGAAGACAGCCTACGAACGGTTGTATCATCCCTTATCTTATCACGGCTGGACTACTGCAATGGGCTCTACTTAAATATGCAAGAGCGGCATCTAAATAGATTACAGACTCTGCAAAACGCAGCAGCCAGACTAGTGACGGGCACCCCCAAGTTCGCATCGATAGCCAAAGAAATTAAAAGACTACATTGGCTGCCCATTAGGAAACGGGTGCAATTCAAGTCACTATGTATTGTCTTTAATATTCACAAATAGAGGGACAAAGGGCATTTATACATGAGGTCCAGCACAAATGCCCAAATGCAATATGAAAATTAGAGTTGTGCTGTTCCTAAATAATCTAGAGTGTAGCAATATACAAAAGACAGTAGGCTACAGAGTCAAAGAGATGGGAATCCATTTCTTTGGAATATAATGCCCTCACACACCCAGTTGGGTGTCATGCTTCATCATCGGGCTGCTCCTCGTCTGGCCGGCGCTGCAATGCCTGACGGGCTCCCAATGAGGGGCACTTTGGCGGAGATCTTTTTCCAAATAGCCGTTTGGTGCCGTGGAGGTGAGGGGCTTAGTGAGTGTAGATCAATGAGTGGTGTGTGATGTTTATGTGAATTAAAACAGGGTTGGGAGTACCAGCAAAAATAATTTTAATTGTGGGGTCTCCTACCCTGATTAAAATAAAAAGGAAAGGCGCAATGCTAAGTTAATGTCTCAGGTGTGGCGCTCTTCCGTGTGGTTGGTCAACATGTTTCTCGCCTATTCTACAAGTCTAGAGGCGATTCGTCAGGACCTAAAGTTAAAAACTATCTACACTAAGGTGGACCGAAAAAACAATAATGAACTAATGATAGAAGTTTATGCCACCATGACTTACTCTGTCTAATGACTGGTAGTACTGGTTCTACCTATTATGGAGAGAAAATCACATATTAATGCATGATATCAAACCAATAATACGAGTATCAAACACTACTGTCCTGTTCCCTGTGTGTCTAATTCACAGCACACAGTGGTGAGGTGTTACAGGCATATATACACCAGGTGCCAAATGTTATTGTGGTCACATTATGTCTCATGTATGTAGTGACCAAATCAGTGTATTAAAAACCCAAAACTGCAGAAAGAGCACAAGACTCACCCTATTTGAGATATACTACTGCTTCATCAATCCCCGGCAGGTCAAGATATGAGGAACTTCCCCATATACTAGAGGGGTATACAGATGAAAGGAACAGTTAAGAACTGCCAGCTTGCGAAGTTGATCGCGCTTAAATTAAATAAACTAGAGGATTTGATATGCCTCCTTAAAATGTATAGTAACATGCTCCTACATCACGCTATCTGTTACATGGAAAAGTGAACATATTTCAAGGGAGTTCTTTAAAGTTGCCCAAATCATAAAAAGTCATAGTCCCTGTTATGATGGAAATACACAGGCTTCATATTTGTTACCTAAGTTAGGTTAAGGAAATAAAAAATAAAAAAGAGGGGGTAGGGAAGGTGCATCTACCTAGTTGACTGTGTTTAAAATGGCTGAGAAACCATTTAACAGGGGTTAGCAGTAGGGAACAACAACAGACCACCAAGGTTAACAAAGTACTCACGTTTGCGTAGTACGCAATATGTCCAGGGACCTACCCACTGCTGCCGGGACCGGGAGGTATGGTGTAGTGCGAAAGCCCGGTTTAAATACCTGCTACTCCTCCTCATTAACTCGTGATTGCTACCAGCTGTTGCTGGACCACTCGTGTGTGTGTGGGCAGTCATTGTGCTGGTCTCCACACTGCGGGCGCCATATTGGAGTGGGTACGATAACTTGGGCCGCTGGTCAGATTCTACCTATAACTGCTCTGGAAACATCCTCGATTGGGTGCAGGGTTTGAGAGGTTGTTGAATTAGTAAAATTATTGAGGGATTTTACTGGTTGGCGACCACCATGAGTTTGGCGCTACCTCTGTTCATAGTAAACAGAAAAGAAAAGAAAAATGGGGGCCATTTTGAAGTCTATGGAAAGTTTGGAGGCCATTTTGGAGTGGAGTAAAAGTCACACTAAGGCTTCATCATCATCTCCTAAACGGTGTCCCCAGTATGTAATATAACATGCAATGTGAATCTTAATGTACGGGTTCCAGTGAAGGTCAAAAAGTGTCAATGATGCAGTAATAAGATACTATTCCAAAGGAGTTTTAAGTGCGTAAAGCACTCCAAGGAATGTCTTCATTCAGTCCTTGTGGGTCAGAAGACAGACGATGCACCCATCTTTGTTCTTTGTAAAACAAAGCTTCTTTGCTGATTTTAGTGAATGTTTCAAGAATCACCCAACGGAAAGAGTCTGGTGAATGTTGGGTGTTAAAGAAGTGTGTGCACATTTTGGTATTCACTTTTTGACACCGGAAATTACTGCGATGTTCCGTGATTCTCACTTTGACCGGACGTGTGGTCATCCCTATGTATCTGAGATTACAAGGGCACGTAATCATATAAATGCAATTTGTCGTATTACAATTAGTGTGCTTACGCAATTCCCATGTGAAGGCTGCATTGAAGATGATATTCTTAGTCACAGCTGTGAGGGCGCAAACTGTGCAAGTGCTGCACGGGTAGTGACCCTGAACAGGCGGAAGGTCCCACAGCTGTCTGTGTGTTAACCGTTCGTGTCTGGGCCCTGACTTTCTGACACACCAGTTCCAATGGTACACCCCCAAAAGAACCATGTGCTCTCTAGGTGCCAAACTGGTGAACGTACCACCTGCGAAGAAAGCCTCGTGGGGAGGCAGAAGCTTCATCACAGGTGCGGCCAAAGCATGGAATGCCCTCCCCTGGAGTTTGAGGAACTCCTCTGACCTCCTTGCGTTCAGGAAGCTCCTAAAAACGTGGCTTTTTAACCTTTAGTCTCCCCCAGCTACGTTTCCGTGCTGCCCTGTCTCAGTAGAGTTGAGCTACCAGCGCCAGGACACCCTTGGGTAACCGCGCGCTTTATAAGTATTATTAACATAACATATTAACATAACATAACTTAGGAGCATGCATAAAATGAGACTGTGTGTTCAAGCGCTCATTAAGGCTATGTCGGCTTTGGTTCATATGTAATTGGTCTGCTAGAGGTGCTGTTACCAGGATCTATCTTGATAGGTAATGTGCTATTGGAGAACAGGGTATGCTCGTCCTCATGTACATTGACTGAGCCCTGTTCTTTGGTGGTAGTTCAAGTAGGAAGGAAATTCTGGTAGTTTTCACCTCCTTTCTTTGTGTGCCCAATTTTTCAGTGATTTCAGCACAAGTTATGTGAAGTGAATGAACATTACATTTGTAAGGCTGGTGTAAGAAAACAGGGCTGTTTGCAGATGTCCCCTCACTTTTTGCCCCCATTTAGAATACTAGATGCTGGTTTTCGACTCCGACAGTGCTCTTAAGCCAGTTAACCAGTCCCCATTGCCAGTGCTATCCCCCTAATACTGTTATGTATAAATTGGCAACCCCAATTGACAAGGACTTTACCCCCCTTATAAGTTGGTAAACGGTACCAGGGGTAACCAGAACATAGGTGATAAAGGCGTCCCTAGGGCTTGCAGCATTGTTTGTGCCACCTTCTGTGACCCAAGTAAACTACTGACAGCAGACCTGCCATTTCAGACTATAAGAACAGTGTAAACTGCTCCATTTTGACTTTGCCCTCAACATGTGTGGCTAAATCAATGTCCTGCTTTTAATATATGTCAGTCTCCCCTAAGGAAGGCCTCTTAAAGCCCAGGAGGGGCAGGATGCATTATATTAAAGGTGTGGGCATGTAATTGCAAGCTTATATGTCCCTATAGTGGCCTTTGCAAATAAAGAATACAATAAGTGATAGACAGTCCATAGAATAACATGGGCTGTCACCCGGGCAAACCCGCGGTTGTCAATTCCATTAAGGTATCACCTAAATATTCTTGTTTGGTATCAAGCAACGCGTCATCTCACCCCTGACATGAATCTTGGGTCAAAGGGGATATGGCATGCACCCAAGTGGCTACCTTAGAGGCTGTTTACATGGTTACCCCAGCTTCTCTGTGTTCTGACTAGTGGCCCGCCCTTGCTGCCTCCAAGACAGAATTCGAACCTCCTGCCAGACAGTGTGATCACTCCCAGGAGTCAGGAACAAAGGCCTTGCAAGGAAGGAGTTCCGATCTCCTCCCTCCCAGGATGGCTAGTGAAGTGGCAAATCAAGGCGGTAAGCTTCAAAGACTACACCGCCTCTGATATGCATCAGGGGTGGCTCCCAAAAAAGGAAGCAGCCCTCCCCCAGGTATATTTTCACCCATGCAGGTGGGAGATTGGGTATGCAGGAGGTGTACACCCCCAGATGGCTAGCCACACCTCTAAGGTGAGCTGCTTGTCTGTACACCTAAGGAAGACTTCTACAATTTTTAAAAGTGAAAGAAATAGTGAGTTCTGGTTAGAAAAGGTGACCTACAACCCCGATGTGGTCACCTCAAGGGCAGATTAGCCACTGGGGCAAGCAGCCCATTGACCACTTGCACCCACACCCCTAATGTCCCTAAATCTAGGATTTAAGGGGCACCCCTGACATCAGAACCTCAGTTCTGAATCAACCTGCATCTAAGAGGACAAAGAAGAGACTTGTGTCTGTGACAACAGGACTTGCACAAACCAAAAGAGGGATGCTCAGCACCTGTGGCAATGCTCCTGGAACTGCCTGATCGAGGCTCATCCTAGGCTAATTCTCGCTCCCCAGATAGAGGGACCCCTTTGAGAGTCTGAAGCACCCTCAGACTCTCCTGGCCTAGTGGCACTAGTCCCTTGCAAACTGTAGGTAAAACAATGCTCTGGATCGAAACAATCACTAGCCATCGGGTCCTCTGAGGGATTTACCCAAATCCAGATGGTCTGCTGCATTGTGGGAACTGTAGTCCTACCTTACACAAAGTTACAGGCAGCTATTGTGTTCCCCGGGACTACCAGACATCGAAGTACCTTTCTCCAAAGGTTATCTTTGCCAAGGCTCATTTGTCGCCAGTCCGGCAACTAACCCCTGCATTCGATGCTGCACCTAAAGGGAACTCCATCCGACCTCCAACCAACGTCAACACCACCCTATGTGTGTTTTTGCATCTTGTTCCCCGCAGCACAGTGTAAGCAGTAAAAAGCAGCTCTCCTTTGGCTTATTTTTAGCACCAGTAGCAGCCAGCACAGGTCGGCACCAGGGCTCCATGGGTCAGGTAAAATTGAACTGACTGTCATGGCTTGGTCCTGGAACCCGCATCACCTTTATCCTCCTTGGGTTCCACGCAACTCGACCTGCAAGTGGCCGTTTGTCACAACCACTTTTTCCCATTGACCGCAATGTAAAAACTCTTCAGTATTGAATTGCTGTGATTTATGTTTTTTTCTAAAATCAATAACTCCGGTTATATGTAACTGATCACGTTCGTCTAAATTAAGATAAAAATACACTTTATTTTTATAAATTGGTGCTGGATTTCTATTGAGTCATGTCAATTACTTATCGCTATGTTGGTACTCTGAAATGCTGAACGCATGTTCCACTAGTAAAGCCTGACTGCTCTTTGCCACTCTACCAGGACTGAGCTAAGGATTTTTTGTTATGAAACAATGGACCATCTTTGGAGTCTGTGAGAGTATTGCATTGTGAGGCCTAACCAGCATCACCCCATAATACTCCACCTTCCTACAGCTGGTAACCTGAATATTAAAGATAATGGGACTGGTGATGTGGGTGTCATTTGCACATGGTATTAGTATGCTGTCAAGTAAAGACTGTAGTCTTTGTTTGAGGTTGTGACAGGTGTTAACGTGAGTGATGTCACTTTGTTGAGTGGGGTGTTGCAGTATGTGGCAGGGACTCTAAGGACAGAATGCATTCTGAGACCAGTTAGTGATCTGAGAACATATTGAGTAAGACATGGACCATATGTGGTTTTTCTGGCCATTTGTGCTTGTGGGTTTACGGTGGACAATGAAATGTCTGGGGTGGATTCAGGACTGATGAGGTTAGCAATGCATTAGGTAAGAAAATGTGGGTTAAACAAGGAAAGTTTTTTTTTAACTTTCTGTGATTATTGTGGTTGAAGGTATCATGACAAGGAGCAGATCGATAGCCATTTTGGCCCCACTCTCTCTAGTGGATTTGGCATATTCAATATTAATTTTGGCCTCACTGTCAGGTGGATTAAGCATATTGCGTCATTGTGGTTGGTGGTGTAGTTGTCTTGAGGGATTCATGGTTCATGTTGGTAGCATGAAGTGTGTGTGTGTGGGTATCGGTGTGTGTGTGAGTGTGTTTGTGTGTGTGAGGGGCTTGGAAGGGTTATAATTATTTAGAGGGAACTGGTGACAACATCATTCTTTAACATTGAGAGCGAGAGTATTTTGTTCTATCCTACCAGCCTTGATGTTTTATCACTCACCTCTGAATGTTGTTACTGTTGACTATTACTGTGGGAAGAATTGTTATGATTTTGAGAGTGGGTATCTGAGCCTACTTGTTTATGAGGTGTTGTAGATGCATAATCATGAAGTGTGATGTGTGTTTAGGACGGTCACAGCTGTTCAGCAAGTGCACTGGAAGTCGTCTCTTTTCTAAAAACTACTGATCATTGTGTTGCTTGAGGTTAAGTCCACCTTTTCTCTTTATTCCCATTGTTCAGTTGCCTTCATCTATAGTGTGAGTGGGAAAGGGCCTTTTTTCCTCAATACATTTCACTTTCAATTTTCCACTTCACTTCTGACTCTCTTTTTCTCCTCTTTATTCATTCCACTCTTTTGCTTTCCTTTTAGCATTCTCCCTTTCTGTGAGAAACCAGAGCGTTTTGCAGTGTCCCTCACTTTGTGCTCCTATTTTGACCACTAGATGCTGGTTTTCTGACTCAGATTGTACCCTGGGTTCAGCTGAACAGACTCATGGCCTGTGCTAAACAGACCCATGGCCTATGCTCTGATTAAAAGTGCATGGTACTTAGGTATACTTACAATTGGTACTGAGAACCTACCTGAAAGTCCCTAGTATATGGTAGGGCATGTAGGTTTAGAGGCCCAGCAGATTCAATGCACTTTAGTGTGCACTTCTTGTGTTGCCTGCTGTCATTTTAGAGGTAGACCTGCTTTGCATGCTGATTTTAAAGCTAAATTATATGTAAATTGGACTTTTGAATTAAAAGTACTTCCAAAGTTTCAAACTACCTTATTCTTACATCTAAGTCACCCGTAAGGTCTCCCCTAGATGCCCCAGGGGCAGGGTTCCTTGTAGCTATAAGCAGGGACATTATAAAAGATATTTTATATGCCCTGGTAAGGGAAAAACTATCAATTTGCCAGTTTCATTTTCCCCATTGTAGCAAATTAGCTCCAAGACTAACATGGGAATACTTTAATAAAGTATAACTATTGATAGGAGTGAGCTAAAAACATACTTCAAATTCTTGAAATGATAGTCAGAATAAATCCAACAACTTGCCAAGGTTAGATTTATTATAACTATCACTGAAAATTATAGAACTTGCTTTTCTCATGTGCTAAAATCCAGCCTTCCAGCAGCCTCTCCTGATTGGCCATCCTTTGAAAGGCTGAGCCAAACTGCTGTGATGAGGTGTGAGGCGGCCTGCATAGAGCTAAGTGTGAGAAGTTGGCCTGGCATATGCTGTCCACTAATTATAGTGGGCACCTTGCACCAGTCCAAACAACCACTTATTGGAGATAGGTTAAAGACAACCTTTATTGAAAGCTATCCTAGTGGTAGCTATGGAGAGCAGCCTTCAGGCTAAGTCTTGAAGGAATGTAAAGCAGCTTGTTTTACCAGTCTATAATCTCTTGAGTGACCAAATGAAAGAGGACCACACCAGGTATATATTCAAAATATATGTATTTATTACTAAACACACCCCTCTAGTCTCTTTATGAGGCTAGAGTTCGAAGTACATAAGTTATAAGTCAGTTATTCACAGTAATAGCACAAATACACGTTTGAGCCCTAGGGGCGTACCAAACCATATACCAATAAAGTGGTATAAGAACCACGACTGAGCTAGACACAAGGCCTAGAGCCTGTAGGAGTGCTTGGACCACAAGGAACCACCCAAGGTAGTGACACAGGGGGCCCACGGGAGACGCGTGCAGTGTAGTAACACAACCGCGAATCGCCGTTGACTTCTATGGGGAAAGTCGCGGTTAGGAATTTAAAGAAAAGGGACACTTAAAAGAGGACTTGGAGCAAACCCTTTGAGAACTAGGTCGTTCTAGAGTCTATACCCACGGGAGCACCGGAGTACTCGTGTTACCTCACCCAGGGAAGCCGGGTGCATAGGTGCCTTTCGGGGTCGGGTTTCGTCGTCGATTTGAATGGCGAGATGCTGCAAAGTGCTGCTGGCGACCAAGTCAAAAGTGTCCGGGTGGATCCAAGGATGGATCGGAGATCTGAAGAACCTGAA
Organism: Calotriton arnoldi; assembly: GCA_963921515.1. Lineage (NCBI taxonomy): Eukaryota > Metazoa > Chordata > Amphibia > Caudata > Salamandridae > Calotriton > Calotriton arnoldi. Next base: position 777,598 of record CAWUFW010006793.1, on the reverse strand, counting down.
AGCAGAGGGGACAGAGTCTGGGTCACTAGCCAGTGACCAGGAAGGCGATGAGCAGATGCCCACCGATGTCGGATGCTTCAGGTAGGTTGACGGTCGTCTTGACTCTTCAGCCACGAGGTTCAGGAGGTGTTGTCGGCAACCAGGAGCGAGATTCGGACTGTCCCACGATGTCTGTCGATTGCTGAGGTGTCGGCGACCGGATTGGACCCAACAAGCCTTGGCAACGGCAAGTCTCGTGGAAAGTGAAGAAGGACGATGATGCAGACCAGCAAGGTCTGAGGGACTCACCCAGCAAGGGTAAGTCAGGGCAAGCCTAGAGCAACCAGGAGAGCCCAAGCAGGATAAGATTGGCCTTCGTTAGGGGCTACTAGCCAATGGACTAGCGACCACGAAGGAGCCTCGAGATGATGCACGTGGAGCTGGCTCACAGGACACTCATGGAGTGGAGGCCAGTGATCTTCGGTGCAGTTGGTGCTGGAGGCTGGGGCTACTCGGAGCCCAAAGCACGACTTTGTGGGAGACCCAGAAGAGGATGCACTTGCAAATGCGTGCGGTGTCCAGGGGTCATGGTTCCACATTACCCACGACAGCTACAGGCCTCAGCTTTGCTGGGGACTCAGGGTAGCCTCGGGGAAGTCTGGAAATCCACCTCTGGTGATGCAAAGACTTCGGCGTCCGACGGGAGCTTCAGCGATGCAGACCGGACAATTGCTTCTTTGGTGCCTGCCAAGCAGGGGAGTCACTCCTTGACCCCAAGGGAGGTTCTTCTGCCTCTAATCTTCAAGTAGAGCGTCGAAGGTCCAGGATTCTGTGTCAGAGTTTCGTCCAGGGATAATCTAAAGTCCTAAGGACTGGGGTCCCATACTTATACTAAGGTAGGGGGTTGGACTTACTCTGTGGTCCCACCTATGGGTGGGTCAGGGCAGAGGGGTGGTTACACCCCTTTCCCTTTGTCCAGTTTCGCACCAGAGCAGGGGCTGGAAGCCCCTGATCCGGTTTGAACTGGGGTATGCACAGGGACACCAAATGTGCCCCAGTGCAGGACTTCAAAGCACCAGAGAGTGCTCCCGCCCAGCCCCAATACACACTATCCTGTCTGGGGAGGTGGTTACACCTCCCTGGGACAGGAAACCTATTGTCCAGGCCTCCCCTGCCGGAGTTTTGGTCAGCAGCAAGAGGCCAGACTCGTGTCTGTGGCAGCGGCATCCATTTTGTGATGCCAGGGCTTGGAAAGAAGTTACCGGGCAGGCCGGTGTGTACATGTCTCTCCCTCTAGAAAGGTGGAATGCTACCCCCGCCGCCAGAACTGGCGGGGGGGTAGTATTCCAAGATGTTTGACACCAAACACGACATGTTTCTGTGCAGCCATCCCAAAGTTAGCATTTTAATGCGAGGTTATAATGCGCTTAAGAGTATATGGTCAGGCTGCACTACAAACAGCATCAGAGAAGGGTCTCCGAACGCTGCAGAGGGGCCCTGCTCATGCAGGGGCACCCTCTCACATAGGAACCACGCACTCTGCCTTCAGGATTGATAAGGCCTGCCATAGGAGTGACTTATAGGTTTATATGTGTGTAGGTATGTAGTGATATAGGTAGCCTATATCACAGTAAGGGGTGCATGCACCACCTTACCCAGGCTGCAGTAGCAGACCTGTGGTGTCAGTTTGGAGGGCCTTCCAGGGGTGGCACAATACATGCTGCAGCCCCTGGTAGGCCTCTGAGGTACCTATGCCCTGGGTACATAGTATACCATATACTAGGGACTTATAAGGGCACTCCAGATTCCAATCAGTGATGTTACTAAGGCACATGGAAACCATTTTAAAGAGGAAGCAGCTAGGCTGGGGTTCTGATTAGCAGGGCCCCAGCCAGACTAAGGTCGACAAACAGTGAAGCATCAGCAAAAAGTGGGGGTACCCATGTGAAGCAGATCCTACTCTCCTACACAACCCCCCCAAACGTAGGGACATTAAACTAACCTTGCCCAGTTAAGTCTTCATGTTCTAAGTGGAAGTACCTAGAGAGTCCATCTGCATTGGCATGGTTACTCCCAGGTCTATGTTCCACTGTGAAGTCCATCCCCTGTAGGGAAATGGAGCACCTAAGCAGTTTGGGGTTTTCACCCTTCATTTGTTTTAGCCATAAGAGGGGCTTATGGTCTGTTTGAACAAGGAAGTGAGTACCAAACAAGTATGGCCTCAACTTCTTCAGAGCCCAGACCACAGCAAAGGCCTCCCTCTCAATGGCTGACCAACGTTTCTCTCTAGGGGTCAATCTTCTGCTAATGAAAGCTACTGGCTGATCCTGACCTTCTTCATTCAATTGTGACAGTACAGCCCCTACCCCCAATTCAGATGCATCAGTTTGAACAATGAACTTCTTGGAGTAATCAGGACTCTGTAGAATGGGAGCAGTGCACATGGCCTGCTTCAGGTCATCAAATGCCTTTTGACAGCTAACTGTCCACTGAACCTTTTTGGGCATTTTCTTGGAAGTTAAGTCATTCAGGGGTGTCACTATTGATCCATACCCCTTGACAAATCTCTTATAGTACCCAGTCAGGCCTAAGAAGGCTCTCACCTGAGTCTGGGTAGTTGGAGCAGCCCAGTCCATGATGGTCTGGATCTTGCTCTGCAAGGGTTGAACCTGGCCTCCACCCACAAGGTGGCCCAGGTACACAACCTGACTCTGCCCTATCTGGCACTTGGTGGCCTTGATAGTCAGGCCTGCTTTCTGCAGGGCCTGTAAAACATTTCTGAGGTGGACCAGGTGATCCTCCCAGGTGGAGCTAAAGACAGCAATATCATCTAGATATGCTGCACTATAGGCTTCCAGACCTGTAAGGACTGTATTCACCAACCTCTGAAAAGTGGCAGGTGCATTCTTCAGACCAAAGGGCATCACCACAAATTGATAATGCCCACTAGGGGTTGAGAATGCTGTTTTTGGCTTTGCATCATCAGCTAGTCTGATCTGCCAGTAGCCAGCTGTCAGGTCAAATGTGCTTAGATACTTGGCTGATGCCAAAGTGTCTATTAGCTCATCTGCCCTTGGTATTGGATACAAAAGGGGATGATGGACGGAACGTTTGAGCCAATCAAACACTCACCCCCAGTCAACTGATCTGGGTTTAATCCATCATCATTCTTTAGCTCACTCCACCACCCCAGTTCAGACATGGCCATATCCAAATCAGTCTGACCCTGTGCCTCATGGGAACAGTCCAGCCCGAACTGCCAAGCCATGTCTTCCCTGGACCGGAAACAAGCATCCTAGGACCGGTTTCTGGCATTCCAGCCGTCCGTATTGGATGGGCATCAGTCCTAGTGACTGCATTGAGACCCCTGTAGTCCACACAAAACCTCATCTCTCTTTTCCCACCACTGGTGTGAGGTTTTGGCACAAGGACCACTGGACTAGCCCAAGGGCTATCTGAGGGTTCAATAACTCCCAAATCCAACATTTTCTGGACTTCTGTCCTGATACTGTCCCTGACATGGTCAGGTTGCCTATAAATCTTATTTTTAATAGGCAGACTGTCCCCAGTGTCCACTTCATGAGTGCACCAGGTGGTCTGACTTGGAGTCAGTGAGAACATGTATCTGAACTGATTGAGCACCTGTCTGCAATCAGTCTGCTGCTGGGTAGTGAGGCTGCCTGCCAAGGCTACACCATCCACTGACCCATCATCAGGGTTCTGTGAGAGCAGGTCAGGGAGTGGGTCACTCTCTTCCTCCTGTCCCTCATCAGTAGCCATGAGCAAGCCCATGTCTGCCCTGTCCACATATGGTTTTAACCTGTTGACATGGAGAACCCTGTGGGGACTCCTGGGTGTTCCTAGGTCTACTAAGTAGGTAACCTCACCCTTCTGTTCAACAATGGTATGGGGTCCACTCCATTTGTCTTGGAGAGCTGCTGGGGCCACTGGCTCCAACACTCCACACCTTCTGTCCTGGCTGGTAAACAGTCAGTACAGCCTTTGGTCATGCCTGGCTTTTTGAAGTTCCTGGCTAGCCTCAAGGTTTTTAGTTGCCTTTTTCATGTACTCCAGCCATCCGGGAGCGGAGACCAAGTACATAGTCCACTATGTCTTGCTTTGGGGGCTTGAGAGGTAACTCCGATCCTTCCTTCACCAAGCACAATGGACCCCTGACAGGGTGACCAAACAAAAGTTCAAAAGGGCTGTAGCCAACCCCTTTTGAGGCACCTCCCTGTATGCAAATAAAAGGCAGGGCAAGAGTATGTCCCATCTTCGCCTAAGCTTTTCTGGGAGCCCTTTAATCATGCCCTTCAAGGTTTTGTTGAATCTCTCAACTAAACCATTGCATTGTGGGTGATAGGGTGTGGTGAACTTGTAAGTCACTCCACACTCCTTCCACATTGCTTTCAAGTATCCAGACATAAAGTTAGCACCCCTGTCTGATACAACCTCCTTAGGGAAGCCCACTCTTGAGAAAATTCCCAGGAGGGCCCTTGCCACCACAGGTGCTGTAGTGGTCCTAAGGGGAATAGCCTCTGGGTACCTGGTGGCATGATCCACTACCACCAGGATAAACCTGTGCCCAGATGCTGTTTGGGGATCCATGGGACCAACAATGTCAATCCCTACCCTTTCAAAGGGAACCCCCACCACAGGTAGTGGTATCAGGGGGGCCTTTGTAGTGCCACCTGCCTTGCCACTGGCCTGGCAGGTTACACAGGAGCGACAAAACTTCTTGGTGTCTTCAGACATATGGGGCCAGTGAAAGTGAGGGACAATTCTGTCCCAAGTCTTGTTCTGGCCCAGGTGACCTGCTAAGGGAATATCATGGGCTAGGGTCAATAGGAAGCCCCTGAACTTCAGAGGTATAACCAACCTCCTGGTAGCACCAGGCTTGGGGTCTCTACACTCTGAGTACAAGAGTCCATCATCCCAATACACTGTATGGGGACCACTAGCTTTCCCAGCAGCCTCAGCAGCAGCATGCTGTCTGAGGGGTTCAAGAGAGGGGCAGCTCTGCTGCTCCTGGCTCAGATCTGCCCTGGAAGGGCTGTCTTGTGGTTTGTTGCCTGCCTTGTTATGTTGGCCTAGGCCTGGCTGCCATGCTGCTTTTCTTTGCGCACGTTACACTGAGCCAGGGCTCCCTCGCCCTTTGCGCTTGCCAAGTTCTTTTGCGCTGTCTGCATTTTCTGTTTTCCACCTTTTCTCCTATTCGATTTGGGCTCAGTCTGCACAACATGTACAAGGTCACATAACAATGTATTTTGGTTCTTCCTGATATGGCCAGTCTCGCGCACCCAGACATAACATTAGGTGCATTTGCCATGAAGAATTTTGTGTGCTTTTAATACTGCAGTTTACTAGCGCTTAACACACTTGGAGAAATCCTTTTCAGTGAGAAGAGCTATGATGTCCTGCTGATGTAATTCTGCATCTAGAGACTGAGGTATGGGGGTTCGCTAGTCAAAGCCCAGAGGTCTTCTATTATTATAATAAACTATCTTACTGCACGGGGAGGGTGGTAATGTTATTTAGACATTTATCCACTGAGCTCTGAGATGCTTTCCCCGTTTGTATTCTATGGAATTGTAACCATGCTGCTTATATTAGTCATATGCATTATGCTATTAGTACTGACACGTGTACTGTACATTAGAGCACGTAAGTTGGAATAAACATTTTAACCTATCCAGTGTCTCTTCTTACGCACCTTGTGGACAAGTACGAGTGAGTGACGAAAGAGTGTTCTTGCTTCTGCGAGTCCTGAGATAAAGATACCGTGTTCTGGGTTGTCTAATCATTGGTACTTGGGTGCTAATGGGATGCTAAGCTAGTTGGGTTGGGGTTTTTGGGTGCTACGGTATATGGTGGCAAACCACTGTATTCCGGGGTCCCATTTTCCTGTGCATAGCTCTGTGTATGTGCAGAAACCTTATGACATGGCGCAACCACCGTGGGGCAGCTTATCTGCGAGACGCTTGAGTAGTACTTGTGCTTGTCCACAAACCCCTCGCGTACGCTTCCGGAGGCGTATGTGACGGTGATACCTCCTATATTGAACGTTTTATAGGTTCTTTCAAGCTTGAAGTTATTAAAAAAGGTTACATAACAAACCCATTTTGTGCTCCCTGTTAGGTTGTCGAATAAAATTGTTTAGTTATGGCTGGTGTGGCGATAGCTGCACATAGCCGAGGAGCACTCCGAGACCACTTACGGGTGTATGGAGTGCCTGATACAGGGATCGATTTGGTCTTTGTGGTTCAAGCCGATCCGGCTTACCACTTTGAGGTGTTTTACACTTGGATCACTTTTGAAGCGGTGGAGGCAGATGATAATCTGTTTCATGAATATAAACCCACCGCTATTCCTGCTGCCTATCGACCCTATACCACTCTTGAAGTACCTCTCACGGCTTGGCAGCACCGTGTTTGGTTTAATGGCGCCCTACCACAACCAACTACTGCAGTTCGTTTAGGCCCCTTATCAATTCAGGGGGCCACTTGGCCTGTATTGGCCGGGTATACCCCGCATCCGAACTATCTGGCATTACCGCTTGCGGAACTTCGCACTATGCATACCGAATTGGTGCGAGTGCATCGAGCCCTAGTGACATACGTTACAGGTAGCCTACATGGAGCTGCTCCTGTAGTCGCAGGCCAACCAGCTATAGCTGCTGGAGTGACCATAAGTCCTGTCATGGTAAATTCTGTGATGGGCAAACGTCCACAAAACAAGGACGACTATCCTTACTGGCTTGCAGAAAAGTTCGATCAGATAGAAGCAGTGTTTCCACATACGTCCCCAGTGGATAAACATCGCATCCTTACGATAAGTTTGCCAAAAGACATAATCCCCGATTTGACATCATGTGAAAATTGGGGTAAGGTATTCGCAGCAGTTTATTCAAAATGTTTTGGAACTCCTTCCATGACGGTTCTACCCTCTGTAATTAAAAAAGTACAGGATGAGCATGGCCCTGAAGCGGCTGTGGAATTAGGGATGAGACTAGTGGGAGTGTTTGATGTAGTAGCTGAGCTGATCCTTGGAAATGTCAAGGGCGATGCTATGAACTTCCAAGTAGCGAATGCTTTGGCTTTGGTCCCAGAGTTGGACAGGCCTCGCGAATTACCGAAAATTATTGCCCGGGCTTATAAAACAATTGGAAGAAATAGCCTGGGCAACAAGCCTTTTGTAAAAATGCAAACTCAATCGCAACCACAAATTACACAAACAAAAAGTACATCTGAGAAAGATGATAGACCAGTCTTCACTAAAAAGAGTTGGAGACAGAAAAAACAGGGTAAGCAACAAAAGAAGCCGGGGTCGAGAGGCGCTTCCCCAGTTTCGGTTTCTTCTGAACGTACTTATGATTTACGTGATAGGTCAAGGATTAAATCACCGGAAAGGTTTCAGAGCTCTGATACGCGTTCTCCTCGTTCTTCACAGGCCCAGACGTCGTCACAGGCTGGTGGAGGAGGACGGCAAGATAGAGGAAGGGGCCGAGAGGCTCCCCAGGAGCGAGACCAACCTCGACAACAAGTCAGAGGGAAAGCAGAAGACTTTCATCTTCCTCGACCGCAATTTCAGAAGAAAAAGGTTGCCGCTGTCACAGCGAAATATGCCTCAGACCGTGAGAACGAGACTCCAGAATTGGACGTGGGCAGTGACCCTCCTAGACAGCGCCGCGGAAGTTACCATAGTGCGGGAGGCGCTACGTCCTCATATGGAGGCGACAGCAACTGAAACATTCGTTACTGTAGAGACAGCTGACACGAGAGTGGCACCCCCTGACAGACTTTACAACATGGTCATCCAAATTGAAGGTGATATACCGCGTGAAATAAAAGGGATTTTTTGGGAAAATCTAACCTCTTCATATGACATTTTGTTAGCAGAGGTGGATTGGCCACCCCCATTCGTTCTCGCTGCACATAAAGGAGAGGAGGTAATCCTTCCAAGCTTTTCACGGCATGTCCCTAAAGACAAAGCTGAAGCACTTGCAGCTGAGTGGGCTGTGTACCTGTCACCTGCGTTATACCGCAACCATGTGGGATGGGATGAAGAATCACCTCCTCATGCAATACCTTTGCGGTCACTACCGCAGCCACAACCCCAATATCCCATCAAACGGCAGGCAAAAGGCTCCGTCTCCGAAATTCTGACACAGTTGGAATATCAGGGAGTAATCGAACCATGCGTATCACCTATGAACAATCCCCTTTTCGTGGTTTCTAAACCCGATGGATCGTACCGCTTAGTTTTAGATTACCGGCATTTAAATTCACATTGTCGGAACTTTGCGGTGCAGAATACACACAGTTCTGCGCTAGTAGACAGTCTTGTTCGTAAAAAATACAAAACGACACTAGACCTTTCAAACGGTTTCTACACGCACAACCTAGCCCCGGAGAGTGGTCAATGGACCGCATTCACTTCCGGTGGTAAATTATTCCAGTTCCGGCGTTTACCCATGGGCTACAAAATAGTCCGGGTATATTCGCCGCCCGTGTTGTTTCTTTGTTAAATGACATTGATCAAGACGCATGTTCGTACGTAGATGACATCTATCTGACGGACGACGAATTATTTCAGCATTTGTTCCGTGTGGACCGCATTATTCTTGAATTCGCGGAGCAGGGTTACAAATTTAACTTTGCTAAGTCACACATTGCTGAATTTACCGTTCTGTTCTTGGGCTATGAGCTCAACAACGAAGGTAAGGGCTTGGCCCCTCATTTCTTGGAAAAATGTGCACATTTGTGCCCCCCAAATACTCTGAAGAAACTTCAGTCTTTGCTGGGGTTCCTGAATTTCGGGCGTACTTACATTCCCGAATATGCCCAGCGTATCAAGCCTTTGTATGCTTTGATACAACCTACTTATTCAAGGTCTTGCTGGCTGCCTGAGCACACCTCAATTCTGCAGTCTTTGCAGACAGACCTTTTGGAGTCTAAATATTTTTTGACTCGTGATAACCACACAAACCTGGTGATTAGAATTATTCCGGGGGCAGTGGGATTCACCTATTTAACCTTTAATGAAGGTGATACAGTACCCATCGCATACAAGTCACATCTGTACACTTCCGCTGAATTGCGCTTTACATCTGTCGAGAAAGTTCTAACTGCAGTGCAAATGGCGATTCTAAAAGAACGCGCACTGGCACAGGGAAAGCGGATTCTAGTGGTAACACCCTGTCCTGCCCTAGAGGCAGTAACAAAGGCAAGTGTACCGAACTCAAAAGCAATGCATCCCCGTTGGATACAATGGGCTACATCTTTGACGTCTTCGGACGTCACTTTTGTTTTTGATTCTTCTCTTCAGACTCAGGAGTATTTGCAGTATGAATTCGTTCATCCTCCTCCTTTGTTTTTACTACCGCTTGAGGATTACAAATGTGTGATCTACACCGATGGTTCGGCGCAACCGGCCACTGGGTCCAAGCACGCTTATTCAGCAGCATGTGCTATTGTTGCAGGTTCCTTTGTGGAAGGAAAGTTCAAATCCTCTGCAGTGCATACTCGCACACTTGGAGATAGTACCGCACAATTGGCCGAGCTGCATGCATTGCTACTAGCGCTTGAGTTCGCTGCTCAGGATGAGACCACTCTTATTGTATGTGATTCTTTTTACTGTGTACAATCTTACAATGACAATCTGTTTTTCTGGTCGAAAAACGACTACAAGGACGCAAAAGGGAGCACAATTAAGCATAAAATGCTTTGGGTTCGAGTGGCAGAATTGCAACAACGTCTGCCCCTCACACAGGTGGTTCACACCTTAGGCCATCAGCGGGTGGGCGCACACGCTATTGGTAACGATCTGGCAGATGAGGCTGCCCGTTCAGCAGTAGTCACGTGTTCAGTAGCAGCGGTTACCAGGTCCATGTCTAAAATAGACCCTGTTATATTAGCAGCTATTGCTGCAACCAAGGAAGGTAATAATTACCCTACAGGTTTCCCTTCCAAGTATTCTTACACATTAAGTCCCGATCAGGTTCCTTATGTAACTATACCTGACGTTGGAGATCGGCTGATCCCCAACGCGGACCGCAGGAGTGCCTTGATATCAGCTGCACACGAAGGCATGGCTTCTGCTCATGCAGGTGTGTCAGCTACGGTTTCCATCTTGCAGCAGCGTTATTGGTGGCGTGGGTTATATAAAGACACCCGTGCTTTTGTGCTTTCTTGCGATGTTTGTCAACAGATTAAGCCTTCCACGGTAACACGTCCACCACAAACACCGCTCTGCATTGCTAACAGACCCTTTGGGTGTGTTTACTTGGATCACTGCGGTCCATTCTCATCAGACACTGCCTATAAATACATCTTAGTGGCAGTGGACTCGTGCACACGGTTTCTCTGGGTCTGGCCACAACGGAGTGCTGACGCCCGAAATGTAATCAGGGATTTGCGTGTCTTTGTGGGAATTTTCGCATGCGGCACCTTCCATTCGGACCAAGGTCCAGCGTTTGCCTCTAGGGCTTACAAGGATGCAATGGCTTCGCTTGGGGTGCGGGTGAAATTTTCGTCTCCGTATAGGCCTGAGGGCAACTCTATCGTTGAACGAATGAACCGTGACTTAAAGCAATCCTTAACAGCTAGGGTTATAGGTACTGGCAGGAACTGGCTGGCCCATTTGTATACCGTTCAGCGTGCACTTAATAATCTCCCTAGAAGACCTCTGGGTGGGCGGACCCCATACGAAATGCTCTTTGGCATAAGAATGTTTGTGCCTGACCTTGAGGGTCCAGACATCGCGGCGCAATCCGCCAAGTTTGATGTAGATAACCATTCTGCTATGTTACAGGACTTACAAGAAGCCCGAGACAAACTTGCAACTACACATTTGCCTTCAGCCACAGATCCTGCGTTGCAGATTCCGGTAGCCGGCTGGCTTCCGAAAGTTGGAGAACTGGTTCGAGAGAAGGTTGAAAACAAAAAAGAATTTGGCCCCTCTTTTCGTGCACCAGTTCCAGTTCTTGGCCTGAAGGGAACACGTACAGTCATTTTACCACCGCTTCCTGGTCGCAAAGAGAACAGATACATCTCAGTTGAAAATGTCAAGCTACAGCGCCTGGCCGATCCTGAATAGTGTCACACCAGCGGTCTCTTGTCCTGCCATTTATCGGACATATGTTCGTGGCCCATCTACACGAACGATCGCTGATGCTGTAATTGAGATGGTTGATTTGCCTGAATCCTCTACTTTGTCTGAAACTATAATTGATCCCCAACTCTCCACCAACATCGACGAGGACGAGTATACCTATCCTGCATCTGAATCGGTGGCGCATCAACCAACAACGCCACTTGGCCCGACTCGTTATTCCTTTGATTCGGATTCCACTTCTTCAAAAGTCCCATCCAAGTTCAGTATTTTTGTATCCTGGTTTAGAGACAATTTTTTGATTCCACCCTGGACCTACATCTGGTTGGTACTTTTCTAGATTTTTTTGTTCATGTCCATTGGCTTTGTCACAGTGTTTTTTCTACTAATCAATGGTCACTATTTACCTGAACGCTCTGCTGTAGACTATGTTTCTGGAACTTTGGCTCCTCATTCCTCGTCTCACATCATGAAGCGTGACCACACATTTGTGAACATTTCAGCTTTCCCAGTTGCTGATGGCATCGTATGGGATGCAGTGAACTATCAAATCCATGGTCCGACGGAAATTATTAATGTACCTAATGTCCTTCGTGTTTCAATGGGTGATGTAGTACAAAATAATATTCATTCTGACGATTGGGATGTGCATGCCGTTGAAGCATTGTTTGCCGATTTAAAATATTATGCATCTTTTAATGCTGAAGATTTATATATGAATTCTGCGAATTATGCCGATTTGTATTGTTACCAACATTGGGGTAATCATTTTCTCCATAAGCCAAGTGCCCTGCGTAGTTCTGTTAACTACACCCAATGGGAACATTGTCCAAACCCCTTGCCAGGTAGCTCACAAACTCTTCGAAATAAGTTTACCTATTTTACTGATTTTAATCGGTCAAACCCTGCATCCTATTATTTTAGACTTAATATCACATCAACTCAGAAAATTATGTTAACACACACCAAATTGCTTTATTCGGGTTCCTTTTTAAGTGCCCTAGCAGTGGGTGGTTATGAGTACTGGGAAGATACAATAGATTTGAAATCCATTTGGGGCTCCAAGCCATGGCAGGTACAGGGAACCGAGGCATTACACCGTGCTTGCCTCATCCCTACACAAATTATGTTCCTCAATGTCTCCATCTATCAGACTACATGTTGGGGCTTAGCAACCACTAAACAATTGAATACTCCATCAATACCATCCCTGTCGAGTTTTCCCAATGAAAGCTCACGATTCAATATGTCCCTCGTGTCCCTGCAGGCTCTGTTACAAAATAATTCGTATAATGTTTCTGAGCTAGTTCAGTCACCCTGGTTGGTATGGCCTACATCATCAACTGCATGTCAAATGCGTTTTCACGACTCAGGAGCTAGTTACACACAGGATAGGCCTGATCCGAGATTTACTGATTCCCGTACTGTCACTACATATTCCGTTGGTAAATTATGCAAACAATGGCTACAACATTTGTCCCTCCTTTCAGGCAATATTGATCTGTCCGACTTTGTTATGGGACCTCGTGGTCCCCGACCTAAAAGATTCATTTATGAGACATATAATGAACTCTGGAAGCTATCACAAATGGAAGCTGCTTCCCGTCTTCGGGAAATAGATCAAGCAAATTTGGAAAAGGTGCTTGCTGTTGTTGACAATAGTATTAATACCCTGTCTTCACGCATTTATACTTTAGAGAATATTGTGTCCTCTGTTGTTGATATTGTACAAGATGATGTTTCTGTGTTATATCATGGTCAGAATCAATTGCGTTCAGTTATGCAGTTTGCATGGACTTTGCAAACGCTCAAGTTAGGTAAAGTTCCTTGGCATTTTCTGAACACCTCGGCCTTGTTTCTACCTTTTAACTTAACTGACAAACAGCAATTTATGTCCATGAAAGATGCAACTTACACTCTATTACATATCGAAAAGATGGATCCTTTGCCGTTCTCTGTTGCAGAACTCGATTCTGCTGTGTGGCTAGTTCATGGGGTTATCGCTTTACCTTTTTCCTTATTTGAATTTAACTCGTGCATGAAACATTATCCTGTGGGCCGTTACCGGCCCTTGGGCAGTGCTTTCCTGCATGAACTCTGGTCCTTGCCTTTCATGTATAAATGCCTTCGGGACGGCAAGGAAGTCTTTCTCACGGGGGAGTACTGCGACTCGACTATGGGTCATTCGCTTATTTGTAAACACATTAAATTGCATGGCTCATGTAGCGTTTCCTCTCCTAATCTTGCTTGTGTGCTGAAGGGTATTCCAGCTCCTGTTATTTCACCTACTTTCACTCTCCTTTCCAATGGTAGTTATTTACTTTTAAATAACGAAAACTGTTGTGGCCTGCAGGCTGGCATTCCTTACATTGTAACAGTTTCGCACAGGGTTGTCTGCTGCAAAAATGTGCTGTTTCCTCCCCCTCATGGCAAGGTTGATATCTCTATTTGGCCTTCCATCCCTACCATGGAAGCAGATTTCAATAGACTGAGCAGAATAAAGGCACTATTATTAAACGAGGAAGTTATGCTCACGTCCGCCCGGGAGACATTCATTCTCCAGGTGGCGAGTACCCACAGTGAAATACAGGCCCTTTTAAACACTAATCTCCCCCAACATTATGGGGAGTTAATACATCGTATTTTTAACGCATCTAACACTGAAGGCCTAGTGCACTTTTTTAAGGTCGTGGGGTCGGGCTTGGTGTCCTCCTTTCAAACTATATTTGGTGTCATCCCGGCCTTCATACATTCTATTTTTTCCAGTGTCTTTGGCGGTTTCCCATTGATCCTCGCTTTAGCGGCTGGTGTCTTGCTCTTAATTTGCTTTCTGCGCAATGGCTGCTCCCCGATGGGACATGCTCGATCCAGAACGCCTCCAGCTGCTCCGTGAGCGCCTTTTGGCCGGTTTTGGTGTCTTGCCATTGGCGACACTGAGTGTGTCATATACTCTTTCATTTCGCTTTGCGTATTTCACTTGCGTGCAACCTGTGATGACTTGTGTCCGCTGTCCTTTCACCTGGACTCTGGATTATTGCCTCTCCAATTCGTCATTGTCTGTTCCGGATTTCGTTCAGTTGATGGGTCCCTTAGAGGCCCATGAGCAGGACTGTTCCGTTGCTGGCTGTATGGCGCGTGCGGCTGCACTGGGGATTTTGGCGCAATGGGATATCTGGGCGGCTGCCCAGGATCTCCTACAACGAAGCTGTTTCAATTATCACGCAAGCTGTCCCGCATTGCTTCTGGATGCTCCCTTTGCTGAGGAGCATTCCTGCTCTTTTGATCTCATGGATTGGATGGCATCTATGTTTTTTGACGATTCCAATGATGAACTCTTGGAGGGTATGGCTTTTTTCTGCACTTACACTTTCATGGATTGACCTGCCCTTCGCCGTTTGGGCGCTCCCTGTGCTCCAACGGCTGTGTTTTTCCTCTGATGGGCCTCTGTCCTGGCCGCCGGACTGTCCAGGGGAGGGTGTCTTGTGGTTTGTTGCCTGCCTTGTTATGTTGGCCTAGGCCTGGCTGCCATGCTGCTTTTCTTTGCGCACGTTACACTGAGCCAGGGCTCCCTCGCCCTTTGCGCTTGCCAAGTTCTTTTGCGCTGTCTGCATTTTCTGTTTTCCACCTTTTCTCCTATTCGATTTGGGCTCAGTCTGCACAACATGTACAAGGTCACATAACAATGTATTTTGGTTCTTCCTGATATGGCCAGTCTCGCGCACCCAGACATAACATTAGGTGCATTTGCCATGAAGAATTTTGTGTGCTTTTAATACTGCAGTTTACTAGCGCTTAACACACTTGGAGAAATCCCTTTCAGTGAGAAGAGCTATGATGTCCTGCTGATGTAATTCTGCATCTAGAGACTGAGGTATGGGGGTTCGCTAGTCAAAGCCCAGAGGTCTTCTATTATTATAATAAACTATCTTACTGCACGGGGAGGGTGGTAATGTTATTTAGACATTTATCCACTGAGCTCTGAGATGCTTTCCCCGTTTGTATTCTATGGAATTGTAACCATGCTGCTTATTTTAGTCATATGCATTATGCTATTAGTACTGACACGTGTACTGTACATTAGAGCACGTAAGTTGGAATAAACATTTTAACCTATCCAGTGTCTCTTCTTACGCACCTTGTGGACAAGTACGAGTGAGTGACGAAAGAGTGTTCTTGCTTCTGCGAGTCCTGAGATAAAGATACCGTGTTCTGGGTTGTCTAATCATTGGTACTTGGGTGCTAATGGGATGCTAAGCTAGTTGGGTTGGGGTTTTTGGGTGCTACGGTATATGGTGGCAAACCACTGTATTCCGGGGTCCCATTTTCCTGTGCATAGCTCTGTGTATGTGCAGAAACCTTATGACAGGGCCCCCTGTCCCCAAGAACTCAACCTGGTCAGGTTCAAGCTCCTCTGGGACAGTTCCTTCCTCAGGACTGAGATCATCCCCCTCAAGGGACTGATCTTCCTTCTGATCCAAGGGGGAAGGCACTGCCTTTACCCTACTACTCCTCTTCTTGGAAGGCACTTGGTCCATTATTCCAGAATCCACGGCCTGTTCAGTGTTAGACATTTTGGCCTGTGACCTGGTCACAGCAAACACATCTGCAGGGATCCCCAGCATTTCTGCATGGGTCCTGAGCTCCACTTCTGCCCAAGCTGAAGTTTCTAAGTCATTGCCAAGCAAGCATTCAACTGGTAGGTCTGCACTTACCACAACCTTCTTAAGGCCAGTTGCCCCTCCCCAGGAGAAGTTAACAACTGCCAGAGTATGGTCTGTTCTGACATTGCTAGCATTGGTCACTTGGTACATTTCACCAAGTATAATCTGCCCAGGATTCACAAGGTCTTGTGTCACCATTGTGACACTTGCCCCTGTGTCCCTAAATGCCAAAGCCTCTCTTCCATTGATTAACCCCTTCCGTGCTCATGACGAGCTCAGCTCGTCATGCTGCGCGGTAGCGCTGTGCGCATGACGAGCTGAGCTCGTCACGACTCCACCCGCGATCGGAATGTCCCGCATACGAGCGGAATTCCGATCGCGGTCAAGGGGTTAAGGGCTGTTGTCTGTACTTGCTCAGATTACTGGGACTCACAGAGGAGGTCACATCCATGCCTCCATCACAGACTAGGACAGCCTGAGTGAGTTCTCTGACTAAGTCAGAGCTCATCTCTTTACCCAGGGTCAACCCTACTAAACCCTTGGCCTGTGTATTCCCACCACCAACTGTAACTGCACTAGGGGGAGCAGGTGCCTTAGGGGCATTGGTGGGGGCTGGAGTAGAGTCTTTGGACTTGGTGCAATCACTGGTCCAGTGGGTCTTTTGCTTACAGACCTTGCACCATGGTTTCCTTTGGACTTTCCCTTTGGTAGACTGTGAATCCCTACCTGAAGAAGATTTTTGGGGGCCTTGAATCAATCAATCAATCAATCATGTCACTTATAAAGTGCACTACATACCCGCGAGGGTCTCAAGGCGCTGGGGGAAGAGGGGGTGGTGCTGCTACTGATCGAAGAGCCAGGTCTTGAGGAGTCTTCTGAAGGCCAGTAGGTCTTGGGTCTGTCGGAGGTTGGTGGGGAGGGTGTTCCAGGTCTTGGCGGCGAGGTGGGAGAAGGATCTGCCGCCGGCGGTCGCTTTCCGGATGCGGGGGACTGTGGCGAGGGCGAGGCTGGTCGAGCGGAGCTGGCGGGTGGGGGTGTAGAAGCTGAGTCGTCTGTTGAGGTAGGCTGGTCCGGAGTTGTAGAGTGCTTTGTGTGCGTGGGTGAGGAGCTTGAAGGTTATCCTCTTGTTGACAGGGAGCCAGTGCAGGTCTCTCAGGTGGGGTGTGATGTGGCTGCGTCACCAACGAACTCAAGGAATCCAAGAAGAACTGCCGCACTCTCGAGAAAACCTGGCGACTCGACCAGACCACAGACAACAGGACCGCCCTCAAGCACGCCACCCGCAAACACCACCAGCTGATCCGTGCCACCAAGAAGTCGGCACTCAAAGATCGACTGGACAACAACGCCCATGACAGCAAGGAACTTTTCAGCATCGTCAAAGAGTTCTCCAACCCCAGCGCCGGAAACAACGACATCACCCCTCGCAAGACCTCTGCAACTCACTCTCCGCGTTCTTCCACCGCAAGATCACCGACATACATAACAGCTTCGACGCACAAACAACGCACCCTACCGCCGAACCAACGCCCGCCACCACCACCCTCTGCAACTGGACCCCGATCAGCACCGAAGACACCACCCGCACGATGAACTCCATCCACTCCGGATCACCAACCGACCCCTGCCCACACCACGTCTTCAACAAAGCCGACGCCACCATCGCACCCCATCTCCGGGACATCATCAACTCCTCCTTCCACACCGCCACCTTCCCGGAGAGCTGGAAGCACGCCGAGCTTACCGCCCTCCTGAAGAAACCAACGGCGGACCCCACCGACCTTAAGAACTACCGTCCCATCTCGCTCCTTCCGTTTCCGGCCAAAGTCATCGAGAAGACCGTCAACAGACAGCTTGCCGCCTTCCTCGAGACGAATGGATCCCTCGACCCCTCGCAGTCCGGGTTTCGGGCCAACCACAGCACCGAGACCGCCCTTATCGCAGCCACCGACGACATCAGAACCCTAACCGACAACGGGGAAACAGCTGCCCTCATCCTCTTGGACCTCTCCGCGGCGTTCGACACCGTCTGCCACCGCACCCTAGTGAAGCGCCTCAGCAACATCGGAATCCGAGAGAAAGCACTGGAATGGATCATCTCGTTCCTCGCCGGAAGAACCCAGAGAGTCCGCCTCCCCCGTTCAGATCCGAAGCCACCGAAGTCATCTGCGGCGTTCCACAGGGATCCTCACTCAGCCCAACCCTCTTCAACGTCTACATGAGCCCCCTCGCAGCCATCGCACGCCGACACAACCTCAACATCATCTCCTACGCCGACGACACCCAGCTGATCCTCTCCCTCACCAACGACCCCACCACCGCCAGAGCCAACCTACACGACGGGATGAGAGACGTCGCCGACTGGATGAGGAACAGCCGCCTTAAACTGAACTCAGACAAGACGGAAGTCCTCATCCTGGGCTCATCACCCTCCGCCTGGGACGACTCCTGGTGGCCCCTGGCCCTGGGCACCGCGCCCAAGCCAACGGACCACGCACGCAACCTGGGCTTCATCCTGGACTCCTCCCTGTCGATGACCAGACAAGTCAACGCCGTCTCATCTTCATGCTTCAACACCCTGCGCATGCTCCGCAAGATCTTCAGATGGATCCCCACTGAAACCAGGAAGACCGTCACCCAGGCACTCGTCACCAGCCGACTGGACTATGGGAACACCCTCTACGCCGGAACCACAGCCAAACTTCAAAAAGACTCCAGCGCATCCAGAACGCCTCCGCACGACTCATCCTGGACATCCCCCGACACAGCCACATCACCGGACACCTGAAAGACCTGCACTGGCTCCCCGTCAGCAAGAGAATAACGTTCAGACTCCTCACCCACGCACACAAGGCCCTCCACGACCTGGGCCCAAAGTACCTCAACGACCGCATGACCTTCTACACGCCCACACGCCAGCTACGATCAACCAGCCACGCCCTCGCCACCGTACCACGCATCCGCAGAACCACCGCCGGAGGAAGATCCTTCTCCTA
Source organism: Calotriton arnoldi (assembly GCA_963921515.1). NCBI lineage: Eukaryota > Metazoa > Chordata > Amphibia > Caudata > Salamandridae > Calotriton > Calotriton arnoldi. The sequence continues at coordinate 758,850 of CAWUFW010006793.1, read as the reverse complement.
CCTGGCAGCCAAGACCTGGAACTCCCTCCCCACTCACCTTCGGCGAACCCAGGACCATCTCTCCTTCAGGAAGCAGCTCAAGACCTGGCTGTTCGAGCAGTAACTTACCCCCTCCCCCAGCGCCTTGAGACCCTCCCGGGTGAGTAGCGCGCTCTATAAATGCCGTGATTGATTGATTGATTGCGTCGGGGGATGTCGAGGATAAGACGTGCAGAGGCGTTCTGGATGCGTTGCAGCCGTCTCAGGAGCTTAGCCGTCGTTCCTGCCCCACCCTTATCAGAGGTTTTCGAATCTTGCTTCTTAGGGTCACCACCTTGGTTCTGTACCTTCTGCTTCACCCTGGTTCTGACCCATTTGTCTGCCTTCTTTCCCAATTCTTGGGGAGAGGTCAGATCAGAGTCTACCAGGTGCTGATGCAACAGCTGATTTTGACAGTTATTAAGAATCTGCTCCCTCATTATCAGATTGTACAATCCTGTGAAGTCACATACCTTACTGCCCAATAACCAACCTTCCAGAGCCTTGGCAGAACAATCAACAAAGTCCACCCAGTCTTGAGTCTGTGCTTTTGGGTATCCCTGAACTTTAACCTGTATTGTTCAGTGGTTAGGCCAAACCCATCAATTAGAGCACTCTTCAAGACTTTGTAATTATCAGCATCCTCCTCTCTAACAGTGAGGAGCTTGTCTCTACCTTTGTCTGCAAAGGAGAGCCACAAGATTGCTGCCCACTGCTCCTGAGGGACCCTCTGTACTTTACAGGCCCTCTCTAGAGCAGTAATCCATTTGTGGATGTCATCCCCACTCTGGTAGGGAGGGACAATCTTGCTCAGGTTTCTATGGTCATAAGACCTTTCCCTATCTTTGGGGAAACTGCTGCCACCATGGGACTCTAGTCCCAACTTTCGTCTCTCTCTATAGAGATCTAGGGACTCCTGTCTACAGCCAACTGCTGTTTCCTGAGTTCCAGCTGAGCTTGCTCATACTGGATCAGTCTCTTTCTCCTCTCATGAGAGGATTCCCTCCTATGAGAGGAGACAGAGGTCCCTATTGAGGTGTCAGAGTGGTTAGACTCCTGAGAAGGAGACCTAGACCTTCTGGGCACACTCAGAACTCTTCCTGGGGGGACAAAGGGGAGGTCATTCTGATCCTCCTCCTCCTCCTCCACAGGAGGAATTGGGTTTTCCAGGACAAGGTCATTTTCACCTTCCTGGCCAGTTTCAGAGGGGGGGGCCTGGGTTTCTTCACCCCTGGCCCCTTCCTCATCTGCTGCCCCACCCTCTTTGCCTACCCCTTCAGACCCTAGGGGCCTGCTGAGATCATCAGCTAGTATCACCTCCCTGAGGTGTTGGGTGCTGGCACTTTTGCCTGCCTTCAACTTCCTAAGATTGCATAATGCTCTCAATTCCAAGAATGGGAGATTATCATACTTGGAGGGAAGAAGCCCACTGGCTTCTGGCAAGGACTCACTGGGTCCTGGCTTTGAAGACATTACTAGTGAGGTGTGGTGTATGCACTACCTACTCTAGTGTGACCTACTAAACTCTCTTGAGTTGTAGAAAGGGTGTGCTATCCCTTAACACACAACTCTAAGTTCAGTAGAACTTACTGTATTACTAAGCTTGATTTATATGTACCTTAGGTACCCTTAGTGGTTTTTCAGTTGATCAATTCAATTGAGATTATCTGGTAAAACAATAGCAAGCTGGAATCCCACACGCTGCACACCAATGTGAGAAGTTGGCCTGGCATATGCTGTCCACTAATTATAGTGGGCACCTTGCACCAGTCCAAACAACCCCTTATTGGAGATAGGTTAAAGACAACCTTTATTGAAAGCTATCCTAGTGGTAGCTATGGAGAGCAGCCTTCAGGTTAAGTCTTGAAGGAATGTAAAGCAGCTTGTTTTACCAGTCTATAATCTCTTGAGTGACCAAATGAAAGAGGACCACACCAGGTATATATTCAAAATATATGTATTTATTACTAAACACACCCCTCTAGTCTCTTTATGAGGCTAGAGTTCGAAGTACATAAGTTATAAGTCAGTTATTCACAGTAATAGCACAAATACACGTTTGAGCCCTAGGGGCGTACCAAACCATATACCAATAAAGTGGTATAAGAACCACGACTGAGCTAGACACAAGGCCTAGAGCCTGTAGGAGTGCTTGGACCACAAGGAACCACCCAAGGTAGTGACACAGGGGACCCACGGGAGACGCGTGCAGTGTAGTAACACAACCGCGAATCGCCGTTGACTTCTATGGGGAAAGTTGCGGTTAGGAATTTAAAGAAAAGGGACACTTAAAAGAGGACTTGGAGCAAACCCTTTGAGAACTAGGTCGTTCTAGAGTCTATACCCACGGGAGCACCGGAGTACTCGTGTTACCTCACCCAGGGAAGCCGGGTGCATAGGTGCCTTTCGGGGTCGGGTTTCGTCGTCGATTTGAATGGCGAGATGCTGCAAAGTGCTGCTGGCGACCAAGTCAAAAGTGTCCGGGTGGATCCAAGGATGGATCGGAGATCTGAAGGACCTGAAAGCAGAGGGGACAGAGTCTGGGTCACTAGCCAGTGACCAGGAAGGCGATGAGCAGATGCTCACCGATGTCGGATGCTTCAGGTAGGTTGACGGTCGTCTTGACTCTTCAGCCACGAGGTCCAGGAGGTGTTGTTGGTGACCAGGAGCAAGATTCGGACTGTCCCACGACATCTGTCGATTGCTGAGGTGTCGGCGACCGGATTGGACCCAACAAGCCTTGGCAACGGCAAGTCTTGTGGAAAGTGAAGAAGGACGATGATGCAGACCAGCAAGGTTTGAGGGACTCACCCAGCAAGGGTAAGTCAGGGCAAGCCTGGAGCAACCAGGGGAGCCCAAGCAGGATAAGATTGGCCTTCGTTAGGGGCTACTAGCCAACGGACTAGCGACCGCGAAGGAGCCTCAAGACGATGCACGTGGAGCTGGCTCACAGAACACTCGTGGAGTGGAGGCCAGTGATCTTCGGCGCAGTTGGTGCTGGAGGCTGGGGCTACTCGGAGCCCAAAGCACGACTTCGTGGGAGACCCAGAAGAGGATGCACTTGCAAATGCGTGCGGTGTCCAGGGGTCACGGTTCCACGTTACCCACGACAGCTACGGGCCTCAGCTTTGCTGGGGACTCAGGGCAGCCTCGGGGAAGTCTGGAAATCCACCTCTGGTGATGCAAAGACTTCGGCGTCCGACGGGTGCTTCAGCGATGCAGACCGGAAAATTGCTTCTTTGGTGCCTGCCAAGCAGGGGAGTCACTCCTTGACCCCAAGGGAGATTCTTCTGTCCTCTAATCTTCAAGTAGAGCGTCGAAGGTCCAGGATTCTGTGTCAGAGTTTCGTCCAGGGATAATCTAAAGTCCTAAAGACTGGGGTCCCATACTTATACTAAGGTAGGGGGTTGGACTTACTCTGTGGTCCCACCTATGGTTGGGTCAGGGCAGAGGGGTGGTTACACCCCTTTCCCTTTGTCCAGTTTCGCGCCAGAGCAGGGGCTGGAAGCCCCTGATCCGGTTTGAACTGGGGTATGCACAGGGACACCAAATGTGCCCCCAGTGCAGGACTTCAAAGCACCAGAGAGTGCTCCCGCCCAGCCCCAATACACACTATCCTGTCTGGGGAGGTGGTTACACCTCCCTGGGACAGGAAACCTATTGTCCAGGCCTCCCCTGCCGGAGTTTCAGTCAGCAGCAGGAGGCCAGACTCGTGTCTGTGGCAGCGGCATCCATTTTGTGATGCCAGGGCTTGGAAAGAAGCTACCGGGCAGGCCGGTGTGTACATGTCTCTCCCTCTAGAAGGGTGGAATGCTACCCCCGCCGCCAGAACTGGCGGGGGGGGGTAGTATTCCAAGATGTTTGACACCAAACACGACATGTTTCCATGCAGCCATCCCAAAGGTAGCATTTTAACGCGAGGTTATAATGCGCTTAAGAGTATATGGTCAGGCTGCACTACAAACAGCATCAGAGAAGGGTCTCCGAACGCTGCAGAGGGGCCCTGCTCATGCAGGGGCACCCTCTCACATAGGAACCACGCACTCTGCCTTCAGGATTGATAAGGCCTGCCATAGGAGTGACTTATAGGTTTATATGTGTGTAGGTATGTAGTGATATAGGTAGCCTATATCACAGTAAGGGGTGCATGCACCACCTTACCCAGGCTGCAGTAGCAGACCTGTGGTGTCAGTTTGGAGGGCCTTCCAGGGGTGGCACAATACACGCTGCAGCCCCTGGTAGGCCTCTGAGGTACCTATGCCCTGGGTACATAGTATACCATATACTAGGGACTTATAAGGGCACTACAGATTCCAATCAGTGATGTGCCTAAGGCACATGGAAACCATTTTAAAGAGGAAGCAGCTAGGCTGGGGTTCTGATTAGCTTGGCCCCAGCCAGACTAAGGTCGACAAACAGTGAAGCATCAGCAAAAAGTGGGGGTACCCATGTGAAGCAGATCCTACTCTCCTACACAAAGGACATCTGGTGGGAGGAGATCTGCAGCTGCAGAGCAAAAGGCAAGATGGGGGTGGAATACCCAAACGGTCTTCAAAAAGGGGATGACAGTTAGGACAGGACACAAGCACACCCCCACATCCTGCACCCCCAGCCAGACAAGAGCCCCAATAATTCAATTAGCAGAGGGGCTGGAAGGGGAGTGTTATGGAAACTTAGCCACAGCAGTGGGTTGGCTTAGCCAGATCTTAACCTCCAGGAGAGAGTTTCTCCATTTTGGATTTTAAAGAATAGTGCTTTCTGGGACAAGAATATGCCTCACTATGGAGGAAGCTGTCATGCTGGAGGGTGGCTCCCTGCACCTCATTGTTCAGGAGTGCCCCCCTGTGTGTCACCCAGGAACACTGGATAAATAAGGGAGGGCTGCCCACCAATTCAGATCCCTGCCTTGAAACTACAGGAAGAAGAAGGACTGTCCTGCTGGACTCTTGGACTGCACAAGAGAGGACTGCACTCATAAGGACTGCATCTACTGCACTCTTTGGTCTTCAGCCCAAAAAGGAATTTGCCTTGCTCTAAAAGTTGAAGGAGTGGACTCCCTAAAAGCAACAAACTAAAAGAACTCCACCTTCATCATCTACACCAAGAAGAACCCACATGGACAGCGTTCAGTGGACATTTAAGGATTTAGCCAAGTGCCTTGTGGGTCTTGTAGTCCCAACTTCCCAAAGAGCTACTCAGAGATTCTGGAACCTTGCAATAGTGTTCTGGACCCTCAAAGACCCAAAGCAAACATCTGGAGAAGAAGGACAACCCTGCTGGACCCTTGGACTGCACAAGAGAGGACTGCATTCACAAGGCTGCACAACAAAAGGGCTGTGCCTGTCTTAAAGAATAAGGAGCGGACTACTGATCACCAACAGGTAGAAAAGTGCTGGAAGGGCTACCAGCAAGATCAACAATGGGGACAACTTCAGCTGAAAAACTTCATCTAGATTTTACTTGGATTGAACAGGTGCATTGTGGGATTTGCAGTCCCAGACCCCAACCGGCCAACCAGAACTTCTGAACCCTAGGCTGGTGTGTTGACCACTTTTCTGCATCAAGAAAAACTTCTGGAAGCAAGTGTAAAGGTGTTACATCATTGGCGGCCTGAACTCTTGACTTTGCCCCGGTCCAATGCAACCTTTTTTAACCCTTTGAGCACTATTTGCTTCTAATCGCTAGTTTTACTTATAATCTTACAAATTCATATCGCTGGTTCCCTACATTGGATTTTGTTCGTCTTGGTGTCATTTTACTCCTATAACTATTTCCTATTTTTATAAATTGGTTTTGGATTATTATTGTGTGTTGTGTCTTACTTATTTATTGTTTTGGTGTTTTTACGTGCTTTACGCACCTGTCTCCTAAGTTAAACCTGCCTGCTAGTAGCCAGCTACCAAGGATTGAGCAAGGGAATAATTTATTAAGACCTTGACTGGGCCTTACATTGTAATTGTGGTTTTATTACTAGTGGTAGGTACCTACTCACCCCAACTAATAAACCACCTTCCAACACTTTCTCCTTTCCTTGTCTCTCTTTATCCTAGGCTGTTCTAATGCTTGTAGAGCTAAAGAGCAACATAGAGTCCCATCTTCATCCCTGCCGCGGATATTTCTTCCACTGGTTGTTATTCAGAGTGTTTGTCAATGACGATCTAGCCTCAGGTGTTCATAGCAGAGAGCCATAAGAACGATTCCGATGTAATCCACATATGCGCCAAAAGGTTATACAACATTACACCACAAAATATAAACTATAGTATGGTGGATCAGTCTATGTTTTCCACAGTAGTGCAGCAAAAAAAGACCCTGGGTCTTCATTGATCTTTGGTTAAATTGTGTGTTTCATAAAGACTTTTAGATTTGGTCATGATCTGTCTTTTACATAGAGAAATATTGCATAGAATGAACAAGTGACGGTATATTAAGCACAGGGTGCATTTTCTATACAAGTCACCACACTTCAAACCTCGTAGGTGCACCTAACATGAGCCACTTTGGATGAGCCTCGTTCAACCATTGCCTTTGGCTATTTTGTGCATTTGGATGAAGAACATATTACAAAAAACAAGTGAACAATCTTCTGAAATACCAGCATCACCATTTCGACGTCAAAACTATTGACTTTGCCAATGTATTCTAATTTTAGGGACTTTTTTTTAGCAAAGTGTAGTGAAGGCAGTTAAACTTATATGCTAACATATGTGACACTGAAGTGGTATAACAGAATGCTAGTGGTGACATGAACAAAACGGAAGGAAAATATACCACAACATGCCTTAAGTAGGGCTATGTAAGAGGTTACATCATAGGGGAGATTACGGAAAGGAGGTTATCTGTGGGTGGCATGAAGATGGTAAGTCGTATTTTTTTAAATGAAGAAGGGAGGTGGCTAGTTGGCTATTTGGGGGCCGATCATTCAAGAGCCTTTCAGGTAAAAAGAAGGAGAAAGCCACAAATTGTTCATGAATTGAGCCCTTTGTGTTTAGCTAGATGATCATAGTTGATGACGGAGAACCGTTTAATTGTTCAATGTACATAGTTAGAGTCTGGATAGTTGGGTGTATCATAATCATTAAAATAAAAATAAATGTGGCGAAGTTCATGTAGCAGACAAAACATGCAAACATTACAAGCAGTAAGTCAAGAACCCCTTACACAGTCCATGTCCTGGGTCTTGCAGCTCTTTTGACATTCAGATCCCACTACATCCGGGCTAGCCATAAACATTCCACATAGTACATGGGTGCAGGGCATTCTGTTATAGAGACATGGAAATAAAATAAGTTACTTTACAAATTAAGTTATGCAACATGCTCTCATAATAATCATCTTTTTCCACAATAAAACAGATTGTACCCTTTGACACAGATTTACAAACATTTTGCTCTGAGTTTAAATCACAAAAGTAAAACAAATTTATTGTTAAAAGTAGTTCAAAACAGCACAAAGCACTGTTTTGTGTTTCCCTGCATCAAGGGGACTTTCTATGGGTGGTACATGAGTGTTGCCATGCAAACACTCATGGTTTCTAATACAAAACCCTATCTACTAATAATAGTAGACAATAGAGGACAGGGTTTGTCACCCAAAAATAATGCCACTTTGAAGCAGGTGTAAAAACGAGAAATGCTTTTGTTTCTCCTATTTTTCCCACTTTTCATTTGTGCGGCACCGTAAAGCACACATCCGAAGTGGGAAAAGTTTAAAGTTAGTCTAAGCGTAGTATTTTGTACTGGAAAAGTATTGTTCTATTACAAAACATATCACTGTATTGCTTAATCATGTATGTGATATTGTTCGAATATCGTGCTATTCACCATGGAGGTGCATGTAGTACAGTTGCCCAGCAGCAAAAACTGCCATAGTCTAGTGTTCTTGGAAGCATTTCCCTTTCTTGAAGGAAAACATGAGAGGTTTATCCGGAAGTACCTGTTCCTTATTATTTTGCTCATACTATTGCTTTGTGTACAAAATGTAGTCATGTAAGTCCCAAACTCAGTAGTCATTATTAGCTTTAGGTGTGAAGAGACATTCCCAAGGGGAATACCATGCTCTCTTGAGAAAGCTTTTGATTAATATCTAAGGGCAAACCCTAGCTTGATGTTTTTCACTTGATACTTCTGCTTCACGAAAGTAGTCCTATCACCATTTGCAGTTTCTCTGTATTCGAAGAAACTGACCAAATGTTAGGCCATCTTAAAGTGCTTTTAAATGATGAATACTCACAAAACTTTAGTACTGTATTCCATTAGTTAGATGTACGATATAGTGTTATACCAAGCCTGCCTACAAAGGGACTTATGGTGATATTCAAGAAATCAATTGAGGTCTAACTGTTATGTGACATGAAATGTAGCTCATGATCCATACTAAGAGATTTGAACAGCTGTTATCATCACCGTTCCAAATTAAAAAGATACCATCAATTCATCTTTTCCAGATGGGTATGTGTTGTTGTAAAGTTTGTTTTCAAGGTTATAGATATATTTACATTCAAAGTCGTTCATGTGCAGAATTCTAAAATTTAGGGAGAAAGAAGCCCCGGTTGATGCCCCCTTGATTTGTAGATAATATCTGCCATTAATGTAAAACTAGTTTTTGTAAGGATGTGGGAGCGGGGAACCTGTAAAATTGTAAAACCCAAAATATTATCTCCACAGATGGGTGCATCAGAGACGGTATTAAACATCAGTTTCGTGAGGCAACGTGCCCTGAATAAGACACCTTACAGCATATAAAAATGCAGTCTCTTAATTAAGGACAGATTCCACAGTTGAGTTCTACAGCAGGAATAGAAATGTAAGAGATTTATTACAAAAAATTGAAAAGGTGGGGTACAGAAACCATAAACTCATTGCCATAAAGGATCTCAGTAAATAAGGCAATACAGAAAAGGTGCAGAGTCAGAAAAAGTGTAAGTTCCAAGTGAGCAGCAAAATCAATAAGAAATCAGACAGTACCCCTACTAGCATTAGAAAGTCTTCAGGAAAGCTCTGGCTCACCCCCAAAATCTGGGGTTTATATAGTTGTCTTGCATAGGAAATCATAATTTTCTGCTAAATCATTATGGTGCGAGCAAAAGAATTATACTTCCAGCAAATCGGAACACAACTCCATTAAATATCATATTGCCTTACCATCCATGGACTATTCTACTACATGAATATTGATTCTTCCCACTTTGTGCTAATGTCATTGGGAGATGGCAGGACAAACAAGTCAGAAGAAAAACAGCAAACTGTTGTGAATTAATACGGCACAGTGAGCTAGCAGAAGGGCCTTGAAAATGTGCAGCATTACTGTGTCTGTGTTGGAAGGTTTTCTTCTAGAACAGCAAGAACAACATCAATGGAAATAAACAAACATGACTCTGCTTGAATATGTGCTGCAGAAATAATGAACAGTGAACATGCAGGAGAAGCCATCAATTTTAAACAAGATGGTGTTGAGGCCTAATTTTGGTCTAGTTAGCAAAAGCCAGAAAAAAGGACGTTAATACATTATAGCAAAATAGTTTCAAATACACTAGAACTATGTCAGTGTGTACATGTAAATTCAAGAGGAATCAAATTTCTGCTCATTGTTAATAGTCCACAAAAATTTTAAAGAGCACAAAAATGTTAACAAGCTCCTACCCTTGATTATTCTATAGTCACTAAAAGCCCCAATAAATCAATTCATCCAACAGTTATAACACAGTCTGCATCCCTTTTAATTTTCTGCGATTTGATTATTTTAACAGTTCGGTTCATTATGCCTTCAGGTCCTTATTTTGATGTCAGTTAGAAAGCCTCCGACCGCTGGTTGGAGGTTTTACCGACCAACATGGAAGGTTTACATTGCGACTGCCGAATGACAATGTCGATGGTCGGTGTGTAGCGGGCCGGGGAAAGCGACTCAGTTCCGACGGGCTCAAAGAGCCCGTATGCCAGTCGGAAATCGCTCATAATCCCTTAAGGACGGCATTTCCGCCGTCTGGATTATGATGTCGGTTTCCGACAGCCTTTCCATGTCGGCTTTTCTGACATGGAAAGGCTGTCTGAAAGTGACTTGGGGGGCCTCTAGCAGGGCCCCTTTCCCCCTGGCCCTTCAGTTATGGCCCTGGGGGGCACCAATGGTGCACCCCTGAAAATCCCATTTCTCCATGGGAGCTTGTGCTGTGGGCAATTTTTGCCCACAGCACAAGCTTCCTTAGAGTAATGGGAGTTTGCGTCCGCACCATGTGCGGTCGCATCCTAATTAGATGTGCGGAGCTGCCGACCTATGGTCGGGTGGTTCACACACTGAGAAGGCCTCCGACCGACATCGTAATGAGGTCCTCAGTCTCTGGCATCCTCCATCTCAGTTGCATCTCACTTTCTCTTGGACGATCCTCTTTTCACTGTACACTCACAATTTAGAAACATCAACTCAGAAAATTTGGGAAAAGAGAAACAGGACAGTTGAACAATTCAATTAAATATTTTCCAGGCTTAATGATGTTCTAAACATGCCACCTCCCAAGCTATCAATCCATTCCCCAGCTTTACTAAACCCTTTTCCTGTGGACTTTTCTCCTAGCTTTGTAGGTTTTGGGGCAGTGTAGTAACAGGTGAGGATAAAAGATGTCTGTTGGAATGCTTGTTGGCTATGCAATCTAACTTATGCTGTAGCTTAGTATATTTATTTAAGTTTCAGAAATGTTTATGAAACACTTTCACTTACTGGATGATGTCATCAGTGATGTTATTTGAGATATCATCAGTGATGTCACTGACCTTGACATGAGTGATGTAATATGTGAGGTCATAAGCAGTGCATTGGGGGGGCGTAAGTTATAGTTAGCTCAGGTAACTATAACTGCTGAATTTCTTTGGTTTTGTACATGTCTGTCAAATTTGGTGAAATTCCGTTCAGTAGTTCAGGCTGTAGTCGTGTTCAAAGCCCCTAAAGGAAAATGCATGGGGAAAACACATTTTGGGACCCCCCTTTTGCTCTGCCCCTGCTTGATGGATCACCCCATAACTTTCAACACAGCAGCTGAACCAACTAAAGTATACTTTTTCAGAATTTCGTGAAGATTCATCAAGCGGCGCCAAAGTTATTGGCAAAACAAAAAACACTCTTCCTATGGAAACTTAGTCCTAACTATAATTATCTACTGTATATGTATATATGTGTGTGTGTGTGTGTGTGTGTGTGTGTGTGTATATATATATATATATATAATAAGGTGGTATTATATATATATTTATATATATAATACCACCTGATTGCTGCATATCTCAAGAGCTCTCAAGACTGCATTGATTCCACATTCCAAATGGAATCTTCACTCATGATGCTTTTTGAAAATTCAGCTGTGTCATCTGTGCAGCCACTGAGCAAACCGTCTTGTACTACCTGAGGAAGGCGGAAGCTGAAACGTTGTAGTGGAAATATATTTTTGTTCTTTGGTGAATCCATCTGTTTGAGTCACTTCTTTCTTAATATTTTATTTCATTGTGACTCATTGTATACTGGGGATCCAGATTTTTGCCCTACCTGGCTGTTGTTTTCTTGTGATCCTTCATCTTCAAGTGTATATATATATATATATATACACACACACACACACATATACCTACATATACAGTAGGTAGTTATATACATATATATATTGACTGAAAAAAACAAAGATTACAGGGACGTTACGGTTAGGAAATAGAATTTTAAAAAACCTTAGAAATTCACTGAAAAAAACAAAGGATACAGGGTCGTTATAATTAGGCTCAGATTTCACTCATACAAAAGCATAGAAATTATGCAGTTATAGTTACCTGCGCTAACTATAACTTACGCCCCGCAAGTGAATTTCTAAGCTTTTTAAAATTCTGTTTCCTAACTATAATGTGCCTGTAAACTTTGCTTTTTTCAGTGAATTTCTATGGTTTTTTAATGTTTTTTTAACTAGTAGTCGTGTTTGCAGCATGGTGGAGAACGGGGGCGGGGCCTCCGACCGTCTCTAATTAATCCCGCTGTGTTGGACTTACTGGAGGTAACAGAGGGATTTCTTGGCCCCCAGGACCCTCAGCATCCAAGAGGACTTTATCACCCAACCAGTAGAGCTCCAGGAGGTGCATTTGCAGAGTGCTGGAGAAAGTGGGCAGGGCCTCCGACCAGCTCTCAGCAGTTCCACAGTTTGGGGCTTACTCGCAGTAACATGGGGGCTTGTTAGCCCCCAAGGTCCTCAGCAGCCAAGGAGACTTAAGCCTCCAATAGTGCACCAGGAGGCACAAGTGCAGAGTGGTGGAGAAAGGGTGTGGTCTCCGACCACCTCTCAGCAACCCTGCTGTTTGAGACTTACTGGAGGTAACAGCCGGGCTTGTTGGCCCCCAAGGGCCCTCAGCAGCCAAGGTGACTTCATCCCCAGCCAGTAGTGCATCAGGAGGCGTGTTTGTAGACTGGTGGAAAAAGGGGTGTGGCCTCCGATCACCTCTTAGCAATTCTGCTGTTTGGGACTTACTGGAGGTAATATGAGGGCTTGTTGGCCCCCAAGGGCCATCTGCAGCCAAGGTGACTTCATCCCCAACCAGTAGTGCACCAGGAGGTGCATTTACAGAGTGGTGGAGAAAGGGGGGAGGCCTCCGACCACCTCCCAGCAATCCTGCTGTTTGGGACTTACTGGCGGTAACAGGAGGGCTTGTTGGCCCCCAAGGAACCTCAGCATCCAAGGGGACTTCCTCCCCCAACCAGTAGTGCATCAGGAGGCATGATTGTACAGTGGTGGAGAAAGGGGGTGGGGTCTCCGATGACCTCCCAGCAATCCTACTGTGTGGGACTTACTGGAGGTAACAAAAGGGTTTGTTTGCCCCCAAGGACCCTCAACAGCAAAGGGGATTTCACCCTCAACCAGTAGTGCACCAGAAGGTGTGCTTGCAGATTGTTGGAGAAAGGGGGCATGGCCTCCTAACAGCTCTCAGCAATCCAGCTGTTTAGGACTTACTGGAGGTAACAGGAGGGTGTGTTTCCCCACAAGGAGCCTCAGCATCCAAGGGGACTTCATACCCCAACTAGTAGTGCACCAAGAGGTGTGTTTGCAGAGTGGTGGTGAAAGGGAGAGTGGTCTCCGGCGACTTGCCTGGCCAGTTTTTTTTAAAGGTTTTGTTTTCTTAAGGGGAGGGGGCTGCGTGGCCCCTCCTTCTCTGGCCGATTTCGGCCCCTGGTACTCCATCCCCCGGGCCCAGCATTTTTTTATTTAGTTCTTTTTATTTAGAGGAAAGGGTATTTGTGGGCCCCCTTTCCTGGGCTGATTTCTTCCCCACGGACCCCATCCGCTGGGGCCCAGCCAATTTGCAATAAGGAAGGGGGCTGCTTGGCCCCCATCCCTGGGCCGATTCGGCCCCGTAGACCCCATACCTGGGGCTCAGCCTTTATAAAATGGTGGAGGGGGCTGTGCGGCCCCCTCCATGGGACAATTTTGGCCCCGGGGACCCCATCCCCTAAGGCCTGGCCATTTCTGCTGGGTGCTCACAGGGCACCCAGTCTTCACAGGGAGCGTGGGGAGCCTCAATGCCCCTCGGTCCCTGCCAGCATCCCATCTCCTCTGGGAGCCACATTGCTTTCACCGACGGAGTCTGGAAAGGCATCTCCCTCTGTGTTAAAGCAATTCCATTCCGCTTGCAGCAGTTTTGTGACAGAACTACGCAGGGAAATACATTGCATGCCTTAACCACGCATTTTTACCCCTCTTTTTTTATGTTTATGCTTTTACAACGTATGCCATTACCACAAATTGTTTATATATATAACAACAATGTATGTGTGAGGCGAGACCTCCCCACACCCCAACTTACCTTAAATGTGTGGTAAAGGCATGTGTTGTGAAAACAAACTTATGGTAAAAACATATGTGCTAAAAAATGCGTGGTAAAGTCACAACGTGGTAAAAACCTTGTTGGAAATGCTTTTTCCCACTTGCAGCAAGCAAGAGCATTTTTTAATGACCTCACTTGCTGGAAGCAGAGAGTTTGTTGTAGCTTGGTGGGAGCAGTAAAGCTCCTGCCAAGCCACAGCAAACTGCTATGTCCTGAGGGTGGGCACCCCGCAACATACCAGGAGCCAGCCCTGGGGCATGGCAGTCCCCAGGGCTAGCTATGGCTCCAGGAGGGGGCCACCCTGCTTTCTTATTTGTAGGTCCTGCCCTTGGCCCAAACACAACTTTTTTATGGCCCCAGGGAGGTGGTGGTCCCGGGGCCACGGGGGTCCAAGAGGCCCACCCGCAAAAAAATGCATTAGCCCCAGTGAGGTAGTGGTCCTTTGGGCATTAATAAGCCCCAGGAGGGGGGCCACACCCCCCCGATCCTTTATTATAAAATGCCTCCAGGACCTGGCCCACCTGGGGGCCAATTACTAAAAATGTGCGAAAGCCAGAGGTTCGTTATTATTTAAAAAATTTTGGCAGGAACTATGGATCCAGTGCAACTCCTGCCGAAATCTTTAAAAAAAATGCTTTTTGGCCCTTGGAAGTCCCTGTGGGAGGCCCCCAATATATATTTATATCGCTTCCCTTCCTCCTTGAAAGCCTTCAAGGACAGATGAAGACATATACAGGTGGAATTTATTTTTTTGTCATTTATTTTTTCACAGACCAAACATCAAACGCATTTCAGCTATTGCTAGCCTTTCTCAATGATGAGGAAACACCCATCTTTTTACATATTTAAAAACTTTACAGTACCATGTGACCATAGACAGTATAAAAATACTAAACTATACACTTTGTATGCTAAAATCAAGCCAACAAAAAGGACACCAGGAAGGGAGGAACTGACAACTGTAGTGTGTGCCCACAGTGGCCCAATTCATTCCACATATGAGCAGCAGTTTAATACTAAAAATTGATATGAGATTTTCTTATGAAGTTTTGCATAATAAGTGGGATGTTAAAACATGAATACCTAGATACTAAATTATAAAACCAATGTTTTTTGTTATATATATATATATATATATATATTTATATATATCATAGGTATTCTACATTGTCCTTAAAAGCTTAAGCAAATCTGTTCTTAAGAAAAATCCCCTCTTCATGATAAAATATTCTATTAAACCTGAATGTTTATTCAATTTTTATCAAATTGTCAAATTTTCGTAAAATTGTATAACATTTTTACATTTTTGTCCATGTTGCCCAAGTGGGCACTGCTGATCTATATATACAGGAGGAGTGAGTGGTTGTGTGAGTGCTTGCATGGGTCTGCGAATGGGTATGTGAGTGGTTGTGTGGGTATGTGAGTGAGTGTATAAGAAGTTGTATGGTGGTGTGAGTCGGTGTATGAGTGGTTATGTGGATGACTTCACCAGTGTTGCCATTTGAGATGTCATCGGTGATGTAATCAGTGATGTCACTGACCATGCAAGGTCATAAGCAGTGCATTGCGGAGGTGTAAGTTATAGTTAGCTCAAGTAAATATAACTGCTGAATTTCAAGGGTTTTGCTTGTGTGAAATCTGAGACTTACTATAACATCCCTGTAACCTTTAGTTTTTTCAGTGTATGTGTGTGTATATATATATATATATATATATTCACTGAAAAAAACAAAGGATACAGGGTCGTTATAGTTAGGCTCAGATTTCACTCATACAAAAGCATAGAAATTATGCAGTTATAGTTACCTGCGCTAACTATAACTTACGCCCCGCAAGTGAATTTCTAAGCTTTTTAAAATTCTGTTTCCTAACTATAATGTGCCTGTAAACTTTGCTTTTTTCAGTGAATTTCTATGGTTTTTTAATGTTTTTTTAACTAGTAGTCGTGTTTGCAGCATGGTGGAGAACGGGGGCGGGGCCTCCGACCGTCTCTAATTAATCCCGCTGTGTTGGACTTACTGGAGGTAACAGAGGGATTTCTTGGCCCCCAGGACCCTCAGCATCCAAGAGGACTTTATCACCCAACCAGTAGAGCTCCAGGAGGTGCATTTGCAGAGTGCTGGAGAAAGTGGGCAGGGCCTCCGACCAGCTCTCAGCAGTTCCACAGTTTGGGGCTTACTCGCAGTAACATGGGGGCTTGTTAGCCCCCAAGGTCCTCAGCAGCCAAGGAGACTTAAGCCTCCAATAGTGCACCAGGAGGCACAAGTGCAGAGTGGTGGAGAAAGGGGGTGTGGTCTCCGACCACCTCTCAGCAACCCTGCTGTTTGAGACTTACTGGAGGTAACAGCCGGGCTTGTTGGCCCCCAAGGGCCCTCAGCAGCCAAGGTGACTTCATCCCCAGCCAGTAGTGCATCAGGAGGCGTGTTTGTAGACTGGTGGAAAAAGGGGGTGTGGCCTCCGATCACCTCTTAGCAATTCTGCTGTTTGGGACTTACTGGAGGTAATATGAGGGCTTGTTGGCCCCCAAGGGCCATCTGCAGCCAAGGTGACTTCATCCCCAACCAGTAGTGCACCAGGAGGTGCATTTACAGAGTGGTGGAGAAAGGGGGGAGGCCTCCGACCACCTCCCAGCAATCCTGCTGTTTGGGACTTACTGGCGGTAACAGGAGGGCTTGTTGGCCCCCAAGGAACCTCAGCATCCAAGGGGACTTCCTCCCCCAACCAGTAGTGCATCAGGAGGCATGATTGTACAGTGGTGGAGAAAGGGGGTGGGGTCTCCGATGACCTCCCAGCAATCCTACTGTGTGGGACTTACTGGAGGTAACAAAAGGGTTTGTTTGCCCCCAAGGACCCTCAACAGCAAAGGGGATTTCACCCCTCAACCAGTAGTGCACCAGAAGGTGTGCTTGCAGATTGTTGGAGAAAGGGGGCATGGCCTCCTAACAGCTCTCAGCAATCCAGCTGTTTAGGACTTACTGGAGGTAACAGAAGGGTGTGTTTCCCCACAAGGAGCCTCAGCATCCAAGGGGACTTCATACCCCAACTAGTAGTGCACCAAGAGGTGTGTTTGCAGAGTGGTGGTGAAAGGGAGAGTGGTCTCCGGCGACTTGCCTGGCCAGTTTTTTTTTAAAGGTTTTGTTTTCTTAAGGGGAGGGGGGCTGCGTGGCCCCTCCTTCTCTGGGCCGATTTCGGCCCCTGGTACTCCATCCCCCGGGCCCAGCATTTTTTTATTTAGTTCTTTTTATTTAGAGGAAAGGGTATTTGTGGGCCCCCTTTCCTGGGCTGATTTCTTCCCCACGGACCCCATCCGCTGGGGCCCAGCCAATTTGCAATAAGGAAGGGGGGCTGCTTGGCCCCCATCCCTGGGCCGATTCGGCCCCGTAGACCCCATACCTGGGGCTCAGCCTTTATAAAATGGTGGAGGGGGCTGTGCGGCCCCCTCCATGGGACAATTTTGGCCCCGGGGACCCCATCCCCTAAGGCCTGGCCATTTCTGCTGGGTGCTCACAGGGCACCCAGTCTTCACAGGGAGCGTGGGGAGCCTCAATGCCCCTCGGTCCCTGCCAGCATCCCATCTCCTCTGGGAGCCACATTGCTTTCACCGACGGAGTCTGGAAAGGCATCTCCCTCTGTGTTAAAGCAATTCCATTCCGCTTGCAGCAGTTTTGTGACAGAACTACGCAGGGAAATACATTGCATGCCTTAACCACGCATTTTTACCCCTCTTTTTTTATGTTTATGCTTTTACAACGTATGCCATTACCACAAATTGTTTATATATATAACAACAATGTATGTGTGAGGCGAGACCTCCCCACACCCCAACTTACCTTAAATGTGTGGTAAAGGCATGTGTTGTGAAAACAAACTTATGGTAAAAACATATGTGCTAAAAAATGCGTGGTAAAGTCACAACGTGGTAAAAACCTTGTTGGAAATGCTTTTTCCCACTTGCAGCAAGCAAGAGCATTTTTTAATGACCTCACTTGCTGGAAGCAGAGAGTTTGTTGTAGCTTGGTGGGAGCAGTAAAGCTCCTGCCAAGCCACAGCAAACTGCTATGTCCTGAGGGTGGGCACCCCGTAACATACCAGGAGCCAGCCCTGGGGCATGGCAGTCCCCAGGGCTAGCTATGGCTCCAGGAGGGGGGCCACCCTGCTTTCTTATTTGTAGGTCCTGCCCTTGGCCCAAACACAACTTTTTTATGGCCCCAGGGAGGTGGTGGTCCCGGGGCCACGGGGGTCCAAGAGGCCCACCCGCAAAAAAATGCATTAGCCCCAGTGAGGTAGTGGTCCTTTGGGCATTAATAAGGCCCAGGAGGGGGGCCACACACCCCCGATCCTTTATTATAAAATGCCTCCAGGACCTGGCCCACCTGGGGGCCAATTACTAAAAATGTGCGAAAGCCAGAGGTTCGTTATTATTTTAAAATTTTTGGCAGGAACTATGGATCCAGTGCAACTCCTGCCGAAATCTTTAAAAAATGCTTTTTGGCCCTTGGAAGTCCCTGTGGAGGCCCCCAATATATATTTATATCGCTTCCCTTCCTCCTTGAAAGCCTTCAAGGACAGATGAAGACATATACAGGTGGAATTTATTTTTTTGTCATTTATTTTTTCACAGACCAAACATCAAACGCATTTCAGCTATTGCTAGCCTTTCTCACTGATGAGGAAACACCCATCTTTTTACATATTTAAAAACTTTACAGTACCATGTGACCATAGACAGTATAAAAATACTAAACTATACACTTTGTATGCTAAAATCAAGCCAACAAAAAGGACACCAGGAAGGGAGGAACTGACAACTGTAGTGTGTGCCCACAGTGGCCCAATTCATTCCACATATGAGCAGCAGTTTAATACTAAAAATTGATATGAGATTTTCTTATGAAGTTTTGCATAATAAGTGGGATGTTAAAACATGAATACCTAGATACTAAATTATAAAACCAATGTTTTTTGTTATATATATATATATATTCACTGAAAAAACCGTAGGTTTCAGGCACGTTATAGTTACAAATTAGCATTTTAAAAACCTTTGAAATTCACTGAAAAACCATAGGTTTCAGACACGTTATAGTTAGAAATTAGCATTTAAAAACCTTTGAAATTCACTGAAAAAACCAGAGGTTTTAGGGACAGTTATAGTTAGTTGGACATTGCACTCGTACAAAACCCGTGAAATTCCCCCGTTACAGTTAGTTCAGCTAACTATAACTCGCGCCCCGCAATGCACTGCTGATGACGTCACATATTACATCACTCATGACATGGTCAGTGACATCACTGATGACATCACTGATGACATCTCAAATGACATCACTGATGACATCATCCAGTGACTGTGTGTTTCTGTAAAGTTTAAATATGTTTAATATATATAGGGAAAGGCGTATTGAAGAATGAGTGGGTGTATAAGTGTCTGAATGGATGATTTAGTACGTGCGTGACTGACTCTACAAGTGAGTGATTAAACGTATCTTACTGAATGCATGGGTTAGTGACTAAACTGTGTGAATGTCTGTATCCGTCTGTTGGTGTGTAAGTGGATGCATGGATTTGCGAATAGCTAAATGAGTGTCTATATGGGTTACTTATTGGTTCTATGAGTATCTGTATGGGTGCCTGAGTGTTTGTGTGGATGGGGTGTGTGCGACTGTGCATAGATGTGTGAGTGGGTGATTCACTGGGTGGATGGTTTCAAGAGTGCATCTGTGATAGACTGTATGGGTGGGTAAGTGTGTGTAAGAGTGTGTTAGTGAGTGAATGTATGTCCCAGTGGTACATGTGTGAGTAACTAAATATGTGAAAGGCAGTATATATGTGTATTGGAGTATATAAATAGCTATAAGCTAGAGTGAGTGATTGTGATAGTGGCTGTATGGATGAGTGTGTGCTTGTATCAGTGATTGTATAAGAGCGTAACAATGTGCTAGTATTTGTATGATTAAGTGAGCTGGTGTGTGTATAACTGTATAGGTGAGTAAATGGCAGTGTGTTTAATTATTTGCATGACTGACTAGGTGTGTGAGTACCTCTATGGATGAGTGGCGGTGTTTGAGTGTCTATATAGGAGTAAGAGTGCATATGATAGTCCTGTACTGAGTGACCATAAGTATGAGTGACTGTACGGGTGAGTGAGTGGATGTGTGTGTGTAGACCTAAGAATCAGTGAGTGGGTATGTAGTTATTGGTGTTGGAGTGTCTATGGTTTTGCGTATGGCACTCTGTAATTTAGATTGGGTGTATCAAAGGTTATATTAGGGTGTGAGGAGCTGCATCAGATTATCACGTGGATGATGTCATCAGTGATGTCATTTGAGATGTCATCAGTGATGTCATCAGTGATGTCACTGACCATGTCATGAGTGATGTAATATGTGACGTCATCAGCAGTGCATTGTGGGCGCGAGTTATAGTTAGCTGAACTAACTATAACGGGGAATTTCACGGGTTTTGTACGAGTGCAATGTCCAACTAACTATAACTGTCCCTAAAACCTCTGGTTTTTTCAGTGAATTTCAAAGGTTTTTTAAATGCTAATTTCTAACTATAACGTGTCTGAAACCTATGGTTTTTTCAGTGAATTTCAAAGGTTTTTAAAATGCTAATTTGTAACTATAACGTGCCTGAAACCTACGGTTTTTTCAGTGAATTTCAAAGGTTTTTTAAATGACAATTTTTAAATGTATTAATTTTTATATTAATTTTTTTCATACTGATTTACTACATTTTTAGAAACAATTTCTTTTACATATTTTATTTTTTAAATTACATTGTAATTACATTATACATTACATTACAAAAAATACTTTCTCAGAATGAATTACTTTAGTTTAAATACTTTGCACATAGGCAATAGACTTTTAAGTAGAGTAGTTACAGTTGTTGCAATGGGCAACACATTTTCAAACACAATGCAACATTCAGCTCAATGTGAATTTCTAGTTAAATGCAATTAGTTACTTTATGGATTACTTTTTCTAACCACAGGACTGGATCCTAGATTCAGTCCTGGTACATCTCCTGTAAACAGTTGAGTAAAAGCGTTTTGGTTACAGTCGTGATTTTTAAGGAATATTATTGTATTTTAAAAGTTGACACTTAGAAACTTTTTCTCATAGAATCACCAATGTTATCCTATGGAAGGAAATTCACTTAGCAGGTAAAAACTGTTATCGTTACTTTTTCTTACTCAGTGTTGGATCCTGGATCCAGCACTGGTGCATCTCCTGTAAACAGTTGAAAGAATGCGTTTAAGTCATACAGGCGATTTTTAAGGAATATTTGTAGTTTGTGAAAATCGACACTTTGAAACTTTTCTGCTGAAAACCAGACAATGGATTCCTATGGAAGAAAATATAAGTTACTGGTAAGTACGGTTAAAATTACTTTTCAGGACCAGTACTGGGCTGAAAGATACAGCACTGAGGTCTCTCCTTATAACAGGTGAGTAAATCGGAATTCGTATTTCGGCTGATTTTAGAGGAATATTTGTATGTTTCAAAAATCAACACTTAGAAACTTTTTCAGCAAAAAGCAGGCAATGATATCCTATGGAAGGAAATTCAAGTTACTGGTAAGTACGGTTAAAATTACTTTTGAGGATCAGTACTGGGCTGAAAGATGCAGCACTGAGGTCTCTCCTGATAGCAGGTGAGTAAATCGGAATTCGTATTTCGGCTGATTTTAGAGGAATATTTTAAAGTTCCAAAACTCCACACTTAGAAGAATTTCCAAGTGAAACCAGTCAATGTTAGCCTATGAAGGAAATTCAAGTTACCGGTAAGTACGGTTAAAATTACTTTTGAGGATCAGTACTGGGCTGAAAGATGCAGCACTGAGGTCTCTCCTGATAACAGGTGAGTAAATCGGAATTCGTATTTCGGCTGATTTTAGAGGAATATTTTAAAGTTCCAAAACTCCACACTTAGAAGAATTTCCAAGTGAAACCAGTCAATGTTAGCCTATGTAAGGAAATTCAAGTTACTGGTAAGTACGGTTAAAATTACTTTTCAGGACCAGTACTGGGCTGAAAGATGCAGCACTGAGGTCTCTCCTGATAACAGGTGAGTAAATCTGAATTCGGATTTCGGCTGATTTTAGAGGAATATTTGTATGTTTCAAAAATCAACACAGAAACTTTTTCAGCAAAAAGCAGTCAATGATATGCTATGGAAGGAAATTCAAGTTACTGGTAAGTACGGTTAAAATTACTTTTGAGGATCAGTACTGGGCTGAAAGATGCAGCACTGAGGTCTCTCCTGATAGCAGGTGAGTAAATCGGAATTCGTATTTCGGCTGATTTTAGAGGAATATTTTAAAGTTCCAAAACTCCACACTTAGAAGAATTTCCAAGTGAAACCAGTCAATGTTAGCCTATGAAGGAAATTCAAGTTACCGGTAAGTACGGTTAAAATTACTTTTCAGGACCAGTACTGGGCTGAAAGATGCAGCACTGAGGTCTCTCCTGATAACAGGTGAGTAAATCGGAATTCGTATTTCGGCTGATTTTAGAGGAATATTTTAAAGTTCCAAAACTCCACACTTAGAAGAATTTCCAAGTGAAACCAGTCAATGTTAGCCTATCAAGGAAATTCAAGTTACCGGTAAGTACGGTTAAAATTACTTTTGAGGATCAGTACTGGGCTGAAAGATGCAGCACTGAGGTCTCTCCTGATAACAGGTGAGTAAATCGGAATTCGGATTTCGGCTGATTTTAGAGGAATATTTGCACAATGGTGAAGGGAGGGGGCGGGGCCTGAGGTGACATCTGTGCAAACGCGCCCCGTGGTGCGTTTTAAGTTGGGGGATTAAGTCCCCTTGAATCATGAGGGTCCCTACGGGCCAACTAGCCCACCAGGAACCTCCAGTATGCGCCAGGGGCTGCGTTGCAGAGACATGTACAGAGGCCACACCCCTTTTACACCTCTCTGCAACGCAGCTCTGTGGCGCTTTCTGGACGTACCTGTTGGGCTAGTTGGCCCCCAGGGACCCTCAGGATTGAAGAGGATTTAATTCCCCATCTTAAAATGCGCCACGGGGCCTGTTTGCACACATGTCACCTGAAGCCCCGCCCCTCCCTTCACCACTGTGCAAACGCGCCCCGTGGCGCGTTTTAAGTCGGGGGATTAACTCCCTTGAATCCTGAGGGTCCCTGGGGTGCAACTAGCCCACCATATACCTCCAAAAGCGCCATAGAGCTGCGTTGCAGAGAGGTGTAAAAGGGGCGTGGCCTCTGTACACCTCTCTGCAAGGCAGCCCCTGGCCATACTGGAGGTTCCTGGTGGGCTAGTTGGCCCCCAGGGACCCCCAGTATTCAAGGGGAATTGTTCTCTCTGCAAACGCGCCAGGGGGCGCGTTTGCAGAGTGGTGAAGGAAGGGGGCGGGGCCTGCGGGGCCGATCGTTTTTTTTTATTTATTTTTTTTATTTTATTTTTGGGGAGGGGGGCCGCGTGGCCCCCTCCCGGGCCACTACTTGCCCCGGGGACCCCATCCCCCGGGCTGGCCCTCTCGTTGGGGACTGTGGGGGTCCCCAACTCCCCACAGTCCCGCCGGCTCCCCGTGTCCTACGGGAGCCGGCATTGCTTTACACATGGGGAGCAGCTAACATGCTGCTCCCCATGTGGAAAGCAATCAGCTTTGGATATTGGAAGAGAGAGCAGGTTTCCTGCTCTCTCTTCCAATATCCAAAGCAGTTTGCAATGACAGGACGGGAGCCGCGAGGCTCCCGTCCTGTCATTGCAAACAGCAGTGTCCCGGGGTAGGCACCCCGGGACACTGCAGGAGCCGGCCCTGGGGGTGGTGGTCCCCAGGGCCATCAAGGGCTCCAGGAGGGGGCTGCGCGGCCCCCTCCCATTCAGTGCACAGCCCCGGGGAGGTGGTGGTCCCTGGGCTCTGGGGTCCAAAACGGACCCCCATTGTAATTTTTCTTAGTGCCCCGGGAGGTGGTGGTCTCGGGCGTGTGGGGGCTGGAGCCCCCCACACAGGTTTTTAATTAAAAAAAGAAGCCCCGGGGAGGTGGTGGTCTCGAGGCTGCGGGAGGGCTCAGAGCCCTCCCGCACCATTCTACATAAAGCCCCGGGGGTGGTGGTCCCCGGGCTTGGGGGCCCTTAGAGGCCCCCCACACATAAAATTAACCCCCCCAGCATGCCCCCGGGACTTGGCCCACCCGGGGCCACTAACATCGAAGCGCGGAGACCGCGCTCAATTTTTTTTTTTTTCGGCAGGGTTCGCGCTCCCTGAGCGCATCCTGCCGATTTTTAAAAAAAAAAAAAAAATTTTTGCCCAGGGGTCCTTGTGGGACCCCTGAGCAGACCTAGGGGGTCAGGGTGTTTCTACCCTGCTCCCTTTGTGCGCTTTGCGCACTTGTTTCTGTCCCTCGGTTCTACCGAGGGATAAAATGGCTGCCAACACTTCCTGATTTGGAGTGTTGACAGCCAATTAACATAAAGCTCGTGCTCGGGAGGATCCGCGGCCCTAGATATATCTATCTTTTTACTTTTCATTTTCTCAGCAACTACTGAACGGATTTACACCATTTAACAAAAGGGTTCTTTCTGAACCAAGAACTACCTCTTTGCCAAATTTGGTGTAATTCCGTTCAGCAGTTCGGGCTGTAGCCGTGTCTAAAGTTTCCTATGGAAAATTGCATGGGGAAAACGCGTTTGGGACCCCCTTTTTTCTCGGCCCCCGCTTGACGAATCCCCCGAGACTTTCAGGGTAGGAGCGGACCGGAGCGCCCCACAAAGTTTGAAAATTTTGCGAAGATACGTCAACCGGCAAGAGAGTTATTTCAAATAGAATGTCGCGGATTTCCTATGGATAATAGGTTGTAACTATAACTATCTACTGGCGACCGCCAGTAGATAATATATATATATTCATATATACATATATATATATATATATATATATTTACGAAAAGAATCCCTTTGAAATCACAATAACACCTTCACAGAAGTAGGCACGGACTCCCAAATGATGCGGTGCAAAAATTGCTTATTTATTTTATTACCAGTGCTGTCCCCGACGCATTTCGGCCATGTCCAGTGGCCTTGATCCTAAGTATAACTAATAGCTTTGTAGTTGTTACACAAATCTTATTGACATTTTCTAAACTTGTTTGCCACTCACTTCAGCTGCTGCCTTGAAAATTCCAGGGTGATTCATCAAGCGGGGGCCGAGAAAAAGGGGGGTCCCAAAACGTGTTTTCCCGATGTTAATTTCCGTAGGAATTTTAGAGACGGCTACAGCCTGAACTGCTGCATGGAATTACACCAAATTTGGCAGAAAGGTAGCGGTTGGTCCAGAAAGCGATCTGTTTTTAAAGAAATTTCCAGTTCTATATTTAGGGACGCGGAGGATCCATGGCCCCTCCCGATTTCGTGCTGAGATCTGATTGGCTGGTCACACTTCAAACCACAAAGCGTTGGCAGTCATCTTGTGACTCTGTTGAACCGAGTCACAGAATAAAATGTAAAAAATTGGAAATGGGGGCAGGGTAGCAACCCACTGACCCCTGAGGCCTCTTGGGGGGGCCCCACAGGGATCCCTCAGGGCCAAAAAAGCATATTGTTTTACATTTTCAGCAGGATCCGCGGATGCGGCTGATAACTTTTAAAAAAATGAAGTGCAGGCTTCCGAACTACGTCCCAGGGGCCAGGTCCCAGGGGCATTATGCAAATAAAGGAGGAAGGACGCACTGCCCCCCTACTGTGGCTTATTATGCCCAATGGACCACCACCTCCCTGGGGCTTCTTTACTAGTTAATGCAGGGGAGGCCCATATGGCCGCCCCCACTGCCCCGGGGACCACTCCCTCCCCAGGGCTTATTTGTTTTTCCACGGGGGGCCCCTCACACCCTGCCAGCCCTGAGGACTGCATCCTCCCCAGTGCTTAATCTGAAAATAATGCGGGGGAGCTGTGCGACCCCCCCCTGCAGCCCTGGTGTCTGCCAACTCCCTGGGGCTTTATTTACAAATAATGAGGGGAGCTGAAATTGGCCCAGGGAAGGGTGGCCCGCTCACCTAAAGAAGAAAAAAAAATTAAAGGGAAAAAAAATGACTGGCAAGTCGCCTCGCCCCCTTTCTCCATCACTCTGTAAATGCACCTCCTGGCGTGCTGCTGGTTGGGGGATGAAATTCCCTTAGATGCTGAGGTTCCTTGGTTCCTCTTAGTTCCAGTAAGTCAGGAGTGCTGAGAGGACTTCTGACGCCACACCCCCTTTTTCTACCACTCTGCAAGCATGCCTCCTGGTGCAGTGCTGGTTGGGGGGTGAAGTACCATTGGATCCAGAGGGTCTTTGGAGGACAATAAGTCCTCCTGTTACCTCCTGTAAGTCCCGCACAGTATGGTCCCCAGGGCCCAAATGGCCCAGGGAAGGGTGGCCCCCTCCCTTAGAAAATTCAAAAGAAAAAAATGGCTGATAAGTCCCAAGAGGCCCCGCCCCCTTTCTCCATCACTCTGCAAATGCGCCTTCTGGAGCACTGCTGGTTGGTGGATAAAGTCCCCTTGTATGCTGAGGGTCCTTGGGGGCCAACAAGCCCTCCTCTTACCTCCAGGAAGTCTCACACAGCGGGATTGCTCAGAGGTCTTTAGAGGTCATGCCCCCTTTCCCCACTACTCTGCAAACGCGCCTCCTGGAACACTGCTGGTTAGGTGATGAAGTCCCCTTGGATGCTGAATGTCCTTTGGGTGCCAACAAGTCCTCCTGTTACCTCCAGTAAGTCCCACAGAGCATAATTACAGAGAGGACTTACGAGGCCCTGGCCCTTTCTCCACCTCTCATCAAACCATGCTTCCTGGCACACTGCTGGTAGGGGGATGAAGTCCCCTTGGCTCTAGAGTGTCCTTCGGTGCCAGCAAGTCCTCCTGTTACCTCCAGTAAGTCCCACAAAATGGAATTCCTGAGAGGTCTTTGGAGGCCATGCCCCCTTGTAGTGTAGCTCCTATTTCCCTAATAGGCTCTGCGCATTGGAATAATATCCCCTATAGGTTTGACATAGGACTAAGGTCGGTATGTCCCTATCGAGTATATTAAACTTAATTACTTGTGCCAGCTCGCTCAGAGGCCACTAGAAACTTCTTGACGACAAGAAGGGAGTAGTTTCTGGCAGCCGCAAAACATGACCACTTTGTTTCCCTTTAGAATCAGAACGTGTCCCAGAGTCGTAGAAACAATAGATAACTATTTCACTCAGCTCAGTCGTGCATGCTTAGTTTTCCTCAAAGTTACACAGAAAGAACAGACGGGCGTTTCAATAAAAGATTTATTGAACAGTCTTGTTTCTGGTGTAAATTAAATGTGCTATTACGATCACAAGACAGTATGCGAGATAAATAATGTACAATGTGAGCAGTAGAAATAAATAATACTGCGATAGCATTATCTTTTTAGCATATATGCATTTACATAAAATGACACAGACTAAAAAATGCGAGTACTCATACGATGCGTTTCTAACCTAGGGGCATATTAGCAAGACCGGCGATAAAATTATCGTCGCTTTAGCGGCAGGAAACTGCCGCTAAAACGGCGATAATGGGCTTGCTAATATGCGTTATAGAATTCAATAGAAGCGCAGGTTAGATGTCCTGCACATCTAACCTGGGCTTCTATTGGAATTCTATAACGCATATTAGCAAGCTTATTATCGCTGTTTTAGCGGCAGTTTCCTGCCGCTAAAACGGCGATAATTTTATCGCTGGTCTTGCTAATATGCCCCCTAGTTCTACCCCAATGTACCTAACCTGACCTAGGTGTAGGGAGAGGTATGAAGTAGGTGAAGTATTCCTTACTATAGTATACTAAGAGTATGTTAAGCCTAGTATGCCTAGTATGCCAAGAGTTCCTCTAGGTTCTAGTCAGCTCCATACCTGAAGAATGAGAGAGGTAGGAATCTCTTGCCAGACTCGAACTCCAACACCCGCAAGGGAAGTTAGATCACTGGAAGCTGGACTCTCTGCGTGCAGGGATGACAGCGTCTTCTCAGTGCGTCCGGCTGGGAAACGGGCTCCTCTGAAGTCGAGGTCTCCTCTGATTTACAGGGGCTAGGGAAGGTATATTTATACCTGAGTATTACCTCAGAATGTTAGCATTGACGTGAGTCGGACAGCGGAAGACGTCATGAATGAACCCCTAAGGAATAATGGTTCATGCATAATATATGAGTCCTTGAAGAAATCAATAGTCCTGGGCTAGGGAAAGTCCTGCAGCCTAAGGGTCTGTTCTTCATGAACTCGTTGTGACGTTAGGGTGGACGGATGTCACGGTTTAATGCCTAAATAAGGACTGGGATTTTATGCCTATATAAGGGCAGGGCGAATTGTGCCTATATAAGGACATGATACTGGAAAGCCCGTTTATGGACACCCTAAGAGGAATACAACACCCACTCCACTTTCGTGTGTACGATAATACTAAAACGCTAAACATTTAAAATGCCAAACATAAAAATGGAGTACCGCATATTGAAAAACATGTTCTAAAAAGCATATTAAAAAACATATTAAAAATGCAAAAGGTACTGTACATATGAAGCAATGCTTTTCATTTCAGGCATAAAGGGTGAATTCAAATGCAATTGGAATGAAAATAAGCAGTAATATTTACATGTGACAAAAATGATCGATAAGTTGTACAAAATCAAAATCATTGCATGTCTAGAAAATTAATGAACTGTTTAAGACACACAAGATGACTAAGTGTCCGTGGAAGTACCGCTAAGTCTGTATTATAAGGCTAGTTCTACTTTAAGCAGATTGAAGTGCCATTTTCGTTCGAAAAATGGGACAAAAGTTCAATGTTGGTAGAGTTCCAAGTTTGTGAAAAAATGAAGGCCAAATTGTTACTGCGTCTCTGGAACACTGTACGCTGAATCAGAGTCAGTTTGCGGGTCTGGTGTAAACATGAGATCATCTATTTCTATAGACAAAACATCATCCACTGTAGTTGGTGTTAGTTGGAACACCTCGTGTAGAAGATTAAATGCACAGAGATGTGAAGCATCGCTCTCAGCATAGGTCGCCGCAGCAATGTTCGCGTCCGTTGTTACCTGTGTGCCCGTAGATCTTTCTCGTACCTCAGCAGCAGCCGGAAGCGTCTGTGAGATCTCAATGAATGCTGACATCAGGATTGGTAGCCTCTGGGGACAACACAGAGCATGGGCCGTTATCGGGACCAGCAAAGTATCGACATCCGTTGGCGTAGCTGATGGAAATGTTAGACAGGTGTCCAACACGCATTCTTCACCGCATAGCAGGCATCGTAGAACAGGTAAGATGCAATCTTGCCAGATTGGTCTGAATGACAGGAACCACGTGGTATTCAGGTCCCGTAGACGAGTCATGCCCAATAGCTGTACTATTCGCTCACAGCACTTTCGTTCAAGGAGAGCTTTCTCCATTTCGCTCGGAGTGATGTCTGCGAATAGGCTGGCCATAGCGCAATAGCAGGAAGAGAAATAGAATTCCGGTAACAAGTGCTAGAATTAATGGTATGCCACCAAACACCGAATGTGCAAAGTTCGGGATGATTCCAAGTATTGCCTGGAAAGGTGCTAACAGACCGGAGCAGATGCTCTTAAATACATGTACAATTCCTGTTGTATCAGACATGTTAAAGATACGTGTTATCATTTCTACGAAATGTATAGGGCAGTTTGTACGTATTAAAGTCTGTATCTCAGCCGAAGTCCTTGCTACTTGTAGATCATAGGTTTCTTTGGCCGAGGTCAAAGGCACTGTTTGCAGTAAAAGCATGGCTTTCATTCTGCTCAAAGTATCAAATCATATAAAAGAGACGTTCAGCGAAGGCCATAGAGGCGACTCCCTGACTGTGTCTATTGGGGGAAACAATACTTGCATACAGCAAGTGACCCTGGAGTTGACCGTCACTAGATATGGGATGCCTGGCAACATGCCGCAGCAACTCTGATCATTCAACATGAGGTAACTCCCATTAGAAAGTTGTCCAAACGTTGGATTAATCACAGCAGCTGGTGTACCCTGCTGATGGCAAGACAAATTTGCCACAGAACCATTACAAGCCCCGTGTAAAGAAATGTCCTGACATATAAGCGAACCGCTAAGTGCCCGTTCACAGTGTGTACTGCTCAAAAACACTTCACGATCCCCACTCCAACATCTACATGTATACGGTAAATCCCAAGATGTCTTAATGTATTCCTTAACCAACCTTTCATATTTGCCTGCTTGCATTTGTCTGAGGCAATACTGAAACTGAAAAGTAGTCACAGGTATTGTGATTTTGCCATGAATGAGCCATTCTGTAGCTGGTTTTTCTGCCACCGTGAATGGTAATTTTTCCAGTTTTTCAATGCTCAGCACTGTATACTTTGCTCCTCTTTGTGCCAGTTCGATCTGTTTATCAGTTAGATTGTATTCTGCAAACAGAGCTGACATGTTGATAAAACGCCAAGGCACATAGCCCGCTCGCAAAGATTGCAGCGTCCAGCTCAATAACACAATAGAACGTAATTGAGATTGACCTTGTTGTAACATCGCCAAATCTTGTTCTAGAATGTCGATAGCAGAGGATACAATGCCATCCAATGAATATATTCTGGAGGACAAAGTTGTTAACCCATTGTCGACCACAGAGAGGGTTTTTTCTAAATTAATACGATCAAGTTCACGTATTCGTTCTGCGGCCTCCATCTGTGACACTTTCCATGCTTCATTATAGGCAGCATAAATGCCGGCATATATGAAACGTTTTTGACGCGGTTTTCTTGGTCCAAGCAAGAATTCCCTAAGGTCTGCGTCATCTTGAAGTAAGGATAAGTGTTGTTTCACATCCTGCAGCGTAGACTTATGCAGCCAATCGAGGCATAATTTTCCTACACTGTATGTTGTTACTACCCCCGGATGCTGTCTTTTGACGTATCTTGGGTCTGGCCTATGAATAGTAAAGCCCTGAGTTTCATTCAGGAATCTTTCCTGACAGTTATTCGTGTCTGTGGGCCAGATCAACCATTTCTTCAAATTAGGATTAGATCTGTTGAGTTGTAGTATATTGTCAACTGTCACCACTGCCTTTGTATCATTATCACTGGCAGGTGTTGGCACACAAAATGTGTTTTCATCTCTTTGATCTTGGCTAATCCAAGACAAGATGTTTGTTGGACAGTTTCATTCAAAAACAGTATTTGTTCAGGGATGATACAGGCTCTAAATAAAGCTTCTATACCCTGTACTTGCCAATCTTTACTACCCCAGACAGTTTTTGTCTCCATTGTGTCTTTCCATAAGTCGAAACCCTGTCTAGACAGTTGGGCAATAAATGCTGCAGAGTAAATCAGTTTTGTATTAGTTAACATAATTTTCAGTCCTGTTTTGTTTATATTTTTATAGTAAAACGTTTCTGGGTCAGATGTATTGTAACCTGAAAAATATGGAAACTTACTAGCAAATGTTTTTGAACTACCTTTTGGTGGTGTAGGACAATGTTCCCATTGGTTAAACATAAACACATTTCTTGGATATGCAGATTTATGCAAATAATGATGACCATAGTGGTTGTAACAATACATTTGTTCATAGTCTGATGAACCCTCTAAATATTCATTTTGTGAAAATGCAGCAGATTTTTCTAAGTCAAACATTATATCATTAACAGTCTCAAAGTCCCAATCATCTGAATAGGTACTGGACGTAATTAGATCACTTAGTGAAATTTTAAACAAATGTGGAATGTTCAATTGTTCCGTCAGGCCGAAAATTTCATAATCCGTTTTGTCCCACACTATACCATCCTGTATAGGAACGGCTGTGATGTACACTGATGGCAAGTCTCTTGCTTCACGATGGGAAGATTTATGAGGTTTCAAAAGTACGTTCACGTCTTTTCCTTGAGTGTTCACATGGATGTATCTGCCACTTATAAGCACGCTCACAGTTGTTACCAAAGCTAGCCAGAGCAGGAAAACCAAAAGTCCAGATGTAATCCAGAGTTCAGTCCATGGAGAAACCAGATAAGTCTTTTTCAGAAAGTGAACAAAGTCTTGTACTTGCTGCTTGAGTTTGAATGATGCTGACGTCGTTTCAGGTTCACTTGGATCTTCTGAGAACGTATCAAAGTCAATGAAATAGCCAGAAGCAGTTCTGTCAATTGTTGGAATTGCATCAGGATTTGTAGAAATCGCTTGTACCAGTTGATCACTTGCCACGTTGGTGTAGACAGGTGTATTTGGACGAACTGTTACTTGGTTTTCAAGAGGGATGAGTTCCATAGCGTTGTTGCTTAGTCCTTCATCGTGTACAGCTGAATTATCGATAGTTATCAGTCTTTCAGTCTGAACCTCTTGGATAGTAGCGAGAGGAGTGCGTCTGCTACTAGGTCGGAGTCCACGAGGCCTACTATTTAGTATTGGCCACATACTGTGGTTTGATGAGGTCGATGGACACAAATCTTTTCTCCTTTCTTCCAGCAAGGGGCGGCAGAAGTACTGTTCTTGTTCCTTGAACTGCAAGAACAGGTAATGGATGTCTGTAAGAAGGTCCAAATTCCTTCTTGTACGCAATTTTTTCTCTGATTAGATCCCCAACTTTTGGAATCCAGACAGGCCTTGCTGGGACCGCCGATGTTTCCCCAGTGGTGGTTGGCTGCAGGAATACGTTGCTTTGTTTTGTTCTTAGTTCATTTAGATCCTGTAAAACAGCCAAACGATCTTTGATATCAAACGGTTTATTTTCCACCACTGTGCCTACGTGTTCAAGGTCTGGTACCCACATTCTTGTCCCAAATAGGACCTCATATGGAGTGACCCCCGCTAGAGAACTTCTTAGCAGGTTGTTCAATGAGCGCTGTACCCCATTGAGGTGTTTGACCCACCCATCACCCGAACCTAATACCCTAGCTGTTATAGACTGCTTTATGTCCCGGTTTTTCCTTTCCACAACCGAATTTCCCTCAGGATGGAATGGAGAGGAGTACCGCAATGCAATGCCCAGACTGGCCATGGCTTCTTTGTAAGCCCGAGAGCTAAACGCAGGACCCTGGTCAGAATGTAGCGTGCCTATTGCGTATGTGCCGATAAAGACTCGCAAATCTTTTATAACAGTTCGAGCGTCAGCCGAGCGCTGAGGCCATAACCATAGGAACCTTGACTCAGTATTTGTGGGATTGCACCTGTCCAGTAGGACGCAGGCGCGTAGATAGTCTAATGCTGTCTAACAGTGATGTCTGTACTGGGCTGCCGCATTCGCAGCATGGTGTCTGGTGGCTCTCTCGCTGTAATTTACAGTCTAAGCAGTTGTTGATGAATATGTGAATTTCTGTATTCATTCCAGGCCACCAGTACATCTCTTTTAACGTCAAAATTGTTTTAGAGATCCCTTGATGTGACAGACCCTCCCCCAAATGTGTTTCATAAATTAAGGCTGCTCTACGTTCCATGTTTGGAATTACCCTATCCCCCACTCCAGGGATTCGAGCAAAAGGAACATTGTTCGCATCAATTACATAAGAGTACTTGAGTGGAAACTTTTTTGGTAACGCTGCACTGCTGCCCTTGCTCGAAGCATTGACAGCCAACATTATCTCACCGTCTATTTTTGTTTTTGAACGAGTGATCGCAGCTACGGAAGCCGTCTGAACAGCCCCCTTTGCGGCTTCATCAGCCAATGAATTCCCTGCAACGTGAACGCCATCACGTTGATGACTCAGTGTGTGGATCACGTGAGCCTTTGGTAGTTCGTTTTTCAACTGAACTACTTGTTCCCAAAGCATTTTGTGCTTTATTGTGCCACCTTTCGCATCTTTGAAACCATTTTCAAGCCAGTTTCGTATATAGTCATTATACGACTGAACACAGTAAAAGGAATCGCACACTATTAGTGTGGGGAATTCTCGATCCGTACTCTCAAGTGCCAGTTTGAATGCTTGTAGTTCAGCTCGCTGAGCTGTACAATCTCCTAGGGATTGAGTTTTTGTGACCATAGGACTGAAGATGCCATTTCGCATGCGACCTTTAATGATTGCACACGCTGCACTGTAAGCTTGCTTACTCCCTGTTGCGGGTTGTGCGGATCCGTCAGTGTAAATTATGAATTCGTACTGATCGAGAGGCAGAATCTCAGTGGGCAGAGGACATTCTTGTTCATATTGCAGGAATGCTTGTGTTTTTAAATCTGGATCAAAAACATATTCAACATCTGTTGCAGCAAGAGAATTAACCCATTGTATCCATCTTGGATGTAATGCTTTAGCATTTGGAATGCTTGCTTTTGTGACCGCTTCTAAAGCTGGTACCGGGGTTACGACAATAATGCGTTTCCCTTGGGCTAAGGCTCTTTCTTTTGCTACAGCGGTTTGAACTGCTGTCAGAATTTTTTCAGTTGAACTGAAGCGCATTTCTGCTTGTGTGTACAAATGGGATTTGTATGTGATTGGTATTTTCTCACCCTCATTGAAGGTTAAGTAGGTGAATCCACATTGACCCGAAATTATTCGGATCACCAAATTTCTTTGACTTACGCGTGTCTGTAAGTGATTTGTTGCTAACATGTTAGCCTGTAGTGAACGCAAGATTTCTGTGTGTTCCTGTGTCCAGTTTTTGATTGAAAAATCATGTTTAATTAATGCGTAGAGAGGTTTAACTCTTTCTGCGTAGTTTAAGATGTATGTTCTTCCAAAGTTTAGGAAACCCAGGATGGATTGTACGTTTTTTAGCGTTTTTGGAGGTTGGAGCAGCGCACATTTCTCTAGAAAGTTAGCTGCCAAGCTCTTGCCTTCACTTGAAAGCTCATATCCCAAAAATAGGACGTTGAGATGGGCAATTCGGGACTTTTTAAAGTTGAACTTGTAGCCCTCAGAGGCGAAACCCAGTATAATGGTGCTCACCCTGTTCAAGTGTTTTTCCAGGTCATCGTCCGTCAGAAGGATGTCATCGACATAGGACAATGCCTCGTTGTCATAAATTTGTAGTAACTCCGTTACCCTCGCTGAGAATAAACCTGGGCTGTTCTTGAACCCTTGTGGGAGTCGACAAAAGTGACGCTGGGTCCCCATTATGGAGAATGCTGTTAAGTACCTGCTTTCAGGTGCTATGTTTTGACAAAAGAAACCATTTGAGATGTCTAATGTTGTTTTATATTTTTTACGCACAATGTTATTCATTAATGCTGTGCTATGTGCATTTTGCACTGCAAAAGTTTTAGAACAAGTGTTTAAATGTCTGTAATCCAAAACTAGACGATATGTATTGTCTGGTTTGGAGACAGGAAACAAAGGATTGTTCATTGAGGAGGTGCATGTTTCAATCACCCCTTGGTATTCAAGTTGATCTAAGATCTCCCTGACCTGTTTTTTAGCTTCTTGCTTTATTTGATACTGCCGTTGTGCAGTTGGTTCATGTTTCAGATGTATTTTATGGTGAGGGGAGTCCTCGTCCCATCCTACATGATTTTTATATAATGCTGGGGCCTGGGCTACTGCCCATTTCCTGGCATATGTATATCTTAGATGCATTGGTATCTGGTTGGAGAAGGCAGGCATAATAATGTCCTCGCCATGTGGGCACTGCCTGACAAATTGTGGTGGCCAGTCCTTTTCTGCTAGAAGTATGTCATAGCCCTTTGATAGTCTTTCCCAAAAAAGTGCTTTAACCTGTCTAGGTTTGTCTCCCTCCATCCGGAGTGTTATGTCATATAACTTTTGTGGAGTACTAACCCTGGTGTCTACAGTCTCTACTGTAATGTACTCATTCAAGTCCACTATCTCCAGAAGTTCCTTCAGGTTCTGGCGAGCTATTGTGACTTCTGCTGCACTGTCCAGCATTGTCTGAGCCCATTCTCCGTTCTTGAGTTGTGTTCTCAGTATTCTCGGCATGTCTGATCTTCAGACCTGCTACTTTCTTTTTGGAGAATTGAGGTTTTGTTTTAGTTTTTGGAGTGTGTTTGTCGTCTTTCGATTTCACGCGTTCTTCTCTATGTTCTGTTCGTCCTCTTCTTTCCGAAGTCTGTGATGAGATCTGAAAGGGACGAGAGGAACGTGTATCAGTATCTTGATACCTATCAGGTTTTCTCAAATTATCCCTATTCCTGAGGTTATACCTCCTTTCAGAGGGCTCCTTTTGAGGAGACCTACCTCGGGATTGAGAACGTTTCTCATTTGAATTTTGTTTATTAGTCTCCCACTTCTTTTTAGAAGATGTAGGAGTTTGTTTAATTGAGTCCTTCTCAGGACTTTCAGATAGTTTTGGTTTTACTTGTCTTCCACCCAAACTATCTCTGCCTAATTCTGCATAAGATTGTTCTATTATTCTGGGTAGCTCTGTTTGATGTTCTGTAACATCAAATTCCCTTAACTTTTGGCGGATCGCCACTGCTGCTGCCTCCCCTTTAATATTAGATAATATTATTGTTGAGACCTGGTCGAAATTTTTCAGTAATTTCATACCTAAATTTAGAGCAGGCTCTGCCCCGTATTCGTTTTGAATTTGTTTCAGGACATCAGGTATTACCGCAATTGACGGAATGCCGTGTGTTTTAGTATAGATGGCAGCAAAGACTGAGCCCCAAGTGGTGCAGTCTTCCAGTTGTGGTGTGATCCCCATTGGTAAACTGATTGTCAGTATTCTGTGTTTCTCATGTGGGCTAGTATTTGGAAATACTGCTTCGATTTGAGTAATTTTTTGAGCTATCCAGAATGGAATTTGCTCACGTTTTGTGGGCATTTTAGCCATGACTGCGTATAGAGTCTGTGGTGTAATTTTTAGAGTGTTCCCCTGGTGAGGGGTTTGATTTGGAATTGTTAATGGTGGTTGGACTGTGAAAGTCCGCATGACATATTGGACCAATTGACTGTAGATTTTTATTAACTCTGTGAGTTGAGTAAGTAGTTCCTCATCTGACATTATGTCAAGTTCAGGATGAGGTGTGTAGCCGGCTAGAATCGGCCACGTTGCTCCTGGTCTACCTAGTGGACCGAGCCTGGTAATATTTCTGTGATGTTTTAGGGCGCCTTTAAACCAGAGCTGATGCTCCTGGTATGTTAATGGAATCTCAATATCCTCGAAAGGAATGTATTCCTCTGGTGGTTCTTCTTCTTTGTAGAAGTGAAACATTTTAGTTACTGAATTTGATTCAGGAAATATTACCCATGAATAGAATACCTCTGTCTGAAAGGATTCGTGTGCCTCTATCACGAAAACTGCTCTACCTCCTCTTGGTGGTAGGCCATGTTTTATAAGTTTTAGAGTAATGGCTCTTCTTAAGTTTGGAGCGATGCCAATGACACCCTCCTCGGCTTCATATAAACCGGTATTGTTAAAAAATGCTGCTTGGGCTGGATCAGCCGCAGCTCCTCCGTTTCCGGTTTCAGTCATTTTGTTTTTTGAAAAATGTAGAACAAGTTTCAAGGAAACAAAGATAAGGTGCACAATATTTTGGGACACTGTATCCTTCAACGTTGAGCAAACCAAACAGCTAATATATAGGGTACTGCCCTATGTAGCCTTGGTGGATACTTAACCTGCCCACTCCAGACGTCTTTTGGAGTATATGGGTGGGGGTCTCTGAGAGAAAAAGCACGGCTGAGTTACTCAGTATCTAACGTTGAATTACTGCCTTACCAAACCGTTGGGCGCCATGTAGTGTAGCTCCTATTTCCCTAATAGGCTCTGCGCATTGGAATAATATCCCCTATAGGTTTGACATAGGACTAAGGTCGGTATGTCCCTATCGAGTATATTAAACTTAATTACTTGTGCCAGCTAGCTCAGAGGCCACTAGAAACTTCTTGACAACAAGAAGGGAGTAGTTTCTGGCAGCCGCAAAACATGACCACTTTGTTTCCCTTTAGAATCAGAACGTGTCCCAGAGTCGTAGAAACAATAGATAACTATTTCACTCAGCTCAGTCGTGCATGCTTAGTTTTCCTCAAAGTTACACAGAAAGAACAGACGGGCGTTTCAATAAAAGATTTATTGAACAGTCTTGTTTCTGGTGTAAATTAAATGTGCTGTTACGATCACAAGACAGTATGCGAGATAAATAATGTACAATGTGAGCAGTAGAAATAAATAATACTGCGATAGCATTATCTTTTTAGCATATATGCATTTACATAAAATGACACAGACTAAAAATGCGAGTACTCATACGATGCGTTTCTAACCTGAGTTCTACCCCAATGTACCTAACCTGACCTAGGTGTAGGGAGAGGTATGAAGTAGGTGAAGTATTCCTTACTATAGTATACTAAGAGTATGTTAAGCCTAGTATGCCTAGTATGCCAAGAGTCCCTCTAGGTTCTAGTCAGCTCCATACCTGAAGAATGAGAGAGGTAGGAATCTCTTGCCAGACTCGAAATCCAAGTCTGGCAAGGGAAGTTAGATCACTGGAAGCTGGACTCTCTGCGTGCAGGGATGACAGCGTCTTCTCAGTGCGTCCGCCCGGGAAACGGGCTCCTCTGAAGTCGAGGTCTCCTCTGATTTACAGGGGCTAGGGAAGGTATATTTATACCTGAGAATTACCTCAGAATGTTAGCATTGACGTGAGTCGGACAGCGGAAGACGTCATGAATGAACCCCTAAGGAATAATGGTTCATGCATAATATATGAGTCCTTGAAGAAATCAATAGTCCTGGGCTAGGGAAAGTCCCGCAGCCTAAGGGTCTGTTCTTCATGAACTCGTTGTGACGTTAGGGTGGACGGATGTCAGAGACCATGCCTGTAGTTGGAGTGCAAAGGTTTAATGCCTAAATAAGGACTGGGATTTTATGCCTATATAAGGGCAGGGCAAATTGTGCCTATATAAGGACATGATACTGGAAAGCCCGTTTATGGACACCCTAAGAGGAATACAACACCCTTTCTTCACCACTCTGCAAACATGCCTCCTGGAGCACTGCTGGTTAGGGGATGACGTCTCCTTGGCTGCTTTTGGCCCCCAGTAACAAAATTAGCAGGCCAGCATAATCCACAAAGCACTCACTTTCATTTCTAGCCTCCGTGGTTTTTGAAATAAGGAATAGTTTTAAAAGCACCAACACTTTTCAGCAACAGTAAAAGTGTCAAGATATCGCTGGTGATTCATCTGTTATGTTATGTTATATGACTTTTATATAGCGCAAAATCACCTTCAGGTCTCTAAGCGCTTCTAGAGAAAAGTGAGCAAGTCACTAGGGCAGAAATAAAATAGCAGCAGCAGAGACAGAAGATATGTTATGTTATATGACTTTTATATAGCGCATCTCCTTGCTGGAGTTGTGTGTAGTGGTAGATTTGACTCATCTAAGGTAGTCAGAGGGTTAAAATGCCTTCTGCAAAGAATGTGTACCAAGCTGATCACATAAGTGCATTTTATGTGCATAGCTCTGGTGGTTACTGATTTTGTCGTAGAGATTCTTTAGTTACTGTGCAGTTCATAATTTACAATAGTAATCTAGCACAATGAGCTAAGAACTGCCATCAAAGAGCTGCATGCAAACTGCATGGTACAGGAGTTATGTTTTTTTCCAGTCTGTCAGTATCCTAATGTTGCTAAAAAGGGTTTGTTTGGGTAGAAATAAATCATTAATAAATATAACCATAACCACTGTGTTACATTTTGAATCCTAAGTTTGTGCTTCTCCAGCCCAAGCACTCTTAAAAAATGCCTACTTCTCATAATGCCCTTTGTCTTATGTAACATTTTCTATACACTGACTTGCACACAACTGATTCATTGTCTCTATGTGTGTTTGACGTAAAGTGCTTTGACACCATAATCTTATGTGAGAGGTGTTGTAAAACAAATTAAACACATGTGAGAGAAGGGCTATGGAGAGATGAGGGGCACTGTTGGAGGCTGATAGTGAGGGAATCATTGAAGGTCCCAATATTGTCATATTCTGGTGCACTGTTTAAGCCCAACATTTACTATGCTTTAAAAGCTAATACAATTGAATATATAATGAAAAATGTGTTGTAGAATGCACCATTTTTCCCCAAATTGTCTTGGGTGGAGAACCCCTCTAACCCTTCTAGTAGTGGTCAGGTTTGCTCGCTATGCTTGCTCGCTATGCACAGTATGGGGGCTGGTCTGACAACATTTGACAGTGCTGCTTTGGGTTCCCAGCCCGGCCCTGCCTTCAGCTATCTATTTTATACAGAAGCTGCTTCTGAAAAATCTTGATCACTACTAACAAGTTGATTTGCCCTATTGAGTTGAGTCAAAACCTGGCTTTTCAAGCATATGGGTATTTGAAAGCAAAACGTTGATGAGAAAAGTATTTGGGTAACCAAATTTTGGCAGGTCCAAAGCAAACAAGCCTTATTTTGAATATGCATAATATTGAAGTAAATAATATTTCTAAACAAAACAATCCAACAGACTACCTGTCTGGGATTTGAAACAGTGAAGGATTTAAGGAAACCTTCTATACTAACAGTCAGTTTGATCTTGTTCTATAATTTGCACTTGTAAATAAATATGTCAGAATCAGATATACATGAAATTATCCAAAGCAGAACTTATGACTCTAATCAATACCATACTGAAGGCTTAGCCCTATGGGTATATAATTATGACACCCGTATGTGTTGTTTTTTTCCAATACTCCTGGACCGAAAGCTAACCACCCCAACTGACATATAAAGTAGCTAAGCTATGCTAGCTCTGGCCGGAACATTCCTTTCTTCTGGCTGTAATAGAACATTTTCTCTAATTAACGAAAATATGGACTCAGCTTTAGACCTCAAAAAAGGAGATCTGGGTTTGTTACAACATGGGCACGCTCAATCAAGAGCTAATATGATTAAATTGAGCATTACAAGCACTCCGAGAAGGTTTCTTGCCTTGCCAACTTTTCAATGAAACAGCCATGTATTACCCTTCTAATTTGACACTTACTCAGAAAACAGTGGCAAAGAAAGGATCCACATATACACTATTGAGTATAGAACAAATTAAAGATGCAACATTTTCAGTTAGTGACACTCGATCTACTACCTGGTTAATACATGATGTCATCTCTTTACTCATCACAATGTTTCATTTTAATGACTGCAAAACTACAAATCTATCGGCTGGTATGAGACTATGCACAATTCATAATTGTTCCATGCCCTGCATATATTAGTACAGCAATTTGCAGAAATCCCCTTCAACACTCCCTTCTGTGTGATACTATATCATTACATGGAATACGTAGTGCTTTGATGCCAGGAATAAGTTGTGTTCTATCCGTGTACACACAATGTCTATTCCCACACACCTAGAAGCAATGAACAACGGTTCTCATTTATTTGTAACAAATGTTACTTGCTATGGGTTGGAACCCAGCCAGCCATACGTGCTAACAATTACTGAAACAACACACCGTTGTGGAAGGATCTTGTATCCGCCACCTCAAAACATGATCAAGAAAATCCCATGGCCTAATAGAGATGTGAAATCCATGTGTTTTGATAATCTAAACAAGCTATTGTTTATATTTGGTACAAAAGGCGGTCCCTTTGAGTTCAGAGGTTGAGATCTATAACCTGCAGCCCCAAAGCTGCTTTAGAAATTTGAGGCTAAGCAGTTTCTGAAGCAGTTTGCAGATATCGTACAAATTATATCTAATTCCTCTTTGATGACTGGTGTTGTGCATCTTTTTGAGGACATTGGGCCTGGTGACTGGATTAAATGCAGTATTTGGACTGAATCCATCATTTCTTCACACATTATTCACAACGCTCAAATGGCAGTCCTTATATGCTAAATCTTACCAGAGATTGACATTTTTGGCATAAGCAGCCAATTCGGAATATACTATTTTGACTAGATGTCTGTATTTGCTCTGATTTAACCTTGACATGGTGACAAGTAGACACTTGACCCACACTGATATCACATCAGGTGTTATATCTATGTTATCAGTCGAACACCCTGACACTTTCACAGTTCTTAGAAAGATACGGTCAAACAAAATCTGCTCAAATTGCATACATGGCAATGATTCTGCAGAGAAGATGGTGACCTCACTGGACTAAAATGGTGACCCCCATGATCTAAAAGGCGACAAGGCCTTCCTAAATTGGAGTCAGATGAGTCAGACCTTAGGGGCTTTACGTCACCATCAGGGAAAGTTTCACGCTAATCCGTCAAGTGAGGGCCAAGTAAATGCCGGCAGTCTCAAAAGTGTGATTTCCCTTGTTCTTTCCCGTAGGAAGTTTGTTCTTTGATACTGAAAAAACAGCTGAACGTAATTTCATCAAATTTCATCAAAAGTTAGAACTTTACTCAGAGAGGGTGCCGTTTGTTATTTGGTGTTTTCAAGAAATTAGCATTCGAAAAGATGCTCAGAGTGGGCATGAATGTGGTAATGCTGGTTAAAATTGAGAGATATCTGGCCCATTGGTTTCCAAATATGCTCTGAATGGCCCATTCAGATGGGTGGATCCTGATTGGCTGGTCACGACATTGGAGAATATATATTGTGGCAACCATTACAGGACTCAGGGACTAGGTCCACAAGTTCTGAAAAACAATGAGGCCCACATAAGGGTGAAGGGTGGGGATGCCCTCACCCCCAAGACCATGTGATGGAGTCTCCTGTTAGGTCAAACATTTAAAATATTTATATGTATTTCAGTATCTGGAAACTCAGACCTAACTATAACCATGTTATGCTTTTTAGGGTTTGATGGTGGCAGTAGGTTTAAGGTTAAGAAGAAAAATTTAAGGTTTTAGAAGGTCTTTGGGTATAAGAACTTAGGTTTTTTTTATGGTTCAGGGATGTGTTTTTAGTGGCAAATTGGATTTTTAGGGTCTACGCATGATTAAGGGTATGGGGGTAATGGGTTTTCAGGGTTTAGCAATAATTGGGTTTCAAATGTACAAATTTATTGGGGCATTTCTTTGATATATAGACAAAAAAATCCAATAAGGGAAACCGGAGATATGAATTTTAAATATTGTAAGCAATATTAAGGGAGAAGCTTTGGCTCTGACCATCCCCCAGAGTTTAGCAGCAGTTCCAGTTCAAGATTTTGAACAGGAACTACCAAAAATAATTACAGAAGTTTATACCTCTGTGGGTAGAGATACCTTGGGAACACAACCCATTAAACACTTAAAACCTAAGGTTGACACTGAGGTTTCCGTGAAGGAGAAATCTGCAACAGAAGGGAAGAAGAAACAGAGGGACAGTGAAAAAAGACCAACTGAATCGCTTGCTTCTCGGGAATCAGGTAGGGGTAGTTAGACTTTTTTTTTTAATTAAAAACCAGAATGGTATCAGTATTCTGATAGCTGCTCTTCATGTTCTTTCCAGGACACTGAAGGTAAAATAACATAGTCGGGGAGCTGGTCTGAGTACCAAAGAAAAGAGGAGTACAGTAGGAAAAATGAAGCAGGACACGAGACTGATGTCAGTGTAAAGAGAAAGGAGGACGAATTGGACTCAAAAACCCCAGTAAAGAAGAAGAAAGTAGCAGGACTTTCTAAGAAACATGCAAATACAGCTACGAGTCCTCCTGTGAAACAGGCCTTGAACAAGAGTGCTTCTGGACAGGGTAGCTGACATCAATATAGTGCTTCAGACACTTCAGAGGTCTCTGGATGCAAATCCAACTAATGAATATATACAAATCAAGATTCCAGATAAAATTTTAAATCCTCCTCATAGGAGTTACAATTTAAACATGCAAATTGAAGGGGCTATACCATGAACCATTAAAGCAGTCTTCTGGACACAATTGTCTGAGGATTATGATATGGCAGAAGTAGATGGGCCTCCAGTCTTTATTAGAGAAGTGCCCCAGGAGGAGGAAGACTTAAGGGTAGGTTTTTCTCCCATATCACGTGAGAATATCTGGGAAATTTACACCAGTGAATGGGCTGTAAGACAGGCTCCGGCTTATATGGAAATCAAGTGGAGTGGGACAAACACTCAAGTCCACATGTCATTCCTTTATGCAGCAAACCGCAACCACAAGCCCAATACCCTTTAAAACCAGAAGCAAAACGTGGTATAAAAGCAATATTAAATCAGTCGCAATATAAGAACATAATAGCACTTTGTCTTTCACCAATGAACACACCCTTTTTTTCCATCAGCAAACCAGACAACTCCTATAAAGTAGTTTTAGACTATAGGAATATGAATTTGAATGTGCGGTGCTATGCGGTCTAAAATGCGCACAGCATGGGTTTGATGATCAACCTGGTGCGGAAAACCTACGAAATGACCTCGATATTTCCAATCGTTTTTTTGGTCAAAATATGGTGCCTGAAAGTGAGTATCTAACTGCCTTCAGTTTCAATGGGATTCAGTTCTCATTCCGATGTTTGCCTATGGGCAAGAGCTGTCCCGTCCTATTTTCTGCACGCATCATGGAAATCCTACAACCAGATCCCGAGGTACTGTCATATATTGATGATAACAATCTTACCAATGACGATTTATATCTACACCTAAATAGGGCAGATCGAGTGGTGATCATATTGACATCAAATGGCTATAAATTCAATTAAAAGAAATTGAAGATTGCCTACCCGACGGTGACCTTCCTAGGATAC
Organism: Calotriton arnoldi; assembly: GCA_963921515.1. Classification (NCBI taxonomy): domain Eukaryota; kingdom Metazoa; phylum Chordata; class Amphibia; order Caudata; family Salamandridae; genus Calotriton; species Calotriton arnoldi. Next base: position 714,471 of record CAWUFW010006793.1, on the reverse strand, counting down.
AGGTTATCCAGTGAGGGCTAAGGTCTAGCTTTGAACTTCCTTCAGAAGTGTGCTACCTTGCATGCTCCGAATACACTGAAAAAGTTGCAATCTCTGCTAAGGTTTCTCAACTTTGGACGTGTTTATGAGCCTCACTAAGCTGAGTGAGTGGAGCCCTTGCATAACCTGATTTCTCCCACATTTTCCTCTAAATAATGACTGTGCACGCACACTGATATCTTGCATGCTCTACTAGCAGACATACTTCAGACTAAATATTTACAGACTAGGGATTATCAAACAAATTAAGTTATCAAAGTCATGCACAGTCATTACGGTTATAACTATCTGACCTACCACTAAGGACAGACCGTTCCTATTGCTTACAAGTCTCACTTGTATTCTTTAGCTGAAGCATGCGTCGCTTCTATTGAATCATTCTTACAGCTGTAAAAACAATATTTTTAAGAAGTTCCCATTTGTGCAGGGAAAACATATCATTGTTGTTTCTTCCGTACCAGCACTAGAGGTGGCCACCAAGGCAAGCATTCCCAATGTTCCTGCACTAAACCTGAGGTGGGTGCAGTGGGCCTCTTCTTTAAGTGCAGTGGATGTAAAGTTTCAGTATGCTCCCACTCTTCGTGTGCAAGCTTTTCTCCAATATGAACAACACGCTGCTCCAACTCCAACTACCTTGCCCGTTGAGTCTCAACAGAGCGTATTCTATACATATAGCTCTGCCCAACCAACTGTAGGAACAAAATATAAGTACTCCACAGCTTGCATGGCACTGAAAGTTGTAGTGAAGAATGTTGAATTCCTTCCACAGCTTACCTACACTGAAATCCTACTTGACAGCACTCCACAGCATACAGAACTACATGCCCTAATACTTGCACAACAAAAGGCTAACAAATCAGTCCCCACACTTATTGTGTCCAAATCATCCTTTTGTGTGCAAGGTTACAATATTGACTTGCAGCACTGACCTTTGAATGGATTGAAGGATTTAAAGGGAAAACCTATAAATAATAAACAGCTTTCGGAAAAGGTAATTGTCTTACAAGACAAGCTTCCACTGGTCCTTGTGAGGTACACTTTGGGCCATCAGTGTGATGGTATTCAAGCCAAAGCGCACTGTATGGCTGACCTAGTGGCAAAGGTTGCAATTCAAACTGTTACACTGGCAGTCTTAACTAGATATCACACAGAGATTAACACAGATATCTTAAAAGCCATAATTGCAATCAAGCAATGTGGGAAACCTCCTGCAGGCTTTCCTCCCAAATACTTCTTCACCCTTAATTCAGACAACACTCTTGTAGTTACACTAGCAGTAGTGGGAGAAAAGCTAATGCCTAATTATCTGTCCAAGTTATATTTAATCAGACAGGCCCATGAGGGATTGGCATCTACACTTGTAGGGATCATTGCAACTGTGGCAATGCTACAGCAATGCTACTAGTGGCTTAGTCTATAAATACAGGCTAGGGATTATGTTCAACAGTGTGACATTTGTCAGTAGATTGAACCCTGCACTGTCAAAAGACCCTCACTAACTCCCCTCATAATCTCCAACATCCCATTTTGGGTGATTTATTTGGATCACATCAGTCCTCTTCACTCAACCAACCAAGGTCTGTGTTGGCACCATAATCTGCATGAACTTCAGAGAGCATTGAATAACTTGCCTAGATGAGTATTTGCTAGCACAAACTCCATACAAGGTTCTCTTCGGAGTTCTTATGTTAGTGTCTTGCTTAGATAATCCTGGGAAGGTGGCGGATGATGAAAAATATGACTTGGAGAAATGTTTAAATGTTTTGCATTGTATCCAAGAAATCAGAGACAAGCTGTCTAACGTGAATCACTCTGATGCCGCCACCTGTGAAGAGAAGGATATCACACCTGCTGATGGGTGGGGTCCCAGAGTTGGGAACCTAGTTTGTGAAAAAGATCCATGACAAGCAAGCTTTTAAACCATCCTACAGTTCACCAGTCACTATTCTTGGGGTAAAACCAACAGAACTGCTATTCTGCATTTGCCTGGCTCAAGGAGAAACAGACAGGTGTCCATCGACCACGTGAAAAAGCACTATGTAGCCAGTCCTCTGCAGCAGACCGTTGCAGCCAGCTAGAAGGATTCAGAGTGGTACCGCTCAGCCGCTTACTACTCAGATAACCCTAACCCCTGAACAAAGCAGTAACATTACTATCTCAAGTTTGTAGCCATAGATATTCGAGCACAACTCTCCATGCAGAATACTGAGTTCTATAAACCAGTATGATGGTGGCTACAGTCCAACGTAATTCAAGTTCGCCTGATGCTACCTAATTTGAACTGGTGCCCTTTCAAGAGCTTTAAGAGACCAACAATACTGAGAATGACTCTGGATACTTTACAGAAGACTTTGCTACTCCTTCTATATTCATTCACCACCAGAGACTGCTTCGTGCTAATAAATGGTTTAGTGACATGTACATAATTCCTACTTGGTCCTATGCCTGGATCACTTTAGAAACTTTTCTTTTCATTATGTGGCTGTCAATACTCATCGTTCTACTGCCACTCAATGGATATTTTGTCCCTGAAGAACAATTGCATCACCTGTGGTTAGTGAACTACAGCCCCATCCTTCATCCCACGTTGTTCAAAGAGATCTCTACGTGGCAAACATCACAACTTTTCCTGTGCCTGATGACATAGTATTGGAAAAGGTTCCATATCAGTTTATGGGACCAACTGAGATATTGCAATTGCCATATGTGATAATTGAATGAATGATGTTGTAATACCCATGTCTATTTCCGATGATTGGGACATTGAGACTGCTAAAGGAATGATGTCAGATTTACAGGAATATGCTACTTTGTATAATGAAGATCCTTATTTGAATTAAGCTACTTGCAAAGAATTGTATTGTTATCATCACTATGCATACTATTACATACGCAAGACTAGCTAACCTAGAGAAATTCACAATTGCATAAAGTGGGAACACTGTGAGATTCTGCCTCCTGATAGTCATCCTAATTTCTTAAAGAAATTCCCTTATTTTCAGAGTGCTGACAGATTGCACCCTTTAGCTTTCTATTTTATACAAAAGCTGCAACAGCTTCCAAAAAATGTGATCACTACTAACAAGTTAATTTAATACAGTATTGTGGAAGGACCTTGTATCTGCCACCTCAAAAGATAATCAGGCACATCTCTTGGCCTTGTATAGATACGAAATCCATGTGTTTTGACATCTAAACAAGCTATTGTTTATTTTAGTAGAAAAGGAGGTCCTTTGCTTCAGCAGTTGAGATCTATAACCTGAAGACAGCCAGAACTGCTTTAGAAATTCAGAGACTAAGCAGTACCCAAAGCAGATATCATACAAGTGATATTTTAATTCCTTTTTAATAACTTTGGGTCTGGTGATTGGATAAAAAGCAGATTTGGACTGATCCCATGGTTTTGTCACTCTTTATTCTGGACCCTCAAATGGCAGTACTTATATACTTATATACTAACTCTTATCAGAGACTGGAATTTCTGCCCTAAGCAGACGTCAATTAAGAATAAACTGGTTTGACTTAATATCTTTAATTACTTTAAATTGACCTTGACATAGTGACATGTAGACACTTGACCCAGACTTATATCTCATCTGGTGTTATTTCTAAGGGGCCGATTACAAATCTGGTGGTCTTTGACTGCCAGACTTGCGGTGGCCCAGTGGTGGCAGTCCTGCAGCCGCTGTATTCAGAGGCAGCCATTCTGACCATCCACTGCTGCACAGGCTGCGCCAGGGAACTGCATTCGCTGGCGGTGGGGCAGCGGACAGGGTTATACAATATGCAAGGCGGGACCGCTTAGGTCTGCCAAGCATATTTTGAGTTTCCCCACCGCCAGCCTTTTCATGGCGGTGAGCCTGACATGAAAAGGCTGGCAGTGGGGAAACAAAGGGGGCACCACAAGGCCCCCATGCTCCTGCCACCATGGGGATGCATTCAGGGGGGCACAACTTGTGCCCCCCGTTTGCATGCACCCCAAGTTCCATCACGGCATAGACTTCACAGTCCATGCCGCTCTGGAACTTCTTTTGCGTACCCATGGTGGTGCCTGTTTTCAGGGCACCGTAGTTGGAATTTCAAAAGAGAAGCCTTCCAGACACGAGTTGTACTCGAAATCTGGCGGGCGGAACATGCAAGGCTTTGGCCGTGTTGTGCCGGCACAAAGCCGGCACAGCACCGCCAAAATCGTAATCAGGCCCTATGTTATCAGTCGAACAACCTGACACTTTTACTGTTCTTAGAAAGCTAAGGTAAGACGAAATCTGATTCAAATGGCAGTCATGCCGATGATTCTGCATAAACTGAGAAAGATAGTGACCGCCATGGTTTAAAGTGGCAACCTCAATGATCTAAAATGGCAACAAGGTCTACCTAAATTGGATTCTGATGTGTCAGACCTCAGGGGCTTTACATCAGCGCCAGGGAATGTTTCATGCCAATACGCAAAGTTGAGGCCAAGTAAATGGAGGGGGTCTCAAAAATATGATTTCCCATGTTAATTCCCATTAGGAGTTTGTTCTGTGATACTGAAAAAATAGCTGAACGGAATTTCATCAAATTTCACCAAAAGTTGGAACATAAAGTGTGTTGTTTGTTAGTTGGTGTTTTCAAGAAATTGTCATTTGAAAAGATGCTTAGCTTAGGCATGGAGGTGGTAATGCTGGTAAAAATTTAGAGATATCTGGTTCATTGGTGTCCAAAAATGCTCTGAATGATGGCCCAGTCAGATCGGCGGATCCTGATAGGCTGGTCACCGCATGGAGAATATATATTGTGACAACTATCACAGGACTCAGAGACTAGGTCCACGAGTTCTGAAAAAAAAATGAAGGGTCACATAAGGGAGCATGGTGGGGACACCCTCACCCCCAAGACTATGTGATGGGGTCTCCTATTAGGTCAAAAAATAAAAATATTTATATATATTTTGGTATCGGTAAACACTGACCTAACTATAACCATAATATGCTTTTTAGGGTTTAATGGTAGGAAAGGGTTAAAGGTTAAGGGGGAATTTTAAGGTTTTGGCAGGTCTTTCGTATAAGAATTTAAGGGTTTTTTATGGCTCAAGAACTTTTTTTGTGGTAATTTGGATTTTTAGGGTTTATGCATGAAAACGTGTTTTGGGGCATAATGCGTTTTTAGGGTTAATCAATAATTACGTTTCAAATGTACAACTTTATAATAATGATAACAATAGTAATAATAATAATAATTATTATTATAATTATAATAATAAAAATTAATAATAAATATTATATTTAATTATTAATAATATTATAAATTATTCTGCTACTAAAAATAATACTAAGAATCATAATAATAATATTAATAATAATTGTAATTTTTATTTAGATAGAGCTTTCTTCTTCTGACATGGCATTGAAGTGCTTTGCAATGAGTAGTGTGCATCTTCGGAACCCAGGATTAGAGTTTAGTTGTTAGTAAATTAGCAATATTATATTATATTTATATATTATTGTTTCTACTCATAGGGGCCGATTACGATTTTGTTCGGAAACTCTTCCGACCGAATCGGTTTCGGAATCGTTTCTGATCGAATCGGGTTCTGCGAGTCCGACCTACCGATTATGATGCTTCCGAACATCGTTCGGTAGGACTCGCATTGACTTCAATAGGAGCATGTGTTCTGAACAAGAACACAGGCGCCCAGTGAAAAAAGGGGTGGCTGGGGAAAACCTTGCACCCTGTGACGGGCACCCCGTGGTGCCTGCCACACTGTGCATGGTTGTAAAGAGGGGTCCCATGGGTACCCCCACAGGTCCCAACCGGAGGCCTACGGGTGAAGGGGGCCCTGCTATGGGCCCCCAAAGTCAGATTCCCACAGCCGTTTTGTGTCGGCTAAACAGATTCGAATCGGCTGTCAGATTCGGACATCGTAATCGCTTGGTCGGAAACAGTGTCCATAGAGCTGTACGATTCGGCTCCGAATGACTCGGTCTGTCCTAATGCCAATCGGAACCGATTCGGACAGCCCGAACAGTTTCCTTGCATCATAATCGGTCGGTCGGACATGTATCTGATTCGGTCGGAAACATAGGTTCGGAATCGGATTCGCCGAATCCAAATCCCGTTTGGAGCCTTTCCGAACGCCATCATAATCGACCACTTAGATGGAAGCATAGTTCCATGTACAGAGACACAAATATAACTACAACCTCATCTCTCTATGTCTGACAAGCTTTAATAAGCAAGAAAAACTGACATTTGATGTAAGCAGTTTTAAAGTGTCAGTGGTGTTGTAGAGTGCTGTATATGAAGGAGATATTCTCCACCTAAAACATGAGAACTACCCAGGTTTCTTACCTCAAATTCAGTATAATTTATGCTGCACTGGAAGCCTGAAAGTGTATTGCTTTGACTTAATCTGGATGCTCACTAGTGTCTGGACAGAACGATGACCTTCTGATGAGCTATAATGAAAGTGAAACACATGTTTCAGAGACTATATTTATTCATTCCAGGTTGGCTAGGGTGTTATTTTATCAATCCAAAGCTGTAATACTTTCTTGGAGTGGTAAAAGCTTTTGTCATTTTTCAGCTTGGTGTAAATGCCACTAGCTAACCCCATTCTTAAAGACTTTGCTGCAAAAACAGCAAAAGACCCATGTTATTTCCTGAGCTTGGCATGAATGGCGGATTCTATTCTTAAAAACTATTCCAGAAAAACAGACATTTAAGGTAAGCAGTTTTAGAGTGTTGGTGGTGTGGGAGAGTGCTCCATAAGAAGGACCTGCTCTCCACCTAAGTTGTGGAAACTACCTAGGGTTCCCCACTTACTTTTTTGCATAATGTATATGGCACTGAAAGGTTATTGATTTGATATATAGACAAACAAATCCAATATGGGGAACGGGAGATATGAATTTTTAAAATAACACCAAAAAGTACAAAATGCCAACCGTGTGCCACTATTCACGCTAGACAAGGGTAAGGTTTAAGGCCGACGAGATGGAGCATAGGTTGGATACAGAGACGAGGTTCACCCTGGTTGTAAGTTTTATCTTCTGACTTAGGGCCTGATTATAAGTACGGTGGTCCGGGGATCCGTGATCCCTCGGCAGTGGCGTGGCGGTCTGTCTCAGAAATAGGCTGGTGGGGTGAACCCGCCATGAAAACTGCGGGGGTGAGGAAATAAAGGGGGCCCTAAAGGCCTTTGTGTACTCAGGGCCATGGGATGAATGCAGGGAGGCACATGTTGTACATCCCTGTGTGCATGCACCCCCTTTCCTGCACGGCATGGACTCAGTGGTCCATGCCATGTAGTAACACCTTTTGGCACTTCCATTGTGGTGCTTTTAATAGGCACTGGTGTGGGACATCCAAAGCACCTCCCTCCAAACACGAGGAAACTCGTAATCTGGCAGGCGGTGTTCACACAGCTTTGGCAGTGTGGCAGCGAGGCGGTGGTGGTGTGGCGGCCCTGCTGACACACCGCCAAAGTCATAATCAGGCCCTAAGTCTCTGAAATGGAAGTCAAGAATTAGCAGCTGGACAAGGCAATGCCCTCTGGCAGAGATGGGTTCCATAAGGCCAGACAGGTGTTGGATGAAGTCCAGATGAAGCCATTGATATTTGAGGCGAGCTCCAAGCAGAAAAAATTGAAATTCACGCCAAGAGAAGGCTCCTGCCAGCTGGATACTTTTGGCGTCTTTGCCCAGTTAAGATTTCTACCTTTGGACTTGCCAACTTTTTTGAAGCTTGGATTCCTCCAGTGGAGCATGGCTTTAAGCTGTATTCAATCAGGGCTCACCCAGAGGCATGGCTATGATAATGGGCAAATCCACCTTTCTGGTCACTCAAACCCAGTTCTGGTGGCAGCTCCTCTTCCACTAAGAATGGAGGCTGGCTGGCTAATAGGACAATCGAGGGGGCAGGCCCAGGTGTGAGCGACATCTGCCTGTGACAGGGTAGGCCAATAGGACACATTACAACGCAAACATTTACAATGCATGCCTTTACAATGCGGTTTTTACATCGCAACATCCATTACAACACATGATTTTACAACGCATGCCATCACAATGCATTTTTAGAAACTACATTTACAACGCATTCCATTACAACGCATACCACTACAACGCATACCATTACAACGCATAATACTTTTAGGGCAACAGTAGGGTAACTGTTGGATAGTGTAGGGGTAAAAATTACTATTCCCACTCCAGTGTGTGCAACAGTAGGGTAAGTGTTGGTTAGTGTAGGGGTAAAAATTACTATTCCCACTCCACTGAGTGCAACAGTAGGGTAAGTGTTGGATAGTGTAGGGGTAAAAATTACTATTCCCACTCCAGTGAGTACAACAGTAGGGTAAGTGTTGGATAGTGTTGGGCTAATGCATTGTAATGGCATGCGTTGTAGTGACATGCGTTGTAATGGCATGCCTTGTAGTGACATGCGTTGTAATGGCTGCGTTGTAATGGCATGCGATGTAAAGGCAGTTGCGTTGTAATGACTGCGTTGTAAATGTAGTGCGTTGTAATGACTGCGTTGTAATGGTTCTTTCCCAGGGTACGCATTCTTTGAAGTTAATTAAGTTCCTGGGCACAACCCAGATGGCCATCCTGCAGCCTATCTTTCTTCGACTGATCTCTGGGAGCTACTTCAAACCTAATCAAGGAGCCATTCAGGTCCTGGGATGTGACAACTAAGGCAGAAAAAAGTAAACTTTCTAAAAGTGTAATTTTAACAATTGTAATGTAAAATTTGACGTGACCATTAAGTTGGATTTTAAATTACTATTATAGTGAGTTTTTGAATAATTGTTCTAGCTACTCACAAACTGAAGTTAAGCATTATAAGTTGTTCTAAAGTAACTTTTGCTGTGAGAGATCCGCCCTCGCCACAGTGAAAAATGACTGTGGAGGTTTTTCATTGCCAGGACATGTAAAAAAATAAAATATAAATCTCCTACTTTTTTAATATTATGCAACCTGCCCCTATCTTAGGGGTGACATAATTATCAAAAAGGAAAGTTTATGTTTGGCAAGAGGTTTATTTTGCCAGGTCGATTTGTCAGTTTAAAAACTGGATTCCCAGGGTGCAGTGGCAGGCCTGGAGACATGCTTTGCACTGTCATTTTAGTGGTGCCACAAAATATGCTGCAGTCCACTAGTGGCATTTAACTTGCAGTTAAATGCCACTATGTACACTTATGTACTATATACTATGGCAGGGGTCTCCATAGACTAACTCTGGAGCTGCTGGTAGCTAACTACCACCCTCAAAGTAGCTCTCAGAGGTGAAGCCAACGTTAAGTCAATCTCAGAGAGTCTCTGCATATTAAAGACTGCAGCAGTTCTTATCTCAAGACCCTTAAGATTGACAGCCAGCAAACCATTGGCATGATAACATTCAAACACATACCGTATTGGTTTATTGGGTCTGCCACATGACCATGTGCATCCACTCTAAACCTAACTAAGGGGTCCATTACGATGACTGGCGGATGCACCTCTGCGATGCTGGCGGTGGGATAAAACGCTGTTTTCCACCCGTGAGCAGCGGTGCACCCGTCCGCCATATTACAATGGTCAAACACAGCTCATTGTCCGTCCGCCGCGGTGCGACGTGGGCCGCCATCAAAACGCGGCCGCCACCGCGGCGGAGACAACCAATCGAGAGCCACCACCGTGCGGAATGACGTCCCTCCCGCCGTACAAATTAGGGTGCGCCAAAAAGCCAGGCACACCGCAGCGGAGAAACCGGCCAATCTGAGCAGGCTGAAGCACCACAGCGGAGCGCAAAAAAGAATACCGGACCTGACCGCCATGGACCCGGCACTACACGTCTTCCCGGCGCTGTACATGCTACACCTCCAGCAAGCCATGGACCGTGGCGAATGCCGCCGCAGGTACGCGAGCACACAACTCTGCACACAAACACAACCCCATGGCTGATGTAAGGTCCCTGCCCCCACCAGACACCCTGGTGGGGACAGGAACACAACCACAGGTGTAGCCACACATGTCCTACCTGCCACTAGTCCACCCCTCCTCATCCCGGTCACCATGTCCGCGATCTCGAAATAATGTCCAGGTCACGTGACCGCAGTGGTGAATCCGCATTAAAGAATGCGCACAATGTAGTAGGCTGGGCCAGCGCAAGGCATGGGCAGTGCACAAAGTACACAGGGCAACACCTCCACACTCCACACACTAGGCCCACCCACAACATGAAGGGACATGCCACGTGACCCTCCTGTGCCCACACATGCCCAATAACCAGCCAGGTGAACACACACACTGCACCACACAACAAACAACTAGGGAGACAGCCTCATCAGGTGTGGCTGCAGAGTAACACACAGCGTAGAAGCACAGGGCCAGGGGAACCCACACACCACAACAACACCACACTCATGGCAAGCAAACTGAGTCCAAGCACAAAATAAACACACACAGACAATGAACAAACACTCCAATGGACACACAGCCTGTCAAGTCACACAGACATACCCCACACTGACACACAGCAACAAACACAGACCACATGCCAGCAGCAATGGAGGACAACAAATAGGAAACCTAAAGTGAGGTGCACACAAATGGAATGGCAAGGACCTGAACACCAAGAAAGTGTACATCACATGCAAGGGAAGGAACATATAACAACAACCCCAGCTCAACAAATCACACATGGCAGTCACAGTGAGTGAAGTCAAACCACAGTCACCTCACTGCAACATCTCAGGGAGACAGCAAGGCAAGCCATGTATAGGCACAGGGATGAAAGGAAGGGTAGTAAGTCTAACACTGAGGAGCCACACATCTGCATCCAAATACATCACAGGAGTATGTCAGCAGCACAACACACAGGGCCCATTGCAACACTCCATGATTGTCAAACACAAGTATGAACCTCCACACAACCCCCACACCCATCACACCTGCAGCACACAACACCAGTGACAAACACACAGAAGCTTGCCAATAATGTCCAGTCAATACACTGACAAGGAAACACCCCCCCCTGGGGGTAGCCACAAACATCACACACACACAGGGATGGCAGAACCACTGTACGCACAAAAACAACAGTCAGACACAGAACTCAATCAAAACACACACACAGAACTATTACAATAACAGACAAGACCTGTGCAGCCAAACAGTGCAAATTCAATGGGAGCACAGACACAACAGGAGTACACAACCTCATCAGTCAGAAAAAATGCACAGACAACATACCACAACACATATAAGAAGTGCATCCACACAAAACAATAATGGAGACAAACAGGGAGAAAGGGGCCTACAATGACACACAGACAGACATACCACACCACCCATCAACTAAAAATGGTGTCATAGTGTACCACATGCCTGCACATGCACAACAATGACAAGAGACACATCAAACATGAGAGGAGAAAACACCAAGGATGCACATAAAAGAAGCACAGGAACTACAATAGACCTCAGTCCATGTGACAGACACACAAGTAAGGCACACCACAATGGCAACACACATCTGAATCAAACACAACAACAAAACACACACACTGACAGGCAAATAGAACACCACACACAGAGCATCTGTCAACTGCATGAGACAACACAACACAAACACTGCACACAGCCACATCAGACATAACACATGCACATGTAAAGATATCAACATGCTACAACAGCTAAACATCAGGGAGTGCACAACAGGCAAGGACAAGGCAACATACACTCACAGCACTGCATGCACACCAAGCAGTGTGTGCACAACAGACATACCAGTTACAAACAGAGATGAGTGACACACCATGAACACACACAACAACAATCTAAACATCACACAGACAACAACACACCCAGGAAGTTAAACAGTCCACAGCAAACACACCTACATCTAAGCCAACACACACAGATGCACAAATCTGGGACACCAAAGTTGAAACAACATGATCAGAGGAAACAAGACATTGGCAATGTTGAAGTGGCATATGGAGCATGTGTCACAGTAAACCATACCCACACAGTAACCCTTTAGTTAGCAAGGACACTGACAAGGCAGACAACAGGAGTAAATTTCTATTTTATTTACATTTCACACCGTTATGCAGCAAAATGTAGACAAGAGAAAGGCCAGTGGCCAGTCCAAAGTGCAGGTGAGGTACATGAGAAGCTGCACAGGCAAGGGGCAAACAGCAGTGAACAGCAAGGCCAGTGGCCAGTCCATAGTGCAGAGTGAGGTACATGAGAAGCTGCACAGGCAAGGGGCAAACAGCAGTGAACAGCAAGGCCAGTGGCCAGTCCAAAGTGCAGGTGAGGTACATGAGAAGCTGCACAGGCAAGGGGCAAACAGCAGTGAACAGCAAGGCCAGTGGCCAGTCCAAAGTGCATGTGAGGTACATGAGAAGCTGCACAGGCAAGGGGCAAACAGCAGTGAACAGCAAGGCCAGTGGCCAGTCCAAAGTGCAGAGTGAGGTACATGAGAAGCTGCACAGGCAAGGGGCAAACAGCAGTGAACAGCAAGGCCAGTGGCCAGTCCAAAGTGCAGGTGAGGTACATGAGCAGCTGCACAGGCAAGGGGCAAACAGCAGTGAACAGCAAGGCCAGTGGCCAGTCCATAGTGCAGAGTGAGGTACATGAGAAGCTGCACAGGCAAGGGGCAAACAGCAGTGAACAGCAAGGCCAGTGGCCAGTCCAAAGTGCAGGTGAGGTACATGAGAAGCTGCACAGGCAAGGGGCAAACAGCAGTGAACAGCAAGGCCAGTGGCCAGTCCAAAGTGCATGTGAGGTACATGAGAAGCTGCACAGGCAAGGGGCAAACAGCAGTGAACAGCAAGGCCAGTGGCCAGTCCAAAGTGCAGAGTGAGGTACATGAGAAGCTGCACAGACAAGGGGCAAACAGCAGTGAACAGCAAGGCCAGTGGCCAGTCCAAAGTGCAGGTGAGGTACATGAGAAGATGCACAGGCAAGGGGCAAACAGCAGTGAACAGCAAGGCCAGTGGCCAGTCCAAACTGCAGAGTGAGGTACATGAGAAGCTGCACAGGCAAGGGGCAAACAGCAGTGAACAGCAAGGCCAGTGGCCAGTCCAAAGTGCAGAGTGAGTACATGACATCCAGCACTGGGAATGTGTGGCACAGTACCCTGCCTTCGTAAGCAACACACTCAGGGCATCAAAAATGGGCAGTCCATGGTACCACTGTGGGAGAGACGTGTGTGAGGGTGACCAACACTCAGACTTGGCTGGCAGTATGACTGGGAGGCGGCTGTCTGTCGGGGCCAGTTGGGGTACTGGCTTGGGGAGAGAGAGGCCTAGCTGGGGTAGAGCCATCAGTGTTCTGGGAAGCTTGAGGGCTGCTAGGTCCAGGTGAGGTAGAGCCAGCAGTGGTTTGGGAAGCCTGAGGGCTGCTAGGACCAGGTGGGGTGGTGGCACGTGGAGGTGGACTCATGCTTCCACAAGACCCAGTGTGTGTGGGAGAAGTTGGAGGGGTGCCCTTCCGCTTCTTGGGGATTTGATATGGCTTCCCTGTCCTGGGATTAATGCCAAGTGGGGTGTATACAACAGGCACACTCGTCACAAAAGCTGGCTCATGTGCAGATGCTGGTCCCCCCTCTGGGAACGTGCTGGATTCTTTGGGACGCTTGGCCCCGGATTGCCTCTGCCCCTGCATCACCTCTTTACCAGGTGTCCCCCCTACAGTGGCATCCTTTCCCTGCTTCACAGGGCTCTGGATGGGAGTAGATGTTGTGGGTGAACTTGCCTTGGAGCTTATCTTACGTGTACCCTTAACAGGCAGCTGTTTGTCACTGGGCACGGAAACTGTGTGCTTGTCTCTGCGAGACACTTTTGGGACAGGTGAGTCCTTGGCTGGGGATGCCTCTGAGGCATGTGAGCCTGAGGCCTGCTCCTTGCCATCCTTGCCCTGGGTGTGGCCTGAAGGGCTTTTGCCTCTGCACTCTGGTGTGGGTTTACCTTTCTGTGGGGATGGTGTCTGTGGCCTGGACTGCTTGGGCTGCTGCTGCCGTGTGCTGCATGTGCCGTATCTGTCCCTTGATGTCTGGCGTGTGTGGTCACTATCATCAGATGCGGCCACTGGCAGGGTGGTGGGCCTAGGGACTGGAGCTGGACTATGGGATTGGGCAAGTTGAATGGCTGCTGTCACTGCAGAGGACAGAGACTGTACAGTCCGGTGTAGCCCACCCATGTCGGAATGAACGCCCTCCATGTAAGCCACCACCTGTGCCAATTTTTTGTCATGGTCCAGGAAGGCATTGAGGAGAGCTGTCTGACCCACACACAGCTGGCGCAAAAGGTCCACAGAGTCAGCACTGATGGCAGCAAGGGGGACAGGGGCAGCGGTGCGTGGGATGAAGGACACTCTTCCCTTTTTTGTGGTGCGAGCACGGGCAGCAACAGTGGGAGTAGCAGGGAGGGTGGGCACTGAACGCTGGGTGGTGGACGAGGAGACAGAGTCCCCGTTTCCTTCGGCCGAAAACATAGATGCGTCACCGCCGTCGTTAGATGATGTAGAGGTCTGTGTCTCTGGCTGTGAGTCCTCTAGAAGACTACGGTCCCCCTCTGATGCGCTGGTGACATCTGTGTCACTATGCTGGTGTGCAGCAGTTGTGCTTGATGCCTCACCACTGGTGTCCGTCCCCTGTCCTTCCGTGCCCATGTGAGATGCTGCATGAGAGAGAGATAGAGGTAGGATCAGTACATTTGCATCAAGTTTACAAATATCTGCAAGGGAAGCATCACTAATGATGAACAATCATCCATGTTGGACAACACCATGGGCAGTAACACTGTGCAACCTCAATCCAAACATCGAAATTACTGTGGCATAATGCAAACTTGGCATAATTCACCCATGTGATGGACACACAGCCAATTAGCCTGTTGGTGGCTTCAGCTAACCAGACACACATATCCCTCTGTGCACACCTAGGGCCCTGAGGGGGTAAAAGATTCTACTCACAACATGTTGCCACTGTCACATCTTGAGCCAGCAGAAGTGTACAACACAGAGACAGACTCCAACATATCCGCACACAATGGCCATGAGCACATGCGCCATCCACCATGTCGTATCTTGGGGCACAACTACAGTTGCACATTGGTGTTAGATGTGTAGCCAGCACAAATCTGACGTCAGGCAATGCACACATTGATGATGGCACACTCAGATCATGCACTCTGCTGGACCCTGACATGGGCTGTCCGTGACGACACCAATGAAGATGATACCAGAAGGCCACAACTACAGATGTGAACTCAAGGGCCATTACACCAATGACATGGGAAGGTACATGTTGGGGGAATGCATGACAACTGCACCCAACACCACGGCCACTTACACGCCATTGCATCACACTAGCAACATCACAGCCCTGCACTGGCCCAGGCTTGGAGCACATGCAGCCAAACAACACCCAAAGTCACACTCACAGAATACTCACCACCAGCTTGCTGCTGATGCCCTTTCAGACGTGCATCCAGTTCAGGCTGCGTCACAGCTAAAACGAGTGCCATTAGTGGTGTCATGCTGCGCCGCACCAACCTGGCAGCCCGAGGGATCAGCCCCAGTGTCATCTCGGGCACGTTCCTGCTCAGCCGGCAGATGTCATCCCACCTCTTGTGACAGTGGGAGCGCCGTCGTTTGGAGACACCCAGTGCATGCACCTTGCATGCAATGGCCCTCCACACGGCCTTGCGCTGGTTGACTTTGAGCTGCAGACATGGGAGACAAGAGGGTGCAATAATCAGTGTAACCTACCACCATTTCACAGTGCAGGAGCATGACACTGACTCATACCAACTTCAGCCATAACTTTAGCAGAGACAACAAATCTGCGACATTCAAACATCATCATCATGTGTGAAACACACATTAAGGCATGCAGGTATGAGGGTGGACACAGAACATGCCTATCTCAAAGCCATGCAGGATGCCAGCAGAGAGCAAAATGTGTATGCTGACCACATCTACTGCAAGTTTCTGGGAATACCAAGACATGCAGGACATTACTACATATGTCACTGTGAATACTCACTGTGCCCAACACTGCACAGCCCTCAAAGCACTTGCCCTTAAACTGCCACACTGTGTCATGGATGTCACATTGAGGAACATGACCTTACAAACGCAAACCCTCATCACAAGGCCTGTCGTGTGCAATCTACATCTCTGTAATGGCTCATTGATGGACAGTCAAGAGGAAAAGCACAGATTTGACACTCTGTATATTCAGTGTTGTGTCACTGTCTGATTGAGCAGTGAATGTGCAGGCCAGTTGGGGTCACACAGAGGTCCAACGTGGGGCATCTCATCTTTTACACAGAGGGACTATTTGGAAACACAAACAGTGCCAACACATGCGAGTATGTGCACATGCTGGTGGTGATGGAAGGGTCTGGGCACAAGAATGTTGGAATGTACAGTGTCATAGGTGAATGACCAACAAGAGTGTCAACCTGGGGGACTGTGGTCCTGAGCATAGTGCAGAACTAGAGTGAAGGCACATATTGAGTCAGAAACAATGCCCTCACTACCCTCCGGAGAACAACACTAGCTAAGGCCACAGCTGGGCCTGTGAAGGACATCAGGGACACACACAGACATTCAGACTGGAAATCACTGTCCTGACTCCTGAATTGAAAAGGTGCAGCCTCACTGTATGTCTGACAAGACATTACATTTCCCTCACATCTGGATGTGCAGGCAGGGAAACGTGTTGAATAGGCTAAACACACCTTCCCCCTGGAAACAGCATGCTAGGCAGTGCATGACCCAACCCCACACTCTCACGCACATACTGCAGCAGTTCAACTTCATGTGTGCCCCCCCTGCACTCTCACTCACACCCTGAGATACTTACCATGACATTTGGCGCACCATATATCCTTGGATACTGGGTGAGCACCTCGTCCACCAGGACCTCCAGTTCCTCGGGGTGAAGGGAGTGGCATGGATCTTCTCAGTCCTCGCCATCACTGTGGGCAGGAGACAGCAGCAGCGGCAGTTGGTGGTGAGGGGTGTCAGGCAGCAGTCCCTGGAGGCAGCAGCAGGTGAGGGGTCTCAGGCAGCAGTCCCTGGAGGCAGCAGCAGGTGAGGGGTGTCAGGCAGCTGTCCCTGGAGGCAGCAGTAGGTGAGGGGTATCAGGCAGCAGTCCCTGGAGGCAGCAGCAGATGAGGGGTGTCAGGCAGCAGACCCTGGAGGCAACAGCAGGTGAGGGGTCTCAGGTAGCACTCCCTGGAGGCAGCAGCAGGTGAGGGGTGTCAGGCAGCAGGCTCAGTGAGCTGTGGCAATGTGTGGCTCCCTCACACACATATATAGCCCCCAGGGCTCGTTTCTGTGATTCTAAGCTGCTGCAATTGGTGTTCCAGGTCTGCCTCATTCAAATACATCCAATGACCGCCTCCGCGGTGGCGAAGCACGCCTACCGTGATTTTCAAACTTGCATCAGGCAACCGCGATTGCGCTTCCCATTGGCTGGAAGGGCATGGTCCATGGCGGTGACACACCACAGGGGACAGGCGTGCTGTACCGCGGTGGTGCATCTTTCAAGTGCATCCAATGACTGGCCCGTGGTGGCGGAGCACGCCTACCGCGATTTTCAAACTTGCATCAGGCAACCGCGATTGCGCTTCCCATTGGCTGGAAGGGCATGGTTCATGGTTGTGACACACCGCTGGTGCCAGGCGGTAGCTACCGCGATTCCGGGCACATGCATTGCTATGAGTGACCGGGATCTGGGTGTCGGAGCATGCCAACCGCCATTAGCCATGTGTATATGCCTATCAATCCCGCTACGGTGTCTTGGGCCATGGCGGTGACACACCGCTGGTGCCAGGTGGTAGCTACCACGATTCCGGGCACATGCATTGCTATGAGTGACCGGGATCTGGGTGTCGGAGCATGCCAACCGCCATTAGCCATGTGTATATGCCTATCAATCCCGCTATGGTATCTTGGGCCATGGCGGTGACACACTGCTGGTGCCAGGCGGTAGCTACCGCGATTCTGGGCACAGGCATTGCTATGAGTGACCGGGATCTGGGTGTCGGAGCATGCCAACCGCCTCTAGCCATGTGTATATGCCTATCAATCCTGCTATGGTGTCTTGGGCCATGGCGGTGACACACCGCTTGTGCCAGTCGGTAGCTACGGCGAGGGTGCAGCATGACTAAGCCTGGGCGTAGTTCGCGAAGTAGCGCTACGCGAAGCTACGCAAAGTGCAGTTCGCACTACGCGAGCTACGCATAGCACTACGCGAACTGCGTAGTGCGCTGTTCGCAATGATTGCACAGTGCCGGATGCTTGTCCGCACTGTGCAATCATTGAAAACGGCATCTTGCACAGTGCAAGCTGTCTTTTACTGCCGCTCGAGTAGATTTTTACTTGAGCGGCAGCTTTCTCAACGCGGACTGGTAGTTTCTCATCGCGAGCGGTCGCGAGCATACGCGACCACTCGCAATGAGAAACCTGACCTCCCCGCGTTGAGAATCTCGCCGGGACGTTTATTTTCCACGCTCGCGATCGGCAACTTGATGTTGCTGATCGCGAACGAGGAAAAAGTCTCGCCGGGATGTCATTTTGCTTGCTCGCGGTCGCCAACTTGACGTTGAGGACCGCGAGCAAGCAAAAAATGACCGCTACGCGTGTTTGCACTGTGCTACGTGCAATTCGCTTTGTGCGAAGTAGCGCAAATTTCGCAAACTACGCGAGCGTAGCGTAGTACGTCGCCCAGGGTTAAGCATGACATTGTTGACTATGGGCGTGACACTGTTGTTTGAGCACGTTTAAGGCACCAATGGACACATCGTGCTGTGTCAATGTCATGGGTCATATCTGTACTTCGAACAGTGGTCACTTACAAAATATCATGGCACTTGATGGAATTTAAATGGGCTATAGTTAGTAATGACAGCCTAAACTTCATATCTAACACCAAATGCCACACTGAAAGAACTAATGGGGCACATTACTCCTACACAATTTCATATCTGAGCCCACATTTACACACATTTTCATATCTCACCACCAAATGTATCCCCAATTTCATATCTGACCCTCAAATTTGGCCCCAATTTCATATATGTCACCACATTTTAGCCCCATTTTCATATCTGACTCCCAAATTTAGCCCCAATTTCATATATGTCACCACATTTTAGCCCCAATTTCATATCTGACCCCCAAATTTAGCCCCAATTTCATATATGTCACCACATTTTAGCCCCAATTTCATATCTGACACCAAATAATTACCCCCAATTACATATCTGATCCCAATATTTACACACATATCCATATCTCACACAATATGTCACTATACAGTACATGATTGTACAAACATTTCAGCATTATTTTCATTACTCACCACATATGTCACACTGTTGTCTGTTTGGTATCACCTATCACAGCCTTCATGTAATGTTATTGTTCGCAGTAGCAAATCCAACAGTATATGTCCACATGGACATGTGTGTGCTCTACATACTCAAGGATGTTAATTACATCACCGGCACACTTGGCATTCTGTACATCCTTATTATTTTTCACTTTTATCTCTGCCTTTGGGTATGTTTTGTCTCCATATCTGCCAAATGTTATCACCATTACTTGTGACAGTGTGTCTGGTATGTGCTCATGTTGTTCGGCCTGTCATATGTGATTTTGTTACATGTATATTTCCACAGTTGTGAGTATGTTGATAGTGGATTTGATGTGTGTGGTATGTTACGTTGGTACTCACCAAGGACAGGTGCATTGACCTTGTTCACATAAAGATTGTTGCCTTGGATGATGGACTGTAGCCAAAAGTAATGATGGTGCTCACTGACTGGTAAATTTGATATGGCATCTGTGAACAGTAGACGGTGTGCCACAATTGGCTGCACATTGATGTAATGCGTGTGCTTTCATTTGCAGTAATTGTGTGCAGTTTTGGCAGGGTGCACTCGTAGGACACGTGTGCAGTGATATTAAACCAACACGAGTGGATAAGCCTGCTATGGCGTAGAAGCCTTTCTGGGGCACAAGCTGTTCCTGCGCAGTGTGGGTAAACTGATGGTGCTGTTGAATCAAGCTAATGATGGCATCCAAGACACGTGAGATATACCTTGATAGGGCTGGCTGTGACACTCATCCAACTCTAACTTTTGTTGTTTTGAAGGTACCAGAGGCCAACAAGTGATGCACAGCCAGCATCTTTGTCTGCGGCGGGATGTTGATAGTCTGCTGTGTTGTTCCTGACAGCCTGTGGGGAATGTGGCTCGGGATGCTTTTGATGTTTGTCCTTTAGTACCTGTGTTGTGCGATGACATCCGCTGTTGTTATGCGTATGAGGCTGTTGTGTTTTTATTATGTACTCAGCATATTCATGCGCTGAGTTGTAGGTATACTGGTGTGGCTTTGTCCTGGTGGTGTTGTAGGTTGTTTTTGTGGCAATGTTGTGTCTCCAAGCAGGTGGATGATTAGCTCCATGGCAACTGTTGTACTTTAGTTGTGTGTTTGAGCAGTGCTACCTTCATACTGCATGTCATAGTGCAACTTAAGTGCAGATTAACGTTTGTCTGTAGTCCTTTTGGATCACGTACCTTTTCCACTTTTTGTGTGCCACATTGACAATCTGTCTGCTTGTTGATGATATTGTGCAGTGGTGTCATTGTGTCTTTATCCACGGCGACACAGAATCTGCAAATGCTTTTCATTATTAGTCATTGACTGACTTTGAATTGTGATTACCAGCATGTATGGCATGTGTACTGATGACAGTGGATATTAGCACAGGCTTGTGAATATATATGTGAGTGTCTCTAAACTTGTGTGGATTTGCAGTGGCTCAAATTCCATAATGAGTCCTTCAGAACTAGACAAATTGTGTTGTTCATGTGTCCCCTGTCCTGATTGCACAAGAATGTGTGGCAGGTACAGCAGCCACTTGGAAGCCAGCAGTGTTTCTGTTTCACCCATGTCCTGTATCATGTACTGTCAGGGCTGTTTACACAAGACTTTGAAATGTGACTATTAGCATTCACAGAAACAGTTTCCATGTTGGTTGTTCTTACTGTGCAAATACTGAACAAGTGTACTACAATGTTTTCTCAAGGTGTCACAACTTTTGACTTGCACTGTATGCTGCATTGTGATGCCAGTCAATGTTTGCGCTGTGTCAATCAAAAGCTACGGATTTGTGCACATCTCATGTTCTGTTGCAATGACGTGTCCCCTTTCATCTCACCTAGGAGGCGACCTAATGTGTATCGTCCAGTCACCCTGCTGGCTAACATTGAGGATGATGACATAATACGCAGATTCCGTCTGGACCGCACAAACATCCAAGACCTGTGTGCCATGTTAAAGCCACACCTGCGGGCTAGCAGAACATACCCAACAGCATTAACAACTGAATCGAAGGTGATGGCAGCACTGCATTTCCTGGCTAGTGGGTCATTCCAGGAGACAGTGGGCATTGCAGGGGGGATGTCTCAGCGCACCTTCAGCATGGTGCTATGGGATTTCCTGTCGGCCATGATGCAATACATAGACCGATACATAAGTTTTCCAAGGAGGGCGGCTTTTTGCGGCTGTGAAGGTGGATTTTTATGCCCTTGGTCACATCCATAATATTGTAGGTGCTATTGACTGCACACATGTTGGCCTGGTTCCACCACAGGCACGTGAACACATATATAAGAATTGTAAACATTCACATTCCATCAATGTGCAGGTGGTGTGCCAGGCCGATATGATCATATTGCATGTCTGTGCCAAGTTTCCCGGCTCTACACATGATTCCTACATCCTGCACAACAGCATTGTGCCCCAGCTGATGGCCAATTTACTTCCGGAGCGGGCATGGATTGTGGGTGAGTGGGCAGAGTCAAGTTGTGTGCTGTGTGTGCCATGCTGTCCTCTGCCACAGTTGTATCACTTAATCGGTATGTGTTTTTCACACCTAGGTGACTCTGCATATCCCAACAGACTTTGGTTGCTCAGCCCACTACGCAATCCTAGGACACCGTCTGAAGTCCGCTACAACAATGCCCATGGGAGAACACGTCGGGTGGTGGAGCGAACCTTTGGTCTCCTAAAATCGAGATTTCGCTGCCTGGACAGGACCGGAGGGGGACTCATGTACTCACCCAAAAAGGTGTGTCAGATAGTGGTAGCATGCTGCATGCTGCACAACCTGGCCTTACGGAAAGGAATCCCCATGATCCTGGACGATGATGACCAGCTGAGGCCTCCACCTGCGATCCCACAAATGTCCAGTGACGAGGGTAGTGGAGAGGAGGAAGGTGTCGACCAGCGTCAGCAGCTCATCAACCGCTACTTCACTTGAAGGTGAGTGACAATGTACAACTGGTCCATTGTCTGTTGATGTAGTTGTTTGCGTGAAGGTCTATGTGATCTTTGTGACTGCATCCTGTTGTTGACTCAGTGCTGGCTGCCTATGTGTTGGATACAGGGTAGTTTGGCACAGCTACAGGATGTCTATGTTGGCACTGTTGCACATTGTAATGTGTGCATATTGGTGTACGTTGAGGACATGTGTTGTGTGATCGCTGTGATGCCACCACCTGACTAGTGACTTTTGTTCTGTTGTGTTTTGCTAGGTCCCTTCTGCCTCTCCTTGCCTACAGAGGATCCATGCTACTGTGACATTGTAACCATGGTAAACATTGCACATACAGTGATAAACATGGAGCAGACTCAACTACATTGGTGCGTTATTGTTGTTTATTTTCAATGGGTATATGTGAGAGGGAAGTGGATATTTACATAAGTGTGAATGGTGAATCTATGAGTTGGCAGTGATGGTAGATGAGACAATCAAGTAGGCACCACATTGATGTGGTGACACAGTCCAACAGACGGATGGCATTATCATGGCAGTGTGGGTAAGGACAGTGTACAGAGTCAATGGTTGGGTGAAAAGTGTTGCCATCATGGCTGGCTCTTTGACTGGCGTTTGGCAGGTGCTTTGCCACGGGTGAGTCCCAAGTTTTTCTTTGGACGGCCCCTTCTTCTTTTGGCAGGGGGAGCATCGTCTGCTGGGCCAGTGGGGTCTGAGGAGTTACCCCTCTCCGTGCCCGCAGGGGTGGATGATGAACTGTCATCCTGTGTGGCAACGGGGGGAGGTGGAGGTGTGGTCTGTGGCACTGGCCTGTCCCTCTGTACCGCCACTAACTGGCCCATGAGGTCCACGATTTGTCCCATACGGTTGTCCATGGACCTCAGCAGACGTTGGAGCTCCAGGACATCTTCGTGGGCCTGGCCCATTTGTGCCTGTGTGCGTTCATAGGCACCCACAACTTTGGTGATGTTAGCCAGGGCTTCGGTCACAGTGTTCTGTGGTGTTGGAGTCCCACTTGTCCTCCACCTGCCCTGCTATCACTGACCTGTTGCCTCACCACTCTAGCCACACGCCTACTCTCCCTGCCCTCCACAGTTGATGGTGTGGGCTGGGCATCCTCTGGGTCAGGGCGAGTGTTGCAGGCAACAGTGGTAGTGGTGGTGGTGGCACAGGTTGTTCCAGCAGGGGTCAGCGTTGATGTTGTTGCTGATGGTGGGGGGGTAGTAGGGTCATGTGACCAGTTGCACCCTGGCACACCAGATGGGCCGGCTTGGAGCTCCTCATCCAAAGAATCCAGGGATTCCGCATCAGAGTGTCCATGTTCCGGGGGAGGAGACTGGCTCTGCAAGTTGAGGTTGTCATCCTCTACAGTTAGTTGTTGGTCACCTGTGGAACAGAGGGTACATAGTCATTGACTTACTGTCAATCTGGCTTGCTGTGTTTGATGTCTCTTATTTACATGTTATGCAACACACAGTTACGTATTTCATAAATTGTATGTCTGCACAGTGATGTTCGTCATGACATGATGTGGTGGTACATACATCTTTTTCCATGGTGTGACAAGTCATTGGATACCATGCCCCACGTGAAGCGCTTTGTATTAAACTGAAAGGTTGTCATCTGACAACTGGCTGCTATGCAACTTGATGTAATGCATCTTTGCTGATTACTCTTCCTGGCAAATGTTACATATGCACATTTACTAGACATTGTACCATTGTTATCTCATGCATACCTTTGTAATGTTCTGTGCTTGTATTTCATTGTTCAACAGACCATGCCTTTTTATTGTTACTATGGTCCTTCATGCTCAGCACTCATGGAATTTACAGATAGCATTCGGTGCAGTGCATATATGGTCCCTGATTTGCTTACACATGGGTTTAGTTGAGTGACAGTTCTGTTTCTGTCACAGTTAAATACGCATAGCTGTCTGCATACTATCAAATGGTATTTAATTGGGGTGTATTTTGTTGTGATGTGAGGCCTTGTGTTGGCATTAGCTCAATGCTTTCATTGAGGAATGGTGGGGTGCATGCACTGTCTGATTACCTGTCCAGGTGTCATTTTTAGCTGGACTTTCTGACACGTGGTTCTGGGTGGGGGGAGTAGTCCATCCTGCTCAGCTGTGGGACAAGGGGGCCTGGTGGGAGTTATAGTGCAGGCCTCCCTATTCCAAACACACCTCCCTGGAAAGATGGCTACCTACCTGTTAGGTGAGGGTGAAGAACACAATGGCTGCCACATGGTTCTGGGGGGGGGGAGTAGTCCATCCTGCTCAGCTGTGGGACAAGGGGGCCTGGTGGGAGTTGTAGTGCAGGCCTCCCTATTCCAAACACACCTCCATGGAAAGATGGCTACCTACCTGTTAGGTGAGGGTGAAGAACACAATGGCTGCCACATGGTTCTGGGGGGGGGGAGTAGTCCATCCTGCTCAGCTGTGGGACAAGGGGGCCTGGTGGGAGTTGTAGTGCAGGCCTCCCTATTCCCAACACACCTCCATGGAAAGATGGCTACCTACGTGTTAGGTGAGGGTAAAGAACACAATGGCTGCCACATGGTTCTGGGGGGGAGTAGACCATCCTGCTCAGCTGTGGGATAAGGGGGCCTGGTGGGAGTTGTAGTGCAGGCCTCCCTATTCCAAACACACCTCCCTGGAAAGATGGCTACCTACCTGTTAGGTGAGGGTGAAGAACACAATGGCTGCAACATGGTTCTGGGGGGGAGTGGTCCATCCTGCTCAGCTGTGGGACAAGGGGGCCTGGTGGGAGTTGTAGTGCAGGCCTCCCTATTCCAAACACACCTCCCTGGAAAGATGGCTACCTACCTGTTAGGTGAGGAACAAAATGGCTGCCACATGGTTCTGGGGGGGAGTAGTCCATCCTGCTCAGCTGTGGGACAAGGGGGCCTTGTGGGAGTTGTAGTGCAGGCCTCCCTATTCCAAACACACCTCCCTGGAAAGATGGCTACCTACCTGTTAGGTGAGGGTGAAGAACACAATGGCTGCCACATGGTTCTGGGGGGGGGAGTAGTCCATCCTGCTCAGCTGTGGGACAAGGGAGCCTGGTGGGAGTTGTAGTGCAGGCCTCCCTATTCCAAACACACCTCCCTGGAAAGATGGATACCTACCTGTTAGGTGAGGGTGAAGAACACAATGGCTGTCACATGGTTTTGGGTGGGAGGGGGTGCTCCATCCTGCTGAGTGATGGGGCAGGGTGTGCCTGGTGGGAGTTGTAGTGCAGACCTCCCTATTCCTAACACACCTCCCTGGAAAGATGGCTACCTACCTGTTAGGTGAGGGTGAAGAACACAATGGCTGCCACATGGTTCTGGGTGGGAGGGGGTGCTCCATCCTGCTGAGTGATGGGGCAGGGTGTGCCTTTTAGGAGTTGTAGTGCAGGCCTCCCTATTCCAAACAATCCTCCCTGGAAAGATGGCTACCTACCTGTTAGGTGAGGGTGAAGAACACAATGGCTGCCACATGGTTCTGGGTGGGAGGGGGTGCTCCATCCTGCTGAGTGATGGGGCAGGGTGTGGCTGGTGGGAGTTGTAGTGCAGGCCTCCCTATTCCAAACACACCTCCCTGGAAAGATGGCTACCTACCTGTTAGGTGAGGGTGAAGAACACAATGGCTGCCACATGGTTCTGGGGGGGGGAGTAGTCCATCCTGCTCAGCTGTGGGACAAGGGGGCTGGTGGGGGTTGTAGTGCAGGCCTCCCTATTCCAAACACACCTCCCTGGAAAGATGGCTACCTACCTGTTAGGTGAGGGTGAAGAACACAATGGCTGCCACATGGTTCTGGGGGGGGGGAGTAGTCCATCCTGCTCAGCTGTGGGACAAGGGGGCCTGGTGGAAGTAGTAGTGCAGGTCTCCCTATTCCAAACACACCTCCCTGGAAAGATGGCTACCTACCTGTTAGGTGAGGGTGAAGAACACAATGGCTGCCACATGGTTCTTGTGGGGGTGTAGTCCATCCTGCTCAGCTGTGGGACAAGGTGGCCTGGTGGGAGTTGTAGTGCAGGCCTCCCTATTCCAAACACACCTCCCTGGAAAGATGGCTACCTACCTGTTAGGTGAGGGTGAAGAACACAATGGCTGCCACATGGTTCTGGATGGGAGGGGGTGCTCCATCCTGCTGAGTGATGGGGCAGGGTCTGGCTGGTGGGAGTTGTAGTGCAGGCCTCCCTATTCCAAACACACCTCCCTGGAAAGATGGCTACCTACCTGTTAGGTGAGGGTGAAGAACACAATGGCTGCCACATGGTTCTGGGGGGGGAGTAGTCCATCCTGCTCAGCTGTGGGACAAGGGGGCTGGTGGGAGTTGTAGTGCAGGCCTCACTATTCCAAACACACCTCCCTGGAAAGATGGCTACCTACCTGTTAGGTGAGGGTGAAGAACACAATGGCTGCCACATGGTTCTTGTGGGGGTGTAGTCCATCCTGCTCAGCTGTGGGACAAGGTGGCCTGGTGGGAGTTGTAGTGCAGGCCTCCCTATTCCAAACACACCTCCCTGGAAAGATGGCTACCTACCTGTTAGGTGAGGGTGAAGAACACAATGGCTGCCACATGGTTCTGGGTGGGAGGGGGTGCTCCATCCTGCTGAGTGATGGGGCAGGGTGTGCCTGGTGGGAGTTGTAGTGCAGGCCTCCCTATTCCAAACAATCCTCCCTGGAAAGATGGCTACCTACCTGTTAGGAACACAATGGCTGCCACATGGTTCTGGGTGGGAGGGGGTGTTCCATCCTGCTGAGTGATGGGGCAGGGTGTCCCTGGTGGGAGTTGTAGTGCAGGCCTCCCTATTCCAAACACACCTCCCTGGAAAGATGGCTACCTCCCTGTTAGGTGAGGGCGAAGAACACAATGGCTGCCACATGGTTCTGGGGGGGGAGTAGTCCATCCTGCTCAGCTGTGGGACAAGGGGGCCTGGTGGGAGTTGTAGTGCAGGCCTCCCTATTCCAAACACACCTCCCTGGAAAGATGGCTACGTACCTGTTAGGTGAGGGTGAAGAACACAATGGCTGCCACATGGTCCTGGGTGGGAGGGGGTGCTTCATCCTGCTGAGTGATGGGGCAGGGTGTGCCTGGTGGGAGTTGTAGTGCAGGCCTCCCTATTGCAAACACACCTCCCTAGAAAGATGGCTACCTACCTGTTAGGTGAGGGTGAAGAACACAATGGCTGCCACATGGTTCTGGGTGGGAGGGGGTGCTCCATCCTGCTGAGTGATGGGGCAGGGTGTGCCTGGTGGGAGTTGTAGTGCGGGCCTCCCTATTCCAAACACACCTCCCTGGAAAGATGGCTACCTACCTGTTAGGTGAGGGTGAAGAACACAATGGCTGCCACATGGTTCTGGGTGGGAGGGGGTGCTCCATCCTGCTGAGTGATGGGGCAGGGTTTGCCTGGTGGGAGTTGTGGTGCTGCTTACCTGGACACATACAACACAGTTGATGTTGTCTACCTTTGTGATGTTTCAGGTGGGGTGGATATTACATCAGTGTGACCTGTGTTTGTTTTTGGGGTGCAGATGAGTGTACTTGTGCCTCAGGGATGTAGCTTTGTAGTTGTGCAAGACAGTGCATGGCAGTTTCATGGTATCCATTAGTTGGTACTTAACAGCCTCCACTCCCCCGGGTATTCCTTCCAGACTCTCTGGATCTAGGATGGCAAGCACCTTCTCCTCCCACGCAGAGAATGGTTTTGGTGGAATGGGAGGGCCTCCACCAGTCGCATCAGCGAGCTGAGGGTTCTTGGCCCTCTTCTTCTTGATAACACTCTTCAGGTCATGCCACCACCTCATGATTTCATGCTTGTTGCGGGGCACATTCCCTACTGCATTGACCTTGTCCACTATCCTTACCCACATGTTTGTCCTTGTGGCTAATGGTGTCTGTTGGACCATGCTACCGAAATTTGTGGTTCTACTCTTATTATCTTATCTACGATTACTGTCAGCTGAGTGTCTGTGAATTTTGGCATTTTGTGTGGTGCCATGGTGTGTGCTGTGCAGATGTTTTGGGGTGCAGTTGTTAGGGTGATGTGGGTGGTGTAGGTGGTGTGTGTGTGTGTGTGTGTGTGTTGTTGTGCTGGTGAGATGTGTGGCGTTTTGCCTATCCAATGTGCTGCAGGGTTTGGTTCCTTCAGGGCTGGAGTAGTGCAAAGGATTGTGGTCAGGGAAGGGGCTGGTTTTGTGCTCAGCTATTTGGGTGTGTCAAGATGGTGTAATGCTGTCAGGTGTGCTGTGTGCGTTGTCCTGTGATTTGTATATTTGAATTTGCCATGGGGGTGTGTCATTGGGATGTTTCAGGTTATTTTGGGGGCAGGGCTATTTGCCTGTGTGCATTAGGTGGCCTTATTGTGTTTTTTTTTCCTTGGCCGCCATTTTGTTGGCGGAGCATCCGCAGCGATGGCTATGCTGCAGGCATTCCGCCATATTTCACATTCATTACTGTTAGCGACCGCGTCGGATGGAAACAGTGGAACGTACCACTGTGACATCGGGGATATCATAATATCATTGGCGGTCACTCCGAGTGCCTGGCAGCGGTTTTAGGTGTTTCCGCTATGATACCAACCGTCGCGGTTGGATTTTCACATTGTCCACCGTCTACTGGCGGTTTTTCAATGCCTCCTACCGCCGCGGTTGGAATATTTTGGCGGTTGATCATAATAGTGTCGACGGTGTTTCAGCGGTACCTGTGGATGGTAATTTTCCGCTTCCATTGCGGTTGGATTTCTTTCCGTTTGCCATCGTAATGACCCTCTAAGTCACTAGGAGATTAGCTATGTTATACACACTACCCTATAAGTCACACCACGTATGTAAACAATACACCATCAAAGAAGAGCAACAGCAGTGACCAGTGCTAACCCACCAAAGTTTGGGCCTGCAGAGGCAAAATTTGTTAGTTGGGAGCATGATCACCTCAAGAACTGAGGAGAGAAGGATATGGATCCAGAGCAGAGAAAATTAAGAGCCTTAACTGCATTCATTTATTTGTGTGTGTCTTTCTGGATTGTGTCCTCTTTCTGGATTGTGTCCCTCCCTAAAAACAGTGTTGTTTCCTGGAAGCTATTACTAGTGTCCAGGACCACCAAGTGTATATGCAATTAAATATGTACGTATCGATTAGGTACTTTTTTTAGTTATACTTTAGGTACGGGCAGCTAGGCTTGTAGGGGTACAGGTTGGGAAGTTCATTAGTAATTAAATAAGAATGGTTTATTAATTTATAGCAATTATGTAAATTGGTTAACTGTTTTTAATTTTTTCAATACATATATAAAAATATGTTATGTTAATTAGTACTTTTTTATATTAGGAGTTTAATATTTGTTCTACGTTCACAGGGTTACTCATATATGCAATGTGTTTGAAGTATTTTCCCTACTCTTGCTTAGACTGCAGTAGGAATAGTAAAATTAACCTCTTCGCAGTTCACACTTTCCCTACTGTTACGCTGTTTGGAGTGGGAATAGTAAATTTCACTCCTCTGAAATCCAACACTTTCCCTACTGTTGCACAGACTGGAGTGGCAATCGTAAATTTTACCCCTCCAAAATCTAATACCTTCCCTACTGTTGCACCATTTGGAGTGGGAATAGTACATTTTACCCCTCCGAAATTTAATGCTTTCCCTACTGTTGCAATGTTTGAAGTGTGACTAGTAAATGTAACCCCTCCGAAGTCCAACACTTTGCCTATCGTTGTTTAGACTGGAGTGGGAATAGTGAATTTATCCCCTTGAAATCCAAAGTTTTCCCTACCGTGGCACTGACTGGGTTAGGAATAGTAAATCTTACTCCTCTCAAGTCCAACACATTCTCTATCATTGCGGTGATTCTAACCCTTCAGAAGTCCAACACTTTCCCTACTGTTACATAAACTTGAGTGAGAATAGTATATTTAATATTCTTAGACTCCAATGGTTTTCATTATATTGGTTAAATAGATTTAATAGTATTCATTGTTTAATTTTATATATTTTATATTATTTGTTATTATTTTAAAACTTATTTTAATGATAATAGCCCTTTCAGTAAATGCATTTATGGGATTTTTTAATTTTTATTTTAAATGTATTACTATGAATACATATATAATATAATCTATAAAAATATTTAATTTACATTATATATTTTTTAAATATTTTAAATGTATTAATTTGAATATACATAAATATGTATCTGTGGGTGTGTTTTTATATATATATGTGTGTGTAGCAATAAATGTAAAATATTAATAAAATTAATATAATGTGAAAAATATATTTTTATAAATTATGTTACACTATTTATATATATATGTATGTTGTTAGACCTGGCACCATTGGCGTGGGTCTCCCTTCCATTTTTCGCTGTTGTCTCCTCTGTTTTTGCTGGTGCTAGATGCTCTGTGCCACTGCCATTCAGTGCCACAGCGCGAATGCTCCCTGTGTAAATATGACATGTGAATTGGTATATCCGTGATTGGCTTATATGGTTTACCTGTTAGTCCCTAGTAGTGTGGCCTGTGTGTGTCCAGGGCTGGTAAACCAAATGCTGCTGGTGGGCCTGCAGCGCTGGTTTGTGCCACCCACAGAAGCAGCTTGTAAAGTGGGTCTCAGGCCTGCCACTGCAGAGTCTGTGTGCAGTCCAGAACTGCCATCTTGGCTGTGAAGTGCACCCACTTCCCAGCCCCTGAACCTTCCCTTGGCATCATGTAAGTCACCCCTATGGTAGGGTGCATTGTATGTGTAAGGTAGGACATGCCTTGGTGTGTGTAGCATGTCCTGGTAGTGAATTACACCCAATTTCGTTTTTCACTACTGTAAGGCTACCTGTTCCTCATAGGCCAGAATGGGCAGTTTGACTATTACATGCTATAGTCCTAACTGACCCCAGGAACATGGTAGAAAAACGAATTTAGTATGCCTGAGCTCAGAATATTAAAATACATCTTTTAGTGAAGTTTATTTTTATATTCTGTGTTTGAAAATACCACTTTTAGAAAGTAGGTATTTTCTTGCCTAAGCCTTCCAGTGTGCTCTGTTGTTATGTGTATTGGCTGTCTGGTTTTGGAGGGACAGGGCAGGCTGATTCAGACCTGGGTTGAATAGAGAGACCTGCATTTAGAGTATGGGGAGGGGTAGTTCCTTGACCTGAATAGGGCTGTGCCTGGCAAGGTGAATGCTGGCTCCACCTCCTACTGTGCGTCTGATGGCAGACCCCCTCTTTCTGAAAGGAAGGATGCAGCCTGGTAAACAAAGTGCTCCAGGACTGAGCAGAACTGGTTCTGGCTGGGTTCAGTGACTTGTAGCTTCTGAGAACAAAGACTTTTGGGGTATAAATATCTGTGCTCAAACCCCTACAATTGGTATTGCTCCTGGATGTCAAGACGAACCTCTGTCCGTGTAACTGAAGGAATCTGCAGGAGGTGACTGTCCTTGTGTGCTGTTTCTTGGATTGGCCTGCAGTAGTTACCATTGGACTTGGAAGAAGAGGGAAAAGGACTTTTGAGAGAACTTTTATTAATCTTGCTAAAGCAATCACCCAAGGGCTAGGAGAAGAGCTAGCCTCCTGTTGAAGTCTCAGGCACATCAGACTTCACCACCAGCCTCCTGATTCCTCCCAGCGAGGATTTCTATCTGCAGGTGAGGCTCCTGTGAGTTCCAGGGCCTCTAGTTCTACTACAGAGAAGAGAGTGCTGAAATCGGCGCAAACGCACGTTTGCGAGCCGCCGCAGCCGAGAGCGCCCGAAAAATCATAGCGCTCCTGCCGCTGAGTACTCGCAACCAAAGATCATCGAAACCGCACGTTTGCGAGCCGCCGCAGCTGAGAGCGCCCGACAAATCATCGCGCTGCTGCCGCCGAGCGCTCGCAACCAAAGAGATCATCGCTTCACGACATCGCATTGCGGACGCCAGGCGTCCGCCATTTTCATCGCATCGCATCCGGATCGTCGCTCCCTTGCGGAGCGCCATCGCATCGCAATCTGATCGCACACGCAACAGGATCGTCGCAACGCCTCCTCCCTCGCGGCAAGGAGTCATCGCATCGGCGGCCTAGAGTGCAGAAGTTGGTCGCATCGTCTCCGCACGCATCAGCAGATCGGCGCATCATCCTCCCTTGCGGCAAGGATTTAACGCATCGCCGGCCTCGCGTGAGGAAAATCATCGCTACCACTTCTTTGCGACATTTTGTTGGTTTTGCTACGAAATTCAGGTACTTTGTGAGTAAAAGGGTCGCAGAGACCACTGCTTTGAACTGAACTCCTCTTTGCACACTTTGAACTATTTTTACAGCATTTCAAGAATAATCCTATTTTACAGTATTGTGGCTTTTTGATCGTTATTGGTCTTGTGTTAAGTCTATATATAAAGATACTTATTTTTTAGAACTACTTGTGTGGTGTCCCTTTGTAGTGTTCCTCACTGTGTTACTGTGTATGGTCATAAATGCTTCACACACTGCCTCTGAGATAGGCCTAGCTGCTCGTGCTACGTTACCACAGGGTTGAGCAGGGGCTATCAAAGGGTGTGGCTCTCTTGCCCTGACTTAGGAAGAAGGGTCCCTATTTGGACAGTGGCCAGCCATTGCCAACTAGAGACCCCTATTTCTAACATTGGTGGACAGCGGTGGGGATCTGGACTTGCATTTATGATCACATACAGTAATTATAGTGTACACTACTAGTGAGTGCAGACCATAACGCAACCACATACGTTTTGAGGTTTTTTTAAATTCTATTTTTGATTGATATTGCCAGTTATTGCTACAGTGGGCAAGCCCAGATCCAATGCCTCGGAGGATCTCTCCTGGGAAGAAGAGAAATTAGAAACCTACAATGCCAAGCAGCTCAAATATTTTTGCAAACAATTCACAGTCCCTACCACAGGTCTCACTAGAAGGGAGGA
The DNA here is from genome assembly GCA_963921515.1 of Calotriton arnoldi. NCBI lineage: Eukaryota > Metazoa > Chordata > Amphibia > Caudata > Salamandridae > Calotriton > Calotriton arnoldi. The sequence goes on along the minus strand of CAWUFW010006793.1, from coordinate 681,202 downwards.
GTATTACAAGGCGCTGAAGGCCTGGCTAGAAGCCAGGGATGCCCCTAAGAATATGGGAGAGCTTGTGGAGGGGGAAGAGAATGCAGGAGAGCAGCAGGGTGAAGCAGTAGACTTAGTAGGAGATAAAGCAATTTCCAGCCCGGGCACTAGTGTGTCCGCTAAGGGTCTGTCCCCAGAGGAGATGGAGGACAGGGAGAGAGATAGGCGGCATAATATGGAGATGGCTAAGCTTAAAATGCATGGTCAGAGGGACCTAGAGAACAAGAAGTTAGAAGTTGAGATTATGAAAATAAAACTTGAGCATGTGAGAGTATTGAGGGAGTTGGAGATTAAAGCTAAGAGTATGGAGAGCTCCCCCTCTGGTGGCAGCATACCTGTAGTGCATCCTGAGAGTAGGGTGTATATACCCAAGGAGGTTATTAAGGATTTCCACAAAAGTGAAGATATTGGGCAATGGTTTGCCGCTTATGAATTAGCCATGGTGTCCCACCAGGTCCCTGAGAAGGATTGGGGAGCGGGGTTGTGGGGACGCTTTGTGAGTGAGGGGAGGGATACCTTGTTGGACCTGCCCCCAGAAAGTAGAATGGTTTATGCCCACATGAGGGAAGCGTTGATGACCCGCTATGGTTTGACCCCTGAGATGTATAGGCAGAGGTTTAGGACCTGCAAGAAGCTAGAGGGTACCACGTGGGTTGAATATGTGTCTTTTTTTTGCAGAGCAATGGAACGCTGGGTAAAAGGTAGCAAAGTAGAAACTTTTGAGCAGCTTTATGATTTGATTGCATGGGAGCATTTATCTAGTAACTGTTTTCCTGAGCTACGCCAGCACCTGATTGATTGCAAGCTGACTAACCCTAGAAAGCTTGCTGAGGAGGCGGACCGCTGGGTGAGCACCCGGGTTCGCAAGGGTCCAGTGGGAGACTTCGCCAAAGGTGGGCAGGGTCCCCAGCAGAGAAGTGGGGGGGACAGGGGTAAACCGAGGGAGTTCCAAAGAGGGCCCCAAAGTAATTCCCAAGGGAACCAAGCAGTGGTGTCCCAGCCTCCCCAAGAGAAGAAGCCAGTGCCCCCGACAGGTAGGCCTGTTCAGAGGGGGCCCCTTACTTGTTTTAAGTGTGGTCAAGTGGGCCACCGGTTTTATGATCCCCAGTGTCCTCAGAGGGATACCAATGCACCACCCCATGCACCACCCCGCCAGCTTGCTAGTGTAGCCCTGGGAGGGGAGGAGATGGGTGCCCAAAGTGGGTGTGATCCCGTAGAGTTGACCCTTGTCTCATTAGGAGACTTTGAGATGGTCCCTAAGCCTGCACTGCCTGATAACACTAAAAAGTACAGACAGTGGGAGACCATCAATGGCCATAAAGTGGAGGCTTCAAGAGACACAGGAGCCAGTGTAACTGCTGTCAGCTCCCGGTTGGTGTCCAAGGAGCAGGTTGTCCCCCATGCATTCTACCCAGTAGTGTCCGCAGACAACTCAGAGAGCCAATGTGAGGTGGCTCAGGTTCCCTTTGAGTGGGGGGGGGTCTCAGGAACTCTTCAGGTGGCTGTGAGGCCCGCCATGCGTGTAGACTGTCTGCTGGGCAATGATTTAGAGAACTCCCCGTGGGCTACGGTGGAGAGGAAGGCTCACTTAGAAATGTTGGGTCTGCCTGAGTGGGCGTGTGCTACCACTCGGTCCATGGCAGCCAAGGAGGGTGTTGAGAAGGACCTGGAACCTGAGAGTATGGCCCAGATCCCTGCCTTAGAGAGAAGGGGCAGGGGGCGCGGGAAGCCGGCCCCCTTGGTTCCCACGGCCCAGGAAGGAGCAGACCCTGAGGGGGATGCCCTGGAGCCTAGCAGGGAGCAGATCACCGAACTGGGGACCTGCCTGAGCTGACCCATTGGCAGCAGGAAGGGGGACCCACCAGGGAGGAATTTTGTGAGCAGCAAAGAGTTTTCCCCTCTCTTGAGGGTATGCGGCGACAGGCTGCAGCCCAGGCAGGAGGTGACATGTCTGGTTCACATCTGATTTATTGGGAGAACAGTCTCCTGTATAGCGAGCCTAAGGCTGCTGAGCCGGGGTCAGCCCGTGTGCTGGTGGTACCCGAGTGCTTCAGAGCCTTCCTACTGGGGTTGGCTCACAACATTCCATTGGCAGGACATCTGGGGCAGACCAAGACCTTTGAGAGGCTGGCCGCCCACTTTTATTGGCCCCAGATGCGCAAGAGTTCAGACACTCATTGCAGGACATGTGAGACTTGCCAGGCAAGTGGGAAGAGTGGGGGGAAGATCAAGGCCCCACTCCAACCCTTTCCAGTTGTCAGTACCCCATTCGAGCGAGTGGGCATTGACATTGTGGGGCCTCTGGACCCCAAGACAGCCATGGGCAACAGGTTCATCCTGGTCTTGGTGGACCATGCCACCCGGTACCCTGAAGCCATCCCGCTCAGGACAGTGACTGCCCCGTGGTGGGACGTGCACTGATGGGGATTTTCTCCCGTGTGGGGTTCCCCAGAGAGGTGGTGTCTGACAGGGGGACCAACTTCATCTCCCAGTACATGAAGTCTCTATGGGAGGAGTGTGGGGTAACTTATAAGTTCACCACTCCTTACCACCCCCAAGGTAATGGTCTGGTTGAAAGGTTCAACCAGACCTTGAAGGGCATGATCATGGGCCTAGAAGAGCCCCTGAGGCGTAAGTGGGACGTCCTCTTGCCATGCCTGTTGTTTGCCTACCGTGAGGTACCACAGAAGTCCTTAGGGTTCAGTCCCTTTGAACTGCTCTATGGCCATCTGGTTAGAGGACCTCTGAGTCTGGTCAAGGAAGGCTGGGAGCAATCTCCCAGGAAACCTCCACAAGATGTATTTAGCTACATGTTGGCCTTCAGGAACCAGACTCGGCGTTTCAGAAAGATTGCTGAGGCAAATCTGGAAGCCAGCCAGGAGGAAATGAAACGTTGGCACGACCAGAATGCCACTCTGGTCGAATTTCAACCTGGTCAGAAGGTTTGGGTACTGGCCCCAGTGGAGCCTTGTGCGCTCCAAGATAAGTGGACCGGTCCATTTGAGGTGGTGGAGCGCAAAAGTCCAGTTACCTACTTGGTGGACTTTCAGTCTCCCAGGAACCCCTTGCGGGTCCTGCATGTGAACCGCCTGAAGCCCCACTTTGAGAGGTCTGAAGTGGGCATGCTTCTTGCCACAGATGATGGGATGGAGGAGGAGAGTGAGCCTCTTCCTGACCTCCTGTGTGCAGGAGAGAAGGATGGGTCAGTGGAGGGTGTGATCCTCTCCACCACACTGACCCCTGAGCAGCAGAGAGATTGTCACCAACTGTTGGGGCAATTTTCTGATTTGTTCTCCCTGGTGCCTGGTGTCACTGATTGGTGCGTCCATGAGGTGGATACCGGGGACAGTCCTCCTGTCAAGCACAAGGCTTACAGAGTGACTGACAGGGTCAGGGCTTGCATTAAGGAGGAGGTCTCCAAAATGTTTGCCCTAGGGGTGATTGAGTCCTCTAGCAGCCCCTGGTGCAGCCCCGTGGTCTTGGTACCAAAAGCTGCGACGCCTGGTGCCACTCAAGAACTTAGGTTCTGTGTGGACTACCGAGGTCTCAATTCGGTCACGAAGACCGACGCGCACCCCATCCCCAGAGCTGATGAGCTCATAGATCGGTTAGGGGCTGCCCGGTACCTCAGCACGTTTGATCTGACATCTGGGTACTGGCAGATCGCCTTAACTGATGGGGCAAAGGAGAGGTCAGCATTCTCCACACCAGATGGGCACTACCAGTTCCGTGTGATGCCCTTTGGGATGAAGAATGCCCCTGCCACCTTTCAGAGGTTGGTCAACCAGGTGTTGGTTGGGCTGGAGGATTTCAGTGCCGCCTACCTGGATGACATTGCAGTGTTTAGTTCCTCCTGGGAGGACCACTTGCGCCACCTCTGGGAAGTGTTGATGGCGCTGCGCAGAGCAGGCCTCACAATCAAGGCCAGTAAGTGCCATATTGGGCAGGGTTCTGTGGTGTACTTGGGACACCAGGTGGGGAGTGGCCAGGTGGCACCCCTGCAGCCCAAGATTGAAACCATCCTGGCTTGGGAGCCCCCAAGGACCCAGACCCAGGTGAGGGCCTTCTTAGGACTCACGGGTTACTACAGGAGGTTTGTCAAGGGGTATGGCAACATTGTTGCACCCTTGACTGAGCTGACTTCCAAGAAGCGGCCAAAGATTGTGAACTGGACTGACACCTGTCAGAAAGCCTTTGATGCCCTCAAAACTGCCATATGTACAGCACCCGTACTCCAGGCGCCCAATTTTGCTAAGGAATTTGTTGTCCAGACAGACGCTTCAGAGCATGGGGTGGGGGCCGTTTTGTCACAGATAAATGAGGAGGGACTAGACCAACCTGTAGCCTTCATCAGTAGGAGGTTACTTCCACGGGAACAGAGGTGGAGTGCAATTGAGTGTGAGGCATTTGCTGTGGTCTGGGCACTGAAGAAGCTGAGACCATACCTGTTTGGGACTCACTTCCGGGTTCAGACAGACCACAGGCCCCTCAGATGGTTGATGCAGATGAGGGGTGAGAATACCAAGTTGTTGAGGTGGTCCATTTCCCTACAGGGTATGGACTTCACGGTGGAACACCGCCCTGGTACAGAACACGCCAATGCTGATGGTCTGTCCAGATTTTTCCGCCTTAGTGATGAGAACATCCAAGGGGATGGGTAGTTCTCCCTACATTTCAGCTGGAGGGGACACGTGTTAGACCTGGCACCATTGGCGTGGGTCTCCCTTCCATTTTTCGCTGTTGTCTCCTCTGTTTTTGCTGGTGTTAGATGCTCTGGGCGCTGTGCCACTGCCATTCAGTGCCACAGCGCGAATGCTCCCTGTGTAAATATGACATGTGAATTGGTATATCCGTGATTGGCTTATATGGTTTACCTGTTAGTCCCTAGTAGTGTGGCCTGTGTGTGTCCAGGGCTGGTAAACCAAATGCTGCTGGTGTGCCTGCAGCGCTGGTTTGTGCCACCCACAGAAGCAGCTTGTAAAGTGGGTCTCAGGCCTGCCACTGCAGAGTCTGTGTGCAGTCCAGAACTGCCAACTTGGCTGTGAAGTGCACCCACTTCCCAGCCCCTGAACCTTCCCTTGGCATCATGTAAGTCACCCCTATGGTAGGGTGCATTGTATGTGTAAGGTAGGACATGCCTTGGTGTGTGTAGCATGTCCTGGTAGTGAATTACACCCAATTTCGTTTTTCACTACTGTAAGGCTACCTGTTCCTCATAGGCCAGAATGGGCAGATTGACTATTACATGCTATAGTCCTAACTGACCCCAGGAACATGGTAGAAAAACGAATTTAGTATGCCTGAGCTCAGAATATTAAAATACATCTTTTAGTGAAGTTTATTTTTATATTCTGTGTTTGAAAATACCACTTTTAGAAAGTAGGTATTTTCTTGCCTAAGCCTTCCAGTGTGCTCTGCTGTTATGTGTATTGGCTGTCTGGTTTTGGAGGGACAGGGCAGGCTGATTCAGACCTGGGTTGAATAGAGAGATCTGCATTTAGAGTATGGGGAGGGGTAGTTCCTTGACCTGAATAGGGCTGTGCCTGGCAAGGTGAATGCTGGCTCCACCTCCTACTGTGCGTCTGATGGCAGACCCCCTCTTTCTGAAAGGAAGGATGCAGCCTGGTAAACAAAGTGCTCCAGGACTGAGCAGAACTGGTTCTGGCTGGGTTCAGTGACTTGTAGCTTCTGAGAACAAAGACTTTTGGGGTATAAATATCTGTGCTCAAACCCCTACAATTGGTATTGCTCCTGGATGTCAAGACGAACCTCTGTCCGTGTAACTGAAGGAATCTGCAGGAGGTGACTGTCCTTGTGTGCTGTTTCTTGGATTGGCCTGCAGTAGTTACCATTGGACTTGGAAGAAGAGGGAAAAGGACTTTTGAGAGAACTTTTATTAATCTTGCTAAAGCAATCACCCAAGGGCTAGGAGAAGAGCTAGCCTCCTGTTGAAGTCTCAGGCACATCAGACTTCACCACCAGCCTCCTGATTCCTCCCAGCGAGGATTTCTATCTGCAGGTGAGGCTCCTGTGAGTTCCAGGGCCTCTAGTTCTACTACAGAGAAGAGAGTGCTGAAATCGGCGCTAACGCACGTTTGCGAGCCGCCGCAGCCGAGATCGCCCGAAAAATCATCGCGCTGCTGCCGCTGAGTACTCGCAACCAAAGATCATCGAAACCGCACATTTGCGAGCCGCCGCAGCTGAGAGCGCCCGAAAATCATCGCGCTGCTGCCGCCGAGCGCTCGCAACCAAAGAGATCATCGCTTCACGACATCGCATTGCGGACGCCGGGCGTCCGCCATTTTCATCGCATCGCATCCGGATCGTCGCTCCCTCGCGGAGCGCCATCGCATCGCAATCTGATCGCACACGCAACAGGATCGTCGCATCGCCTCCTCCCTCGCGGCAAGGAGTCATCGCATCGGCGGCCTAGCGTGCAGAAGTTGGTTGCATCGTCTCCGCACGCATCAGCAGATCGGCGCATCATCCTCCCTTCCGTCAAGGATTTAACGCATCGCCGGCCTCGCGTGAGGAAAATCATCGCTACCACTTCTTTGCGACATTTTGTTGGTTTTGCTACGAAATTCAGGTACTTTGTGAGTAAAAGGGTCGCAGACACCACTGCTTTGAACTGAACTCCTCTTTGCACACTTTGAACTATTTTTACAGCATTTCAAGAATAATCCTATTTTACAATATTGTGGCTTTTTGATCGTTATTGGTCTTGTGTTAAGTCTATATATAAAGATACTTATTTTTTAGAACTACTTGTGTGGTGTCCCTTTGTAGTGTTCCTCACTGTGTTACTGTGTATGGTCATAAATGTTTCACACACTGCCTCTGAGATAGGCCTAGCTGCTCGTGCTACGTTACCACAGGGTTGAGCAGGGGCTATCAAAGGGTGTGGCTCTCTTGCCCTGACTTAGGAAGAAGGGTCCCTATTTGGACAGTGGCCAGCCATTGCCAACTAGAGACCCCCATTTCTAACATATGTGTATATATATATATACACATACATATATATTACCTACTGGCGGTCGCCAGTAGGTAGTTATAGTTAGGACCTAGTTTCCATAGGGAAAGCTTTTTTTGTTTTCCCAATAACTTTGGCGCCGGTTGACGAATCTTCGCGAAATGTTCAAAACTAGTGGGGCGCTCCGGTCAGCTCCTGTCTTGAAAGTTTCGGGGTGATTTGTCAAGCGGGGGCCGAGAAAAAAGGTGGATCCCAAAACGCGTTTTCCCCATGTTATTTTCCATAGGAAACTTTAGACAAAGCTACAGCCCGAACTGCTGAACGGAATTACACCAAATTTGGCAAAAAGGTAGGTCTTGGTTCAGAAATATCCCTTTTTGTTAAATGGTGTAAATCCGTTCAGTAGTTTCTGAGAAATTAAAGAAAGAAAACGTTTTGATAAGAGTGACCGCGAACCCTCCCGACCACGAGCTTCATTCTAATTGGCTGTCAACACTCCAAACCAGGAAGTGTTGGCAGCCATTTTGTGACTCGGTAGAACCGAGTCACAAGAAAACAGAAAAAATAGGTTAAAAAACAAGAAAAGGGGGCAGGGTAGAAACACCCTGACCCCCTAGGCCTGCTCAGGGGGTCCCACAAGGACCCCCAGGGCCAAAAAAAGCATTTTTTTAAAATAATTTCGGCTGAAATTGCATTGGCATCACGAATCCCGCCCAAATTATTTAAAAAAATGAAGCGAGGGCTCCCGCGCTTAATTTTAATGAGGCCCCCGGGTGGGCCAGGTCCCGGGGGAATTGCCCAAAAAATAATAGCGGGGGCCCCCCGGGGCTGCGCTCTCACTCAGTGCCGGGCTGGAGATACAAGCATTTCACTGGTGGCCTGGTTCGCCCTGGGCGGGTAGATCTCTCTGTAGCAGCCTCTCCCTCTTCGCTTTCAGTGACCCCGGTCCTGCGCCCTCATTCAGTGCTGGGCATTAAAATATAGGTAAAAGCAGTTCCGTGCGTGTCTGAGTTGTGGTCCCTCTTTGATGTTGTCAGTTCTGCTCTGCATGTGGGAGGCCGGCGCTGACAGCCGTGAAATCACCCCGCCTACTCGGGCACAGAAAACAAGCTCGTCTCCCTAACCCCGGAAGAACGCTAGGGCATTCAGGGAAGCCATAAACTGGCCCCACTTAGCCTGAATGGCCCGTGAACCACCCTCCATCGGCCGAGGACTCGAGGTATTGCTTCCGTCACCCGAGCGGACCCAGTCCAGGCGTCGTTCATGCTTTCAGAAACCAGAGTTTTAATGTAAACATACTGTGCAGGTGCGTGTGTTCCCTCATTGCCAAATTTAAAGCGAGGAGCACTGTGGTCGGCAATTGTTGCTTTTATGTAAAGTTGTATTTATTATTTCCAGCACATTTCTGTGTTCAGAAGATATTTTGAAAATTGTGCATCTGCAAGGAAATGTTCTCAAACATATCGGTGATTTTGTTTACTAAGGTTATCATCAGATTACAATATTCTGAGTGCTGCCTTTCTGTGCCACGTTGAGAGATCTTTAACATCTATAGCGGTTTGTTGTGTGTGGTGCACTCTGCCTGGCGCGCGAGCCTGCAGTGTTTTTATTGACTGTGCAGTAAAGATTTAGCAGGAGACGGTGCGGTCTGCCCGCTGGCCAATGTCTGTAACAAGTTACCGGTCACCACGGGTGTGGTGTGGCGTGGCGTTGGGTGGTACCCTACGGAGGATGGATGTGGTGCTGTGGTGGGGGAACGGTGCGGGTGAAAGTATTGGCAGGATAGCTGGCGTGGTGGTGTGGGTGGGCTGCTTGTGGTGGTAAATCGGTGGATATGTGGAGGTTGGTGTAGTGAGGTACTGCAGGTGGTGGTGGTGACATGACAGGGTGGTGTGGAGGTCGGCGTGGTGGCTTATAGGTGGGTGTGGTGGTACTGAAGGCCTGAGTGGGCGTGCTAGTGTGGAGCAGAGTCTGGCAGGGTGAAAGTGGTGTTACAGATGCAATTGAGGGTTGGTGGCAAGATGAGTTAGTGGGGTGTAGTTTGTGGAAGTGGGCATGATGTGGTAGAAGTGGACGTCGTGGCGGTTGTAAGTAACAGTGGGTTGGACGTGGTAGAAGTGGATGTGGTGGTACCTGGAGGTGATGGTGGGTGGGTGACGGGATTGAATTAATGTGAAGGTGTTTTGAAGTAGAGGTGTTGGTGGGTGGGCCTGGGGGGGGTCAGGTGCATGTGATGGCATATTTGTGGTGGTGATTGGCGGTATTGAGTTACGTGAAGGTGGTGGGGGGTGGGCGTGCCGGTGTGGCGTGTGGAAGTGATGATGTTGATGTGGTTGGGGTGGTTCTGATGATGTGGAGGTAGTTGTAATGGCGGCAGAGGGTGTATGTGGTCATGGGGAGGTACTGGGGCGGTGGTATGGAAGTGGAGGGGTAGCGTAGACGCAGTGAGGGCATGGAGAGAAGGTGGTGGTAAGTGAATGTGGTGCGTGTGTTGTGTTAATAGTAGTGGCGCTGGTGCTGGGGGTGAGTGGTTGGTGGTGGAAGATGCTGCGGTGAATGGTGGACTTCTTGGAGGCAGAGGAGGGGGTGGGCAGTCGTGTGGCAGCCGTGGGACAGGGGTTGTTGGAGGCAAAGGTGAGTCGGTGGATAATTTAGGGGGGAGTGCTGGAGACTGGAAACTTTCAAGCCCAGGGGCCTGTCCTTTCCTGAACTCTTCAGACGGAGCCATCTCCACAATTTGAACACATTGAATTGATTCAACACGTTTAATGCTGCCCTCGACTCCTAACTCGTGACCGTTTTAAAGCGAAAGCAAGAAGAACTGCTGTGTCGAACACTACAACGGACAGCACAACGCACCTGACGGAACCAGGCGGTGTTGTTCCAAAGAGCCAGATTAGTGGAGTGTTTAGAGCAGCATCTCTGAGAGGGCTGTGCATAATCCCCCCCGTGTGCCATGCTGCTATGGTCGTTATGCATGCCTAATGAGGCGCATTGTTTGGAGATGCCCCGACAGATGCACAGCGTGTGCCTGACCCTGCTGGGACAGCCCCCATCGCTCAGGGCTGTCAGCTGGTGAGCACGCTCTTCCATCTTCTTCTACCCTGCCCTCCATCCCACCTCCAGTGAGATCACCTCTGCTAGGACTGAGCTCACCGGGTGTCACCCACCGCAGCACTCTGCACAGCCTGGCAGGTGTGCCTGGCCTGCACCCGGAAGTAGACTCCCGGGCTCTCTCGCCACACACTCCAGGCAGTGCCCCCCAGACTGTGCCCCCGTTCAAAGGTACTGCTTCATGGGAGGTTAAGGATGCCTCCCTGCCCCCCCAGCAGGGCTGGCCGGTGCCCCTGCACAGTCTGGCATGTGTACCTGGCCTCCACCCGGAAGTAGACTCCCGGGATCACTCACCACACACTCCAGTCAGTGCCCCACAGACTGTGGCCCAGTTCAAGGGACTGCTTCATGGGAGGTTAAAGATGCCTCCGTGCCCCCCCAGGCTCTTGCCACAGGGCTGGCCGGTGTTCCTGCACAGCCTGGCAGGTGTCTGATGTATGGGGTCAGTGCCCTTTATAATAAAGGACCATCTTGCATTGCGGTCAACTCCCTTACATCTCTTTGTGTAGTAAAGACACCACCTGGAGTCCCCTGCTCCTACTTGTGACCCTGGGCAGTCCGTCAGGCGTCTGAAGTACGAGGCCTGCACGGCTGCATCTGAAGCTGCAAGGACCGTTACAGGCTTCCCACTTCCCCGTGCACTTTAAATGCCCCCCCATTAATTCTCTATGTGGAGATCAGTCTTCACAGTCAGTCAGTTCCTCGCTCTCTTCACGTGTGCCCCTGCACAGACCGTCAGGTGCTCCAAATATGTGGTCTACACCTGATAGTTTAAGACTGCTAGACATGGGAGCACCTGCCCCTCCTCCGGGGTCAGCTCCTTGTCAGTGGGGGCTCGAAGACAGATTCTGCTTTTACGTGCATGGCGGGCTGCAGGGGTCTGCTGTACCTAGTGTGCACTCTGAGGCCGAGGGGGGCCGCCACATGCCCCCTCCATTATGGTGAGCTCCATGGGGCTTGAGGCTCAGAGACAGACCCCTGCTCCCTCGTGCTGCGGGCATAGGCTGCAGATGTGTGGTCAGGCATCCCTGGACTTCAGGGATGCCTGACCAAACCCCATAACGACCATCGGTGTGTCTCATCATCTCCCTGTCAGGGGCACATGCCCCCGTATCGTGCGGTGAGTGCGTGTACACATGTGCATTGTAGTTCTGTATACAATACGCGTGCGTGCGAGCACTTACTGCACGACACAACATACACACCCAAGATCACACGCTTGGAGGGCGCGCTGTGTACACACACAACACACATGAAGTCACTCCCACTCTACACATACGCACACGTATAACTGCATACAAATACACAAACAATACATGTTACAATACACACACGCATACATGTACACTTACAAGCGCAATGCACTTAGACACGTATACACACGCACAAATAGTGCACCCTCGCACATAAGCGTGCACGTCCTCTATTTCTCACGCATGCTCATACACATCCACTCTCACAGAAAAGCACTCACCCCACAAATACGCACAGCCACCCCCCCACACACACGCTCCACAAGTCCAGTGTGTCTCAGATAATAATCAATTTTTTTTTCGTTTCAATAGAGTCCAGCGGCATCACATTTTTTAAAATGTGTTTTAGCATTTAATGTGTTTGTGTGTATCCTAGCAGTCGCAAAATAAAGACAGTTTTGGTGTGTGTGTGTGGATATATATATATATATATTCACTGAAAAAACCATAGGTTTCAGGGACGTTATAGTTAGAAATTAGCATTTAAAAAACCATTGAAATTCACTGAAAAAACCATAGGTTTCAGGCACCTTATAGTTAGAAATTAGCATTGAAAAAACCTTTGAAATTCACTGAAAAAACCATAGGTTTCAGGCACGTTATAATTAGAAATTAGCATTTAAAAAACCTTAGAAATTCACTGAAAAAACCATAGGTTTCAGTGACGTTATAGTTAGTTGGACATTTCTCTCGTACAAAACCATAGAAATTCCCCCATTATAGTTAGTTCAGCTAACTATAACTTGCGCACCCACAATGCACTGCTGATGATGTCACATATTACATCATTCATGACATGGTCAGTGACATCACTGATGACATCACTGATGACATCTCAAATGACATCACTCATGACATCGCTCATGACATCATCCATGGGAAAATCTGATTCACCTCCTTACACTCTAATATAACCTTTGATACACCCACTGTAAAATACAGACTACCATTTTCGAAACCATCGACACACCAATACCAGTTACCACATACGCACTCACTGATTCCTAGGTCTACACACACATCCACTCATTCACCCATACAATCACTCATACATGCAGTCACTCACCAATACAACACTGTGATATGCACTCATACACCTATACAGAGACTCACACACCACCACTCAACCAGAGTTACTCACATACCTAGTCAGTCATGCAAAGAATCAATCACACTTCCATTTACTGACCTACACAGTTATACACATACCACATCGCTTATTCAAACAGCAACAAGCGCATACTTACTCTCTTATACAATCACTGATACAAGTACACACTCATCCATACAGCCACTCTTACAATCACTGACTCTCACGTATAGTGATATATAGTCCAACTCTCACATACACTGCCTTTTACATATGTAGTTACTTGGACATGTACCACTGAGACATCCATTCACTCACCAACACACCCATACACATACTCACCCACCCATACAGCTGTTTCCACATGCACTCTTGAACCCATACACCCAGTGAAACAACCACTCAAACATCTATGCACAGAGTCAAATACCTCCCACCCACCCACACACACACAGGCACCCATACAAATACTCAGGCAACCAATCGATAACCCATTTAGACACTCATGTAGCTACTGCCAACCCATGCAGCAGCTTATACAACAACAGACAGACTGATACAGACATTCACACAGTTTAGTAACTAACCCATGCATTCAGTAAGACACATGTAATCACTCACTTAAACAGTCAGTCACACACCTACTAAATCCTCCATCCAGACACTTATACACCCACTCATTCTTCAATACACCTTGGCATATATATAATACATATTTAAACTTTAAAGAAACACACAGTCACTGGATGATGTCATCAGTGATGTCATCAGTGATGTCATCAGTGATGTCACTGACCATGTCATGAATGATGTAATATGTGACATCATCAGCAGTGCATTGCGGGTGCGCGAGTTATAGTTAGCTGAACTAACTACAACAAGGTAATTTCTATGGTTTTGTACAAGAGAAATGTCCAACTAACTATAACGTTCCTGAAACCTATGGTTTTTTCAGTGAATATGTGTATATATATATATATATATCCAACAACTTTGTAGCGCAGAACCCGAGCCACTTACAACGGCGGGCTGTGGCAGGGTCGCAAACCCTTAATATCCAATCCAAGTGTTATCCAGGAAATGTTCGAAAAGACAACACACCAGGGCGAGCAAGGAGCGGACGCTCCGAAACGCGTAGAGTGACTTTGCCTGATTAAAATCACGCTGAAGAAAGTTTGCTGGCCCTGGTGTGTTGTCTTTTCGAACATTTCCTGGATAACACTTGGATTGGATATATATATATATATATATATATATATGCTGTAACATAATGTATAAAAATCATTATATAAGTATATATACAGAGATATTACTAAATATTAGTGCAATATATTTAATTTACATTATATTAAATGTATTCATTAAAATATTTAGCATTTAATACTTTGCACTATATTTGCATTTAAAAAAATCAATACTTTTGTCTATCTTTGGACAATATTAGTGTTATCAATACTTTTTCAGATATTCTTGTGCTCCATTATAAATATAGGAAAACGTTATTGTGGTAAATGATATTTCTGACACAAACTTTTTGGGAATGATATTTTTTACCACAGTATTTTCAGAGAGCCATCAGTAGCACCACATGTGTGGAAAATACATCATCAAAGAAGAGAGGTGGAAGTAACCAATGCTGACCCACTAACATGTGGGCCTGCAGTAGCCAGAGTCAAAATTTGTTAGTTGGGTGCATGATCAGCCCTGGTGCTCAGGAGAGCAGGGTATGGATCAAGAGCAGAGAGAATTAAGAGCCTCATCTGCATACATTATGTGTGTGTGTTTGTCTGACACTGTGTCCCTTTCTAATAAACAGTGTTGTTTCCTGGAAGTTACGCATAGTGTTGAGGACCGCCAAATGTCTTTGCTGGCCCCCATCATGATGGTTTTTATCTTTGGCACGATTGTCTCAGTTCGTTGCATAGTAGTGCCACTGCATAATAATGGTTATCCTTGACTATTTTGGGCATTGTTGGTTTATTTCTGAAATACTGACTGTCATCATTGACATATTAAGAGCATGACTGGCCTCCTTTCAGCCATCCCTTACAGAATAGTGACCGTTCCTTGCATAATAATGGTTATTAATGATATAGTAGGAGTTTAGAGGCCCAGTAATAAAGGTGAATGTCTCCATGCCCATAACACTGTCATAGTTTGGTTGGCAGCACTTGTTAAGAGCTATGTGAGTAGGTGTCCAGCCCATAGGAAGTTCGAGTCAGAGTAGTGAGGGTCCGTAACCAGGAGGCAGGAATATCCAATCGGAAATTCTGTAGGATGTAGAGTAAGCGACATAGATTCATCATCTTGAACAATGCTACCTTTTTCAGAATATGTAGCGGGTAGTATAGAAGTCCTGCTTCATGAGAGCTAATACCGAGGGCAAGTTGAGGGACAAGGTCAGCTCGGGGATCAACAAAATGTGGAAGCCTAACTACTGGAAGCTGAGTCTATGGATGGGGCTCATCGACTGCCACTCAGTGACTTCCAGGCCCCCTGTAAGAGGAACTGAAAGACATTTAGTGCCAGTTGGTGTTCAGGCCCCACGCCTCTTTGACATCATAATATTTTTGCAGATTTTCTCAACATTTTGATGTATACTTAAATGGATAAACATGAATGTTGGAATATTAATGAAGGAAAGGCTGACCACCAGTGAAATCCAGGGACGTCATCCCATAGAGTTTTCCTATTTTCCCCACTTTTAATCATACAGGATAGATGTGCAAATAAACAAAAAAATTTACCTACTATCCAGGTATTTTTTTAACTTCTCAAAAAAAAAACACTCCTATTTTTTCACCAGGATTAGTTCTAATACTATCAGTGCTCCCATGTACTCGTCAGTCTCAGCACTCCCTGTTCCACAGCAGACTGTGAAAAAACCTATAATGAAGTATGCCACCAAGGTGTAACCCTGGTGGTTGAGGGTTATTTAAAGACATTTCTCTACCTTCCACAAATATCTGTAGGAAAAGAAGAAACAAACAAAGGTCTCTTACAGACAGGGTGACTCACATTTGGGAGGTGACATATCCTGCATTACCAGAAAGCGTAGAAGAATAATGTCTTCACCACACATAAGGTCTCATTTCCACAAGGCCTGCCCCACCGAAGCGCCACTTTTTTGACGCTTCAGTGGTGCAGGTCTCTCAATCATATCTATCTATCTATGAGGCAATGCAAAGCCACCCTGCATGGCTTTGCCTGGCCTCATAGATAAGCAGTATGATGAGGCAGCGCAAAACACTGCGTTGCCTTACTCTGCATCAAAGAGGCATTCCCTGGGTGAAGCTATGGGTGACGCTGCCTCAGATTTACAAAATTATGTAAATCTGGGGCAGCACCAAAACTTTACAACTCCTCAGCACAGGCATAACGAGGAGAAATGTTTTCATTTTTCCTTATTTTATGTAAATGCCTCTTGTGATTGTTTTTGTACAGGAAGGTGCCCCTTCCTGCACCAAAACAATCATGCCAACATGACAGACACCCTTGCAGAATGGTGCAAGGGTGCCTGCATTGGCGCTCGGCTGCAAATTGTGGACCATCGCTGGCTGAAAGAACAGGAATGCACCATATCTTGTAAATACGGTGCATTCCTGCCCTTTCGAATTGGAGTAGGGCAGCATAGCAAAAAGACTTGCGGAGCTGTCTTATGCCAATTCTTTGCAAATGAGGCCCATTGTCACTTCATATTCCCCCTTGCCATTGTGTGTGAAGAGCACTGCTTCCTGGAGACCTCCCTTTATCATATTTTTTATTTTATTTTTACAGAGTGTTATATAGCGCGAACTTGACCCGAATCGGGTATCAGAGCGCTTTGTTGTATTACATGAGGACACATTCATTTTTGTTAGGCACGGGGAGATTAAGTGATTTGCCCAGAATCACAGGATGTTCAGCGTCATTGCCGAGACTCGAACCCAGTTCCTCAGATTCGAGGTCGACCGCCCTAGACGACAGGCCAATTCTATGTCAGGACCGGAGGCGAGGATTATGCTTTCTCTCTTCGCTTTAATCGTCAAAATCACAAACAGCAGCCATCAGATTAAAGCAAAACTACATTTCCCATAGCACCAGGGAAAAACAAAACAGAAAACTCCATAAGTCCTTTCTCAGTGTCCGTTATCCAGGTTGCATAACCTTTGCTGTCACTTCCTATAGCCCCTCTTTCTGCGCTGCTCGGCAGCTAGTTAAGTACCTTTTTTGGTCCTTTCTTGCTTGTTGTTTATGAATGTGCGTGCCGCGCTAAGAAATGTTTATTGATTCTAGTTAAACGTGCCTTTTCTTTCAGAGCCCTTAATTAGCTGCGGGAACGCTCGGCGCTCCTTACGCGGCTTCCCTGCCAATTGCGAGACCTCGGTGCAGTCCTCCGCCCGCTAGAGGGCGCTGTGGAGGGTCCGCGACTCGCTGACTACGGAGCGCGCGTCCCGTGAGGGATTCCTCAGTCGCGCTCCATTAGCCTGCTGCTGCTCGCGTCCCCCGGCTGCCTGTGAACGCCCAGAGTGTCTGGGTCTGTATTTCAATTCCCCTTGTGTGCTTTGAACGGCCATCAGGGCCGGTAGTGGTGCAGTGCACCAGAGCTGTGCTCACTTACACCCTGCAATATTACCTGATCAGGGTAGGTAGCGCGCTGGGTTTCTGGCCTTAGCAAGGACACCAGTTAATAGGCAAGCTATACCCCTTATAGTGTGTGGGTGCTGGGTGTCCTGGGGCTTGTGCCTCTCAAAACTTGTGCCGCTGGCCATTAAATACTTACCTGAGGGACCCTCAGCCACAATATTCATGCGCTGCGTGTGTCTGCTCTCCTAGGGAAACCTTAGCCTAACTGGTGTGTGACGTTAACCCTAGTGGCTTATTATGGAGCAGGATTATTACGAGGAAGAGGACTCCTTGGCCTATTTGCAATGGGACGACAATTATTATGAGGCTATCGATACATCCATTTATCGGGCCGCCAATGAACTGATGACGCCCATGGAGCAGAGGTTGGCCGATAGAATTGCGCAGGAGTGCGCCAAGATGGCGCAGGCAAGCACAGGCGCCTCTACAGCTCCCCCCCAGGATCAGGACCCTGACCAAGCCTCTGGGGAGGGCCCTCCCCCTCCCAAGAAGAAGTGTGACACAGGGGTGGATCAGTACGCCTTTGCGTGCCTCAAAAAGTCCTTTTTAGCTAAAACCTCGCAAGTAGAGTCCCCGCAGGAACTCCCGCTCCCTGATTCGGTTCCCCTCCAGCCAGATTCGCCGCAAGCCCTGGAGAGTCAGATGAAGAGGCGGGTTCCTCGAGGTTGTGGCGGCCGGCTGGTCCTCCTGAGCCCCCTAAAGCGGGTATGTCAGACATGTTGGACCTGGACGATATTGTCCATCCGCGGTCAGCTGAGTGGACCCCCGCAGATAAAGTTGCTCAGTACGTGGCGGCTCACCTCAGGAAGCCTCTGGAGTATGAAACCCGTAGCAGACTCAGAGTGGAGTGCCCTCGCCCCACATTGGAGGGGAAGGTGGCGCTTACGCCAGATATAGATGCTAAAATGGCCACATTTTTTGCGAAGTTCATTAAAGATCCCAAAAGGGGATAGATCGGTCCTGGCGAGCTTGCAGGACAAGCTTTTGGATGCCATTCGTCCCATGACCAAAATCTTGGACATGGCCGAAGAGGCCCGCGTGTCTGGCTCACTGATTGCACCGGACGCTCTCTCGGCATGGGCGCAGCGAGCCATCTGTTTTATGGGGAACGCAAACTGCGCCCTGTCGACAGAACGCCGGCGGTCCCTATTAATTAAGGTGGACCCCAAGTTAGGCGACTTGGCATCCTCGGAAGCGGGGGCGGTCACGCAAGGGGGTTTGTTTGGAGAGCCTTTCGTCAAAGAGTTAGGCAAATTTGTCGCGACCTTTACGTCCCTCGACAAGGCCCAGACGAATATTAAGCGAGTGTTCCACCCTCGGGTTTTCCAAGGGGCCGGGCGTGGTAGGGGCCGCACGCCCGGCCGTTTTGCATCTCAGAACCCTCAGAATCGGGGGCAAGGCTTCGTACACTGGCAATATTAGGCAAACCCACACTTTAACAACTTCTACCCAACAAGAGGTCAACGTATCAAGTGCCGCGGCGGATACAAAGAAGGCAACAACGGAGGTTCCAACGGTGAGTGTTTTGTCTTCAGCGTAGCTGCGAGTAGGGGGCCGGCTAGTGCAGTTCCTCCCCGCTTGTGAGGCGATTACAGGGGACGTTTGGGTCCTACAGACTGTGCAGGGGTTCCAAATAGAGTTCTACGGCTCCCCCCACCAGTAAGCCCACCCTCGGCCAATCTCCTTTTCCTCCGCCGATGTGGCACTGATAGACAAGGAGGTGGCCGACCTTCTACGCAAAGGGGCAGTTTGCAGCACAGAAGTTCATCTGGGGGGTTTCCTCAGCAATATCTTTTTGGTCAACAAGACCGATGGGGGTCGGAGACCGGTCATCAACCTCAAGGAGTTCAATGAGTGGCTCGTATACCGCCACTTCAAGATGGAGGGAATCCATGTTGCTTCCATTCAATTGGATGGTGCGCCTAGACCTGAAGGATGCGTATCTGACGGTTCCGGTTTTTCCATCCCCACCGGCCTTTCCTCCAGTTTCTCTGGTGCAAGCAGGTTTACGAGCTCCTAACTCTGCCCTTCAGCCTCTCGTCCGCCCCTTGGTGTTTCACCAAGGTCCTCAAGCCGGCGGTGGAGTTTTTGCGCGCGCAAGGGGTCCGGCTAATTGTTTATCTAGACGATATTCTTATCCTGGCGGAATGCCCCTCAAGGTTGGGAGTTCATCTTCAGATGGCCGTGGAGCTTCTTCAAGGACTGGGGTTTGTGATCAACGAGCGGAAATCGCTCCTGGCCCCAACGCAGAGAGCGATTTTTCTGGGGTTTGTCATAGATTCCACCTCCTTCTCTCTGAGCCTTCCCTAGCGGAAGGTCGCGAAGATTCGACACGAGATCCACCAAACCCTAGCCAGACAACGAACCTCTTTGAGGCAGATTGCATGCCTTGTGGGCCTACTCTCGGCCTCGATTCAAGCGATTTTTCCCGGGCCATTACATTATCGGGCCCTACAACGCCTGAAGACGCATCATTTGAGGAGAGGTCTCTCATATTCCCAGATGGTTCCTCTGACAGACGAAGTGAGGGAAGAGTTAGAATGGTGGCTCGCACATATGGAGGCCTGGAACGGAAGAGCTATCTTCGGTTCCGTTCCCGACTTGGTGATAGAGTCGGATGCCAGCAGAGCAGGCTGGGGCGCTCGGTGTGGGGACTTCTCCACTGGCGGAAGTTGGTCTCCTCAAGAACAACGCCTACATATAAACTACCTGGAACTCTTGGCGGGGTCCTTTGCGGTCTGCTATTGGACCAAGGATCGGATTCAGTCCTTGGTGCTCCTAAAGATGGACAATGTCTTGGCAGTGAGGTACATCAATCATTTGGGAGGCACCAAGTCTCGAGCATTGGCGAACATGGCCAAAGAGTTCTGGAATTTCTGCCTAGACAATCAGGTCTCAGTGACGGCAGAGTACCTCCCGGGACGGGACAATCAGGTTGCGGATTGGCACTCCTGTTATCTACAGGATGCCAGTGTCTGGAAACTGGATTCGCAAGTTTTTCTCCTGCTAGTGGATCGATGGGGTCCCTTCTCCATCGACCTGTTTGCGTGCCAGCTCGACCATCAGCTCCCATGGTTCTTCAGTTGGAGACTGGATCCGCTGGCGGTGGCGATGGACGCATTCACTCAGGACTCGAGTCAAGAGAGCGGGTATGCATTCCCTCCATTCTCAATGATCACGCGGACGGCGGCCCTGGTCCGCAGGCAGAAGACAACGGTGGTTCTGGTAACACCGCTCTGGAGGTCGCAAGTTTGGTTTCTGGTTCTTCTGGAACTTTCTTGGGCTTCTCCAATCCGACTCTCCCAACGTCCTCGCATTCTGACGAATCCCGAGGGCGAGCCACACCATCTGGTGGAGGAGGGCTCGTTACATCTCATGCCTAGCAGATTACAGGCAAAGATGGAGACTCCCAGGGCTTTCGCAGCATGCTGAGCTCTTGCTCTCCAGAGCCTGGGTGGACAGCACATCCAAACGTTACCGGTCCGCTTGGACATGATGGGTATGTTTTATTTTTTATTTATTTTATTTTATTTTAGGAGTTTTATATAGCGCTGGCCGGACCCGGGGGTATTGGAGCGCTTCACAACAGTGTTTCGCAAGAGTTACATAGTGGAGCAGTCCTAAGCATAAAGGTTCGGGAGTCCAAGAGAGCAGTGCAATTCTTGAGGTAGTATTTGAGTCCTGAGGTAGCCTCGTTGTATGCTTTATTGAGGTAGTACGTGAGTTCTGAGGCAACCTCCTTTTTTGCACAATTGTCATGAAGCGAGCTGAGGTGGTTCTGTGTGATGCAAAGTCAAAGAGTAACGGAGTCAGGGTTAGCGTAAGGCGGCGGCTAACCATTCGGGAGGGAGCGGTTGAGGAGGAGGGCTTTTAGGTGTTTTTTGAATTTTGTGAAGGACGGGATAGTTCTGATATCTACTGGGATGGAGTTCCAGATTTTGGGCGCGTTTCCAGCGAAGGACCTAGCAGCGGTTTTTTGTTTGCGTGTTTTCATTGGGATGAAAAGGAGGGTATTGGAGCTCCTGAGGTTTCTTGTCTGACCGGCCCTCCTGAGTTTGGCGGCCAGATAGTCCGGTTTTCCTGTGTGTAGGGCTTTGTGCGTGAGGCAAGCAGTTCTGAAATTAGCACGCTGTTCAACTGGGAGCCATTTTAGTTCTCTTAGTGCTGGTGAAATGTGATCGTATTTCCTGATTCCTGTGACCATTCTGGCTGCTGCGTTGAGGGTTGTTTTGAGGGGAGCTAGGTGGGATTTTGTGGAGCCAGTTAAGGTTGCATTACCATAGTCGAGTCTGGATAGCACCAGTGATTGGGTGGCTTGTTTGAGGTCCTTGGTAGGGATGAATGGTTTAATTTTGTAGAGAAGCTTCAGGTTGAGGAAGGCACTCTTTGCTGAGTTTTTAATGTGGTTGGTCATGTCCAATTTTGGGTCCAGGATGATTCCTAGTGATTTTATGGAGGTAGCCAGGGTGAGATTACCGTTCAGAGCATCCATAGCTTTAAGCCATTCTGCAATTTGAGGGTTCTCTTCTTTGTTGGAGATGAGGAGGATCTCCGTTTTGTCTTGATTGAGTTTTAGATAATTTTGGGCCAACCAGTGTTGGATTTCTCTTAGAGTGTCATTTAGTCTAAGGATATCGTCTGGGGAGGAGGTTTCTAGATAGATCTGGGTGTCATCAGCATATAGGTGGAAGGGGATGTTAGCATTTTTAAGTATGGTGGTGAGGGGTTCCATGTATATGTTGAACAGTTGTGGTGAGAGCACTGAACCTTGGGGTACACCCCTGCTGATGGGGTGAAGGTCAGAGGTAAAGTTTTTGATTTTTATCCTTTGCGACCGGTTATGCAGGAAGAAGGCGAACCAGTGTAGGACCACCTCATCGGCACCTACCCTTTCTTGTAGGGCCTTGATGAGAAGTTGGTGGTCAACCGTGTCAAAGGCTGCCGATAGGTCGAGGAGAATGAGTAGGCAGCAGTGATCGGTATCAAGTGATTTGTGAATATCGTCTGTGATGCTGAGGATCGCCGTCTCAGTGCTATAGCCTTTTCTGAATCCCGATTGGTGGGGATCAAGAAGGTTGACATTGTCCATGTGCTGAGTCAGTTGTGAGAGGACGCATTTTTCGAGGATTTTGGATAGGAGGGGGAGATTGGATACAGGTCTGAAGTTATTCAGGTCCATGCAGTCAAGGCCTGATTTTTTTAGTAGTGGCGTTACTTGGCCGACTTTAAGGCATTCAGGTATGATGCCGGTTCTCAGGGAGCTGTTGATGATTCTGCACCAGAACGGGGCTATGGAAAGTTTGAGTTTTTTGGTCAATTGGGTGGGTATAGGGTCAAGGACGTGAGAGGCGGGTTTGGAGGTGAAGATTAGCTTGAGGATCTCGTCTTCCGTGATGGGATTGAAGGATTTCCATGTTTTCATATGGTGCAGGCATGTGCTTTCTATTGTAACTGGGGGCAGGCTTTCGCAAGCGGGGTTGGTGCTAATGTCTAGTGAGAGCTCGATCTTGGAGATGTTTTCTTCGAAGAAGATGGCGAAGTTTTCGCACAGTTCCTTGGTGGCTTGCATAGAGGGTACGGGGGGCTTGGAGGTTTGTTGCTTGATGATTTTAAACAGTTCATTGGGCCTGTTTTTTGCATTGTCCAGGGCAGAGCAGAAAAAGTTGGATTTTTCACTGCAGATGTGTTTTTTGTATTTTCTTCGAGCTGCTTTGAGTTGTTCGAGTAGGCTTGTGGAGGGGTTGCTTCTCCATAGTCTTTCTGTGGCTCTAAGTTGTCTCCTTTTGTTGTTGATGTCCGTATTGAACCAGGATCTGGATGGGATGTTCCTGGTTTTTTTTAGTTTCAGAGGGCTATCTTGTCTAGAATGGATGTCAAGGTTGTGTTGTAATGGTCAGTGAGTTCTGTCGTGGATAGATCATCCGCGGATGTAGTGAGGAGGGAGTTGACCTTTTCCTCCAGGTCAGCCATGTCGATCTGATTGAGGTTTCTGGTCCATTTGGGCTGTTCTTGGGTGGGGGGTTGTAAAGTGACTGGTTGAGTGAGGTAGAAGAGGATTAAGTGGTGGTCAGACCAATCCACGGGCAGGGTGTGGTTTATCGTAACTGTGTCGCGTTTGGCGATGATGGCATCCAGGATTGCTCCTTTGTTGTGAGTTTCTTCTGTGCAGTGTTGGGTGAGGTTGTTGTTGTGTAGCAGCTCACTCAGGTTGTGGATTAGCGGGTTGGTGTCTTCATTCCAGTGTAGGTTGAGGTCGCCCAGAATTAAGTTATTCACATCTCGTAGTGAGCAGTGGGCAATCAGGTCAGACAGGTGTTCAGTGAAAGTGGTGGAGTTGCCTGGGGGGTAGTAAATAAGGTGGCAGGTTAGTGTTTTGTTGTTGCTAGTGCTGATGTTGATGGTTAGGCATTCAAAGGTGTTGTAGTTGAAGGAGTCTGTTTCTGTCACGGAAATATTGTCTCTGTGGATGATTGCTATGCCTCCTCCTCTTTTGTCTTTTCTATCTTTGTTGGTGATTATAAAGCCTGGGGGGACGAGAGTGTCCAGGAGTGGTAGGGAGGAGTCATTAAGCCAGGTTTCGGTGATGAATGCTATGTCTATGTCGTGAGTGAGGATGGATTCTGCTAGTTCTGTGGCATGCTTTGTGGCTGATCTGCAGTTTATGAGCATGCAGTTTGTGGGGGTCGTCTCTGTTTTGGGTTTCTTCGTTAGGGGGGCCGTGGGGATGCTAGTGCGGGTGGTCGGCGGTCTGGGTGATTTTGGATGGGCTTGGTCTCTTCCTAGTCCGGTGATCACCTGGATTTTGGATTGGAGGGTGACAGTAATAGGATTGCCGTACGAGGAGGCGAGGTCCGCCGCTTCACTCTCAGACATAGCGTCTCTAGTTCTTTTGGGTCTCTGTGTCAGATTGGGGAGGGGGTTAGCGGCCCATCTCTGGTGGGGGACTTTGGACGGTCTTTGTTGTGTATGGGTGGTGAAGGAGTGGGTGTGCTGAGGCTGCTGGGGCGCGGCGAGGTTGGCTAGGATTTCACTAAGGCCTTGGATTATAGTTGCTATCTGGGTTTCCAGCAGGGAGAGTCGCTGTTCAGTCTCTAATTCGTTGAGGTACCGGGACTGGTCCTATGCGGGTGTGTTGGGCCTAGGGGGGAAGAGTCTCAGGGTGTTGGGTAGCTTTGTAGTGGTTGTGTTGTCCGTGTCAGGTCTGGGGGGAGTGAGTCTCAGGGTGTTGGGTAGCCTTGTAGTGGTTGTGTTGTCCGTGTGAGGTCTGGGCGTGGTTGTGAGTGCAGGGTGGCGAGGGTCGTTTTGGGGTGTTGGTGCTTTATTGGCTGTGGGTTTGGGGAGGTGGGTGTTCAGGTTGTTCGGAGTGGATTGGGGTGTGTGGAGGGCAGGTGGCGGGTGAGGGTGAGAGCCGAAGGGGGGAATTAGAGGGGTCCTGTTCTCCCTGGGGGTGGTGAGGGGGATGTCGCGTGGTGAGGGGCATGTGAGGTTGTTAGGGAGTACCGGAGCGGTAGGTGGCGGGTGGGGGTGAGAGCCGAAGGGGGTAAAGTAGAGGGGTCCTGTTCTCCCTGGGGGTGGTGCGGGGGATGTCGCGTGGTGATGGGCGTGTGAGGTTGCTAGGGAGTACCAGAACGGTAGGTGGCGGGTGGGGGTGAGAGCCGGACAGGGGAGGTGGAGGGGTCATGTTCTCCCTGGGGGTGGTGAGGGGGATGTCGCGTGGTGAGGGGCGTGTGTGGTTGCTAGGGAGTACCGGAGCGGTGGGTGAGTTCTGATGGCGGGTCCGGTTCTTCTGGGGAGGGAGTAGGGGCGGGAGGAGAAGGAGTGAGTGAGAGGGGGCATTCCGGAGAGAAGGGAAGAGGGCGTCAAAGGACTCTAGGTTGTCGTTGTTGGCTTGTATCAGGACTGTGCCGTTGGAGTAGATGGTCACAGTGGTATTTCCAGTACGCCTTGAGCGGTATGGGAGTGATAGTGTCAGTTTGCAACTATGTGATGTGTTGGTGGTTTTGGAAATGTTGAGCTGCGACCTGAGGATGGATTTCCATGTTTCGTGTCTCTCAGTGTGGAAAATAAGGTCCATTTTTACCTTTCCTTTGGAGGAGCAGTGGTAGATGTCTGCGAAAAGTGATTCAGGATGCTGTCTGATCAGTTTTTGTTTAAAATTCTTCTTCGCTTTGGGTGAGAGGTCAGGCGGGAAACTGATCGAGAAGGAGTTCGGGCCGTGCGGTATTAAGTGGTTCGTAGAGGAGGGGATGGTGTGGGCTGCCGTGGTGGAGGACATTGTGTGTGGGTGGGACGGGGGGCAGGCCACGTACTGGAGAACGGAAAAATGTTTCCAGAGCTGTCCTCGGAGGGTAGTAAGAGAGTGATGGAGAGATTTGTGTTGTTATTCGTGGGCCAGTTAATGAGAGCAGACTCAGGGGTGCGGTGGATTGGGGCGCGGGCGGAGTTAGTTGGTGTAAGCTATGTGCCTTGGGCGTCCATCTTAGGGTCAAGCACATTGGGAGGGGGCTGGTAGGATGGAGTGGTCGGAGGGTCAGGGTGAGGCAAGATTCAGGAGGAAAGGAGACTGTTCTGGGACTTGGTGACTCCCCGGGAGAGGATTAGAGCGGGTTAAGGCCCCGGGCGACCCTCTAAAGGTCAGGTGCAAATTAGTGGTGGTCACGAGTGTGCTCGGTCTTTCTGCCCTCTTCCTGTTGGGGGGGTTCTCAAATGAGCAGCAGGGGTCAAGAGCGTTGTGGACACCGCTATAGTAGGAGTTTATGACTCACCGGAGGAGCTTTCGTTGTCTGAATGGGTTCGGAACCCCGGGCCGCCATCTTGTTAGTGTAGAGCAGCACCAGGGTTGAGGGGGGGTCGGTCTCGACGTGCAAGGGGGGGTCACGTTGGACCTGGTAGATTCGAGGTCAGGCAGTGAACAGCGTAGAGCTCATATCTGTGGTGGGTGATTGCCACTCAAAGGTGGTCGTATTAGACCAGATGAGTTCAGGGTCGTATTAGACCGGATACATTCAGGGTCAAACAGTGAACAGCGTGGAGCTCCTATCCGTGGTGAGAAATTGCCATTCAGTGGTGGTGGTTTTGTGGTTGTCAGGTCAGGGCTCGATGTCCTGGGCGGCCATCTTGTGGTTGGCACCGGACAGCTCTGTACCTCGGGAGAGGAGAGGTCGGTCTCAGGTTGCGGGGGGGGGGTCATGCTGCATCAAGGACAGGTCAGGCTGTCTTTACAACGACCTTTGGCGCAGTTGGGTTGTAAGTAGGGCATTTGTATTTTGGAGCCGATTTGTGGGCATGGCGGCCATCTTAGGGACAGGCACAGGCGAGTGGTAGTGAGTGTTGCCAGCTCGAGTCTTTTTTGGCAGGAGGGTCGCGCCCCACTTGGAACGGGTGAGAGGCTGTCCTGCAGGGGTTCTGAGTACCTCAATTCTAGTACTCACTTGATGGCTCAACAATAGAGCGAGTCCGGTATCTGCTTGCTGACCGGGGCGGCCATCTTGGAGTCAGGCGTCCGAGGGCTGCGGGGGTCAATGCTGTCCTGGAGTCTCCACGCCGCTTCTTTCTTCCGCTGCTCCTGTCTCGAAAATGGGGCCCGCGAGGAATTCGCAAGGAGGTGAGCGCCTGGGTGACCCAGGGACTTTCGATTTCTTCCCCCCAGTAGAACATCAGTGGGGTCGGGGCGTGGGTTAAGGAGCTACGTTCCTTCTTCTGTGGGGCTGCGGGGGTCAAAGCATTCTTGTGGTCTCCGCACCACTTCTTTCTTCTTTCTTCCGGCGCTCCTGACCCGTCATGGGGCCCACGGTCGATTCGCAGGGTGGTGAGTGCCTGCGTGACCCAGGGACTTTCAGTTTCGTTACGGGGCTTCGTTTCTTCGTCCGATTTCACCGTGGGTTCATGCGGATGGCGGCAGCAATGTATATTACTTCAAACCCCTTTTTGCATGCTCCGGTGGGGGAACGGCAAACGGGGTGTGCAGGGGGGACAAGCAGGGATTTCCACTGTGTCGGTGATCCTAGTGCCCGGGACCCAGGGACTTTCAGTTTCGTTACAGGTCTTTGATCCTTCATCCGATTTCTCCATGGATTCCTGCGGATGGCGGCAGCGATTAATAATGCTTCAAACCTCTTTTTGCATGGTCCGTTGGGGGAGCGGCAAAAGGGGTGTGCAGGGGGGGAAGCAGGGATTTCCACCGTGTCGGTGATCCTAGTGCCCGGGAGCTCTGTTATGGAGCTCCTTACCAGCGGCCATCTTGCAGGACAAGATCAAGACAGGACAAGATATGTTGGTGTATGCGAAGGGAAGTGGATCCCGTGGTCGCAGATTTGACTCACGTCCTCAATTATCTGGCAAGCTTAGCGGAAAAAGGCTTGGCTTACAGGTCGGTTAATACTGTCAGGTCCGCCATTACAGCAGGTCATGCTCCGGTTGATGGGGCCCCGCTGGGCGTACATCCCTTTGTCTGCAAGTTGCTGCGAGGGATTCGTTTGTCTCTTCCCCCGGAACCCCGATATTCAGTCCTCTGGGACGTACACTTGTTGTTTTTTTAAGTGTTAAATCTCCTCCTTTCCTGGCAACCCAATCGGTTCCTATCGCGGAAGGAAATTTCAGCAAAGCTAGCTATGTTGTTATGCCTACTCTCATGCAGGAGAGTCTCCGAGTCCGAGCCTTAGACATTACAGCTAGAGTTTTCTCCCCAGAAGGGGTGACTTTCACGGTGAGTAGAAGCACTAAGTCAAACACCCCCACAATTTCCTATCCAGCTTTTGCAGATTCCCTGAAACTCTGTGTGGTACAAAGCCTTAAAGCCTATGAGGAGGCTACGGAGGAAGTCCGTGCACCGGGCGAACGACAAATCCTGATAGCACTCAGAAAACCGTTCAAAGCGGTTTCTTCACCCACAATAGCCCGCTGGGTCCGATGGGTAATGCAAGAGGCGGGCATTAATACGAAAGCATTCGGGGCCCATTCAGCATGGGGGGCGATGGCCTCCAAGGCCTTCACTCTGGGCGCTCGTCTGGAAGATCTCATGAGAGCGGCAGACTGGTCCTCGGATTCCACGTTTAAAAGGTTTTACTTTAAACCAGTGATGAATGTGGCCCAGGTGGTGGTAAATAAGCTTTGAAGGAGCATAATCCTCGCCTCCGGTCCTGACATAGAATAGAAATTTGCCTAGCCTATGAGAAGGTAAGTTTCAGATCTATTAAGGACACGGAGGTGAGGATTATCCCTCCCAGCAACCAGGATGGATACGGACCCAACCGTATGGGAGTAAGTAACCTATCTTCGTGGTGATTTGTTCTATGGTACAGCTTTATAGCATGACATTGACTTGATGATATTGTGCATATGTTTCTTTCATGTACCTATGGGATGACATTGCCGATGCCCCACAAGAAAGCCCAAAGGATGGTTCGATTCAAAGTGTACAAAGGCATACACCGCTTTGAAAAGAATGTCCCATAGTATCCCTAGAAATCCGACAGCATTAAGAGAGGTGAGGAAAGTATATAATAACGCGATTAAAGAACGTAAAGGGGAGTTAAAAGAAGAGCTCTGGCAGACCCTCTATGAAGCCACTGAGTCCAAGGACGGGGCGGGCTTTTGGAGGGCCGTAAGGGAACCCTTTCTGGAGTCGGGGGACACTCCTACCATTGAAATAGCGATCATGGAAGAGCAGTGGGTGGAGCATTTTGCGAAAACTTTTGGTAATAACAACATTGTAAATGATGTAGAAACTCTAAACGAGGGAGGTGACGAAAATATATCATTATGTCCAATAACCGCTAACGACCTCCAAATTACTTTGGATGAGGTAAATCGGGCAATCATGACAAGTAAGGGGGGTAAGGCGCCCGGCCCCGATGGGATTCCCGTAGATTTATATAAGAGTAATTTAGAGCTATGGGGCCCAATACTTACACAAGCAATTACGGCCAGTTGTTCTCTTAAGCACTTTGAGACTTGGTCGGAATCCATTTAGTGCCCATTTTTAAAAAGGGAAACAGAAAAGATCCCACATGACACCGACCAATATCCTTGTTAGATTCCTTGGCGAAAATAGCGGGGCGTATAGTATTAGAGAGATTACAAGATTGGGCCGAGGAAAATAAAATACTCTCGGATTTACAATTCGGATTCCGTAAGGGATTGGGAACCCTCGAACAGAGCCTTAATTTGAGCATTCTTATCGGTAAATACACTTGTCTAAAAAAAAGGAAGGCTATTCTTAGCGTTTGTTGACCTAACCGCAGCCTTTGACTGCGTAATACATGAGAGGCTGTGGGGAGTCCTTCGGGATTTGGGGGTGAACAATACTATTATGCATTTCCTGAAACACCTTTACCAGAACGCCAAGGGCAGAGTCCGTTACGGTCTCAATGGAGAATGTACAGTACCCTTCCCAATTAAGAAGGGGGTCAGGCAAAGATGTGTGCTAGCCCCCTTCCTTTTTAACCTTTATACAAACGGCTTAGAACAAGCATTGATAAAAGCGGGACAAGACTTCCCCATGATAAAAGGGCGAGCTATACCGGCAATAATGTATGCAGATGATGCCGTCCTGATGTGTCGCACCCAAGTGGGCTTACAAAGATTATTGGATGGCTTTGCAGCATTTATTCGCGACTTAGGACTAAGGGTGAACACATCAAAAACATTTATTATGAGGTGCGGCATAGGTAGTAACAAATGCAGAGATATGTTCATTATCAACAGTTTTAGCTATTTAGGAGTACTATTTGATTATAAAGCTACATGGGTCCAGGCTGTGCAGATGAGAAAACTCGCTTTTACGAAAACTACCGTAGCCCTAGTCAACTTTTCAAAAAAATTAGGAATGAGGCCCCCGCAAGTCCTATTACAAATCTACAGGGCTAAATGAGTATCGACAGCTTTGTATGGTAAGGGAGTGTGGGGCCATTGTAACGTCCAACCACTACAAACGGTTGAGAATCAGTTTCCAAGATATATCCTAGCTCTCCCGAGTAGCGCATCATCATATGTCTGTCACACGGAACTGGAGGTTCCATTCTTAACTGATTTAATTAAAATAGAACCAATTATGCTCTGGTACAGGATATGGAGCTGCGAGGAAACCCATTTGAATCAGGAGATTTTAACTGATGTCTTGGGATTGACTGGTGTGTTAAAAATGAAATGGTTAAAATATGTCCGGGATTTTCTGTGTGATTTAGGTTACCCTGAATTTTATAACGAACCAAGCAAAATGAGTGTGATGTCAAGAAAGGAGCTGAAAGTTAAATGTTTATCATTACTTGAATCATGTCGACTATCAGAAGAAATTGTTAAGCCCACAGTATTGCACCATCAGATGATAGTTATAACCTACAGCATCCAACCTTATCTCATTTTAGTGCGTGGCCAATATGATAGACTGTTGTTCATCGTATAACCAGCTTCCCTAATATGAACGAATGGTTAAGGGAGATGCAATTATGCCCCTGTGACAACAGGTCAGAGCAAACAACAATTCATGTAGCTTTCTTCTGTAAATTGTTTAACCTACAAAGGAAAAAATGGTTAGTGCCTCTTTTAAAGAAACTTGCTTTTAGAAGATGCCGATCGGCGTTTTTAGCCTTACAATTTTAAAAAAAATGAATTTATGATATGGATTTTAACAAATTTTCTGAAAAGCGTGATAAAATGTAGGAAGTTGATAATACTGTGATGAACTAACTGTATTACTATTGTATCTCTACGGGAAAGGAGCCGGCGTTTGTTAAATCTTGAATAACTATGTATTTTATGATGTGCTTTTATGATCTTCTTACACAGAAGTCGAATAAAGTTTCTTTACTTACTTACATTGCCGATGCTGACCCATATTGTCTTTCCAGGTAACGAGGTATTGAAGCAAGATGCGTAGAAGAGAGAACAGCGTGACTCGCGCAAAGAAAGAGGGGCTACAGGAAGTGACAGTAAAGGTTATACAACCTGGATAACGGACACTGAGAAAGAACTAATGGAGTTTTCTGTTTTGTTGTTTCATGGTGTTATGGGAAATGTAGTTTTGCTTTAATCTGATGGCTGCTTGTTGTGATTTTGACGATTAAAGCGAAGAGAGAAAGCATAATCCTCGCCTCCGTGTCCTTAATAGAATTGAAGCTTACCTTCTCGTAGGCTAGGCAAATTTCTACTCCTCTCCCCAAACACATGCTCATACAATCTTGATAATGCAATTACCGCTTTGCTCACGCTCTCCTTGACCTATCACCCTGCCCATCTCCCATGTGTATTTTACCGTGTTATTCATTTAACAATCCATTTTTGTAGCTAGGTTTGTGCTTTGTAAAGCCAAAAAATACATACTTACATGCAGTGTCCATCAAATTGGGTGTCATTACCTTATGGCACCCTGGAATTCTTTAAATACTTTCATAATTACAAACCTATGAAATATTTTAGCAACACCAAAATAAACCTTTTTTCAAACCCTCTTATATAGTGTCATCAATTTGCATGGCTACTGGTTATTTAGCTCAGAAGTACTAACTGCGTGTTATATTAACTAATATCAGAACAATGGTGGTAATTATGTCCAGTCACAGCATTCAAACATTATGCTATCTTTCTAGGTATTAAACCTCAAATTTGCATTTTTTTCCCGGTATTGCTGGTGGTATCAGGCACTTCACTTCTATTTGAGAATATTTACTTCCGGCGAATCTAAAGTTTTATATTCAGCACCGACTTCTATAACATCTTCATTCGCATCTCTCTTTCCATGATGCAGTTTTAGGGCTAATTTGCTAATTAGTGGGAATTAATATTGACTTTCTTAATGTTAACTTGAGTTGATCATGTCGTGTGATTTATATGATCCACGTTTTCAATGATTTGCTCAAAGGAGGGGGATTTCGATTTAGCTCTGTATTTGCATATGCCTGCCAGCGCAATATTGGCTTCATGTGGTCTAACATACTCAACATATTTAATCTAGGAGAGTGCCATAGGGTTGCAGTGAAAATATCTCCACTACCTATGTTTGAAGAAAGGTCTGTTCCATTAAACCAAATCAAGAAATTAAGTATAGTATGCAAATTATTATTGTTAGGAGGGAAATGGTTCAATGTCTATAGTTCTATAGTTTATGTTCTCTGTACGTGTACATTCTGATGACAATACGTGTCTATTGTTAGAAAATTGGATGGCAACTTTCTCCGTAAGCTAATGCTTGCCTCAAATTGTTGCAATGACTATAAGGTAACACAGCAAGTCAAACTCAGGCATCTACCTGGCCAATGTCCTTAAAATGATTACCTCAAAATTGAGCTACAGTGATACATTTTTTTTCTGGAATTAGAAATCACTGAAGTGAGGTATAACTGAGTGAGGTTTTAGAACTGCCATTAAAACCTGTGTCATTTGGATTAGTTATTTTACTGCACGATGAAAAATTGAATTACATACCACTCCTGAAAAAGGTGAAGTCTGTTTGCTTTTATTGATTGATGCAGTATGTAAATTGTTTTCAAACACTTACCAATGCTGAAATTGCGTCCACTCTATCTTCTGGTTGTCATCCACAAGTATTAGCATCCACAGAAGCTGCACTACAGTTTACCAACATCTCCAAAGATTTAGGGCCTTATTAGGAGTTTGGCAGTCTTGGAGCGGGGCCGCCACACCACCGCCCCACTCAAAGACTGCCAAAGCCATAAGAAACTGCCCGCCAGAATATGACTTATTTTTGTCTCTGGCGGGTGGTTTTGTGGGGGTCTCACTGTGGTGTCTATGTAAAATGCATCAGAATGGGAGCTTCAAAGGCAGTTCTTGCAGGGCATGGACTGTCAAGTCCATGCCCTGCAGGAACTGGGGATGCATGCATACGGGGGGGCACATCATGTGCCCCCCTGCATGCATCCCCTGGCGCAGGGGCAACAGGGGGCCCTGTAGGGCCGCTTTTGTTTCCTCAAGCCACACTTTTCATGCCGGGCTCAACGCCATGAAAACTGTGGGCGTGTGGAAACTCCTATTATGCTTGGCGGCGCTGCAGCTGCACCGCGAGCATACTAGGGGCCTCAGACTGCTGGAATACAACCAGGGATCACGGATTCCTGGCGGCAGCAGTGGTACCATGGCGGTCCGTCTGCCCAGCTTCTAATAGGGCAGTCGGACCACTGGTGCAGCGGTAGCCGCACTGCCATAATGGGTTTGGCGGCCTATCGGTCCGCCAAACTCATAATAAGGCCCTTAACTAAAAATGTCAGAGTGGGAAGGCGGCTAATTGATTAAAATGGCCCTGGGGCAATTGTTATGGATATGGTGCATATGCCTAACAGACTTGATCTGCAGGAAATTGAACTAATGCTGTGATAAACAGTGTACTCATAAGCATAATAAATGAGGTTGTGCCTCTCCTCTACACAAAATCAGCTGCCTATCAAAGGCCTATAGCTGGCCTTCAGACACCCCAGCTAGTCCTTATAGATCCTTACCCCATCTCTTAGAGAAGTTCAGAGACTCCTAACTAGTCCTCAGTCTCAAGATATTCTTCATAAACCATTATGTCATCGTCTATAGCTGAATAGCAGATAATCTCAAGCTATCATGTAAGCCTTTCACTAATGTGGGGTTAGCACAAGTCTTTACTGGAGCTTTTAAAAAAAATCAGTTTTAGATTGTTTAGATGCATGTAGTCTTTGTTCTCTTTGTGCATTCATGCACATCATATGTTTTGTTTACTACAGTCTGGGCTATCAATTGGTGCAACTACTACATCCATATCTTATTGAAGCCTGCACATTTAGTAAACATGTGGAAATGTTATAATTTTTCAACAGATTTGCTCAATATTTTGTTGAGTTTTCTATTGGAACACTAATAAAGGAAATGTTACTCGGAATGTCTGGAGTCCGGAAGCCCCAAATATGTGTAAGTTTCCCTATGTAACTTAGTCAGCCTGATCAAATTATGTAAGATTAGAACGAATTACTGAATTAGGGCTGAATCTATGTTTCTGGTGCACGTTTCATATGATGACATGTCACACCGAGGAGCATATTGAAAGTATAAAAATAAGTTCATAATTCTGCAAGATCTAAAGAATCTGCTAGTGCAAACTGGTCCTCCCTTGCCCTACCTGGCTGGCTAGGTAGTCCACACTGAACATGAAAGGTTTATTAGATTTTTAGCTTGTTTGGAATAATGGCAATTCTGTTAACTCTCCTTCATGGAGAAACATATTTTGGCCTCACTCTCTGTAACTCTCAGGGGTATATTCACAAGAACGTGCGCTAAACATCGTCAAAAAAGGTTAACGCAACTTCACACATCGCAGCCTATCGCAGGAAAATAACCCTGTGTTAACGTGGAATTCACAACACGGCGGTACCATGCGATAGTCTCCCGAAACCGCAGCCAATGTCCACGATACAACCACCGCGATGGAGATAAAAACACAAACCCCAACGCGTAAAAAGTCGCGATGGGCCCAAACGCGATAAGAAAACAGTGATAACCAGCGAGAGGCCAGGAAAACCCACGCGTAATGCGGGAAAAAGCACAAGAACAGCATATGGAAAATGCCACTAAAAAGGAAATGAACTGCGGAGTACCATGGATGCATCCTGACCGACTGCAGAGGACAACATGAACCCCACAAGCCCCACGGAGGAACAGCCAGGAATCCAGGGGTCGTGGAAGGGCACTGGCATGAAGTCTGCCATTGATTAATCAAGACTCAGTTATAGATGCGGGACCTACTGGACTGCAGTGTAGGCCGGCTTCAGCGGTGGAGTATGTCAACAAATAAGGACTCCTGGGGGCCTGTGTCACGGAGGACAGCAATGGTCTGAGGAGGCTGCCAAGGTCGTGGGCATGGGGCTTGGAGCTTGCACCGGCACGTGGTGGGCCCTCTTTGACACATGCTGGTGTCTGCAGGTGAGCAGTGCCGCCTGGGTGCGCTGGGGCGGGCAAGCCGGGTCTGGGTATCAGCGGCCTGGGGTGCAGCAGGTGCACAGGCTCGTAGGCCCCGCTGCTCACGGCGTCGGCCTTGTGGCGGGCTGAGAGGTGCCACTCTGGAAGTCACGTTGCCATTCTAGGAGAGCACCACGCTCAGTGCCACAGTGTTTTTAGCCACACCCCTGCGCAGGCCTGGCATGAGCCCGGCCAACCCACTACGCTCACGCACACAGGGGGGGACGCAGCGAGCGACATTTCCGCGATCTACCCCACAGCCTGAGGTGACATGGTTGCGTCCACTGTCCACTACTCTCCAGACACCAGCAGTTAATGTCTGCATGGACATATCTGTGGATTGCATACCCAGGTCTGTCCAGCACATTCACGCCACACTTGTCGTTGTGTACATTCCCATTCATGGGTCACTTGCCTCCTTCGCACATGCCTGCTTTCCGCCTCTCCACACGTTCAGCTGTTGTGTGGCTGTGGTGCCATGATGTAGCTGGCTTGTGTACATGGGAAGCCCAGGATCCCAATGGAGTTGTGTTGTCGTGTCTGGTAGGTGGGCATGTTGATTGACATGTTGTATGTGGACTAAGGGTGATTAGTGCATTCCCACAGTTGTGCGTTGTGTGATGGTGGAGTTGAGGTGTGTGGTGTGTTGATTTGGTACTTACCAACGAGCAGTGCATTTCCATAGGAGTCATCCTGGAAGCGCTGGTTGATGATGGACTGTCGGAAGATGTAGGAATCGTGTACACTGCCTGGGTAGTTTGGGACGACATTGGTGAACATTCCCCGGTGGTCCACTATTGCCTGCACATTGATGGAATGCGTGTGCTTTCTGTTGCGGTAGATGTGTGCAGTGTAGGCAGGGGCCACAAGTAAGACATGTGTACAGTCAATAGCCCCCAACACGTGAGGGAATCCAGCAATGGCGTAGAAGCCTTGCTTGGTCTCCAGCTGTTCCTGCGCAGTGTGGGGGAAGTGAAGGTACTGGGGTATGAAGCTGATGATGGCATCCAGGACAGGTGTGATGGACTTTGATAGGGCTGGCTGTGAGAATCCTCCGACTCTGGCCATTGTTGGTTGGAAGGTACCAGTGGCCAA
The DNA here is from genome assembly GCA_963921515.1 of Calotriton arnoldi. Lineage (NCBI taxonomy): Eukaryota > Metazoa > Chordata > Amphibia > Caudata > Salamandridae > Calotriton > Calotriton arnoldi. Next base: position 645,084 of record CAWUFW010006793.1, on the reverse strand, counting down.
CATATGCAGCACAGCCAGCAGCTTTGTCTGCGGAGGGATGTTGGTTGTCCGCTGTGTTGGGGCCGTCAGCCTGTGGCCGATGTTGGTCATGATGCAGAGGATGGTTGTCCTTTTGAAGCTATAGTGGGCAATGACTTCCTCGGGCGTTAGGTCTGTGAGACTAGTGCGTTTTCGGTAGGTCCGCTGTCTTACTCTGCGCTGCCTCTGTGGTAGTCCGTGGGAAGTGCCGGTCAGGGTCCTGGGGGTGGCGGCGGTCCTGGGGGTGGTGGCGGTGGGTGTTGTGGCCCTGTTGGGGCTCCAAGCTGCATGATGAGTAGCTCCATGGCGTCAGTTGTTCTTCGGGTGTGGCTGTGGGCGGGGCTCCATTACCTACTACAGGTAGTCGTCCTGCTTAACACCAGCAATAGGCAGGTGTTAAATACCTGCTGCTACCGCGGCTTATCGCATGGTTTTGACTTGCATCGCGGATCTGGCAGTTCGTTGTGAATGTGGCGAAGTGGTATTTTCGTGTGTTTTTGCACGGGAACGCCTACTCTGCATCTCATTAAGGTTAGTTGGTGGTGTCACCCGTGGAGATAAATTTTGCGGCTGTTATCGCGGGAATACTGGCGATGTCTGCAGTTTGCACCCGCTTGTGAATGGGGCGATAATTCTATCTCCACTTTTGATGCGCTAAAGTGCCGATAACTCGGCGATAAGTCCTTGTGAATATGCCCCTCAGTCTCCTCAGCATGGGGATAGTAGAAATAAGTATTTTTCTAGGGGATCGAGTTGCCCACAGGTGATAAATGGGACGCAGTGTACTAAGGAAAAGTGGAAAGCAATTTCAAGAGAAGATCTAACTCTCCATCGAGTTCTCTGGCTCCAGTCTCACCCCAGCTACCCTCTTTATGCGTTGGGGCCTTTCGGATCAGCTAGTAGGGCAGCTAGACAGATGGATGGCTAACATGGTACATAGTGAAAGTCAGAGCGCATCTCTCGAGACTGTCACACAGAATGCTGCTTGCCTTCATGGCTCCTGTCTTTGTTATGTTATGTTATTTTCATTTGTAACGTGCGCAGATACTTTGAGAGTGTCCCCGCGCGAACCTTGAGAGATAGAGAGAGGAGCCACATTTAGGGAAAGAGGAAAGTTTTCAACTTCTTTTTTAAATGAATGGGGTACTGAATGCAGCGGAGAGCAAGAGGCAGCACATTCCAAGTAAGAGCGGCTTTCACAGCCAGAGAGCTACCACCCGTCCTTTGCAAGCAAAAGCGTGGGACTTGGGCCAGGAGTTGGAAAGTAGAACGCAGATGTCTTGTGGGAGTAAAAGGAAAAGCGTTTCTGAAGATAGCTTGGCCCTGTGGCATGAAGAGCGCAATGGGCAATAACTAAGGACTTGAATTTAACCTGCTCTGCTACGGGCAGCCAGTGAAGAGCACAAATATGTTGTCTCACACTGCATCTGGCAGGGATATTCAGGAGAAGCCTGGCGGCTGCGTTCTGCACCACTTGCAGTTTAATTAGTAAGTAGCTCGGGGCGCCAATATAAAGAGCGTTGGCGTAATCCAGCCGAGAAAGAATGAGGGCTTGGGTAACTGTCTCCTTGGCTGCCCGAGGAAGAAGGGGGAGGAATTTCCTGAGAATTTTTAAAAACCCAAAGCAGGTCCCTGACAGCTTTTTGATCTGGGTCGAGAATGTGAGGTACTCCTCGAACTAAACCACTAAGTTCTTAACGGGATTCCCTGATGAGGCAGGAAGCACCGAATCGGACGGCCAGAGTATTTCCCTAAACCGAGGGGGAAACTTTCCAAACAGGAGAATTTCCGATTTCTCCTCATTGCATTTGAGTTCTGCTGAGGCCAACTAGTGAAAAACTGTGGTCAAGCAATGTTTAGCGGCAGAGGTAGAGCACTCGTTTTTTCCCCATGTAAACAGGAGCTGGGTGTCGTCAGCGTATGCAATAATCTTTGCACCTAGGTCCTCAGCCAGCTGAACCAGAGGGGTGACATAAATATTAAAAAGAAGAGGGCTCTGGGAAGAACCCTATGGTACCCCTGTAGTCACTTTTTTCGGTAAAGAGGAAAACGGTGGGAGCCACACCTGCTGCGTCCGATTCTCCAAGAAGTATTTGAGCCAGCCCCAGGCAGTTCCTGATATGCCAATCTCAGCCAGTCGGGTGAGCAGCAATGAGTGAGGAACTGTATTGAATGCCGCCGAGAGGTCCAGCAAAATCAAGGCAGCCCTCCCGCCGGCATCCAAACAGTCTCTGATGGCTTCAGAGATTTCCACCAGGGCTGATTCAGTACTGAAAGAGGCCCTAAATCCCGACTGAGCTGGATGAAGAAGGCCTGAACTTTCAACGAAGTCGGTCAGCTGTCTGGTGACCACTTTTTCGCATACCTTAGCCACACTAGGCAAAAGGGAGATCGACTGGTAGCTTACCGGGCTCAGGGGGTCAAGTAATGGCTTTTTTAGTAGAGGGAGAATCTTGGCCTGCTTCCAGGTTGCCGGGACAAGAGCTTCAAGGAGGGACATGTTAATGAGTCTATTGACTTCTGGATTAACAGTATCCGCAACGCCAGCCAGAAGTCTGGCAGCACAGGGGTCCGAAGGGGATCCTGATTTCAGACCCTTTAAAATTTTTGAGTGAGCTGGGTAGATCGATGGGGACAAATGCAACCAGCGAGTGGAGGGGAGGGGCCAGCGAGGCCCCTCCAACCAGGGGGGTGCCAGAGTCCTTTTTGAAAGAAGTAAAGGACGCCTGTATGGTGTGAATTTTCTCCATAAAAAAAGTGGAGAGATCTTCACACCAGGAGGCAGAAGTTGGAAGCATACTTGATTGCGCTTTGGGAGGCAGGAAACTCTGAACTATGGAAAAAATGTCCTTTGAGTTATTCTTAGCTGCATCAATTCTATTCCCATAGTAAAGGCTTTTGGCCTGCACTATAGCCGTGTAGTAAGTTTTTTGTTTGTTTCTCATCATAAGTTTATCCGCAGGGCAGTACTCATTACACCAGGCTCTCTCCAGTTTCTTACACTCCTGCTTCAGTATCCTCAAAGCAGGAGTGAACCAAGGATTAGAGGGGGAGTCTCTGGAGTGCCTATGATGGGTGGCGGGGGAGATAAGATCCATAGTGTTAGAGAACCAGCTTGTGAAGCCAGCAAGCCCTCCTACAAGGTCATTGGCGGGAGGGGGTCTGGTGGCCGCCAAGGCCTGGCTGAATGTCAGCGGGTCAATTCTATCAAAAGCCGGCTCATGCTCAGACCGGGGAGAAAGGTTGCCATCTAACTTTTCCCAGGAAAAGTATGTCAGAAAGTGAACTGACCAGGGAACCGGGATGGGGGTTTCGACCGAGATAGAAAAATCCTGTACCATCTAAAGAACCTATCAGTGCAAGTCAGACCGCCCTTTCTCTAACTGGCTGGCCAGGTAGCACACACCGAACATAAAGTTAGTTAGATTGGGGGGCGTGGCCAAGCATCCATGGAGCAGGACCCACACTGGGAGAGCTCGCACCAGAATCCCCATCTGATATCATCCTGTAGACTATAGGGCATGTGAACTCCAGCGCAGCCCCCTTTGGCCCCCCGGTGCTGCATACCGAAGTGGGGGAGGTGAACAATGCTCCATTTCAGCACTCAGCGGCTGAAGATTCCAGCAGTGTGCACGGCCCACAAGATGGCAGATAAGGGCCATGCCTAACTTGTGATCAGGACCCGACAGAGCTGGAGGCCTGAAGGCGAGAGAGTCCTGGAGGCCGATCTCTGTGGCAGGGTCCCGGATGATCTGAAGAGTCTATTAAAGTAAGCACTGCTGAGCAACCCTGTGGCGCAGGAGATGAGCCCCCTTGGCACCGCCGCTGTAGAAGACCGGTGGGAAGATTGCCTTCGACGCACAAGTTAATCTGCCCTGATTGTCGGAGACTCACAGCGGCTGGCAAAGAAGCAACACAGAGGATCTGAGCAGAGGTCAGTTGGTGCATTGCTGGACCCTCACCTGCCCACTCTTCGGCCAGTAAAGTATCACAGTGGTGGCATCCTCCTGAGGGGTGCACCCTGGCTGAGAAGGGAGTGGACGGCTTCCCCTCTTATCCATATTGAGGGGAGAGCAACCCAACAGATGCTGGAGATGTGAGCAGAGCACACTCATGCATAAATAAGTGGCACAAAACATTGTGGGCAAGAATGGAGTAGCCGCTCCCCCCCATTGGCACATCCTGCTTGGCCTCAGACGCCATAATGGAAGAGAAACTTCACGAGCGCCATACGGCTGCTCTGCCACCTGCCCTGATGCTGGCATTCAGAGATGCGTGTAATGGAGCCTGGGCTACTGCAGTGCCCAGGCCATCTGGAACCTTCTGCATTCTCAAAGCATAGGTGTGAGCCAGATAAGTAGGGACACCTCGGACACATACGCCCATCCCCTGACCCAAGACGACGGAGCGTTCAGATCAGAGAGTGCACATAGGGGGAGATCTGAGTATTGGGGTAGGATTACGAGCATTGTGGCTGATATCACATCAAAGGAAGTCCCTTGCACACCGGGGCACGGCCTATTAAGCTGGTTCCTGCATACCGCTAGGAATAAAGCTACAGGCAGATTCCAAGACTTAGCCTACATCCTAGCGAAACGAGAAATCACTAGAAATCAGAAAACTTTGGGGGGACCCAGAGTGGAAACATGCCGCAGAGAGCTTGAGAGGTAGACAGGATATGAGAGCGCAGTGCTGCTTAGAGATCTGAGAAGGGGGAGAGGTTCTTTATGATTGACCAGGGCCTGCGAGGTACTGGTAGATTGCATGCAAGTCCCAGATTCCTCGCATATGGCACTGTCCCCAGATAACTCTCCGGAGAGGACCTCTGCCACCAATGACTGAGATGATGAGTTGCCTGAGTGCAGATTCTATTGAGGATGTGAGTGGTAATTATATTGTGATCTATGTTAGGACACCACTTTTACTTTAGGAGATGAGACACTTCCAATTGGAACATAACAACATGCTATCAAGACGCGTGTCCACTTGGACACGGGAGGGGAGAGGATGTTTGGAGAGAACGAGCTGAGCAGCTTGCTAGTCACTTTGTGGATTATGCCTTCTTACGATGCAAAACCGAATGAAATCTCTTAAAAAAGTAATGATAATAAAGTTTTTTAGATTTTTAGAATTTATATTTTAAATACTCCCCCACATGGAGAAACATATTTCAAGCCTTCAACGCAATCAGTTAACCTCTGGGTCTCCAGAGCATGGGGGTATAGCAGACATAAATGTTTTTCCTATTGGTTCGGGGTGCCCATAGATAAAAAACTGGATACAGTACATTATGGAAAATTGGAAAGCTATTTCAAGGAAAGATCTGTTTCTCGGTATAGTACTACACCTCCAGTCTCACATCAGTTTAGTAACCAGCTATGCACCCTATGCACTGGTAGCAGAGCAGCTCACACGTTGGATGCCCACATGTGGCATAGTGGGAGTCAGAGCAGGACTCTTAAGAGCTTCAAGCAGAATCCTAGTGTCAAACCCTTTGTGAGTGTGCTCAGGCAGAGCCTTTATGATTACAATTCTTTAGACATCAAATGAGAGATTCCTACCTGCTCATAATTGAAATTTATGACTTATGAAATGTAATTAGTTAACTCAATGTTATCCTATGGGAGAGGTAGGCCTTGCAGTAGTGAAAAACGAATTTAAGAGATTCTCACTACCAGGACATGTAAAAAGTAAAAGTACATGTACAACTATTTAAATACGCTGCACCGTGCACTATGGGCAGCTTAGGGCCTACCGTAGGTGTAACTAATATGTATTAAAAAAGAAGGACTTGGCCTTCAAATGGTTTATTTTGACAGGTCGAAATGCCAGTTTAAACTGCACTCACAGGCTGCAATTTCAGGCCTGAGGCATGTTTACAGAGTTACGTAAGTGGGTGGCACAATCAGTGGTGCAGGCTCACTAATAGCTTTTAATTTTCACGCTCTGGGTACCTTTAGTTCCACTTCCTTAGGGATTAGCAAGTAAATTATTAGTGCCTATTGAGTGAAGCCAATTTCATCATGTTTAAAGAAGAAAGCACAGGCACTTTAGCACTGGTTAACAGTGGTAAAGTGAGCAAAGTCCTAAACACCAACACAAATGGGTTCAGAAAACTGGAGGGTGAAGGCGAAAATTTTGGGGATGAACCTGCAGAAAGGGTGAAGTCAAGCAGTATCAAATATTAGTGCTCTTATGTCACAATATTTAATTACTGTGCATGTAAAATGTATATTGGGCACAGGTTTTCCCAACACCTACTTTCAAGTCTGTCTTTTCGTAACGGAGTTTTGATGGCAATTCACTATTTCATTAAAAGTGTTCATCAATTTCATATTTTTTACTTGGGTTGAAATTGTCATCTTATTCAAATAGGTTATGTTTTAAATGATTTGCTCAAACGAAGGATACTAAGATTTTGTTCTGTATTAGCATATGCCTGCCAGAGGAACTTTGGCTTCCAGTTGCCCAACATACTCAAACTATTTCATCTAGGAGAGTCACTCTGCCTTCGGGTTGCAATGAAGAAGTCTCTACTCGATATGTTAGCAGAAAGAGCTATTTCCTTAAAATAAATCAGGAAACGAAGTATATTCTACAAATAATATTGTTAGGAGTGAAATGGTTACATTTCTATAATTATTTATTTTATGTTCTCTTTACGTGTACCTTCTGTAGGTAGAAATCTAGGGGGTAAATTGTCTCAATAAGCTAACGATTGCCTCAGAATCCTTCAATGTCAATAAGGTCATAAATTTGAATGCCAACAAGACACACTCAGGATTCTAAAACAGCCAAGGTCATTAGAATGATTGCCGAAAAATTGGGCTATTGTGATCGTGACACATGCTGTTTTCAGTGTATATAAATTATGGAATTGAGATATAAAACACATTTATGATTGATATAGATCTACGCAAAATATAGTCATAAAGCCGGACTTTGCTTCTGTGAAGTGTGTCAGAGTCTGAAATATTGTAAAATTTGACTACTTCCCTCTTAAAACTTCCTTTAAAACTCGTGCAATTTTGCTCAGGTATTTTACTGCAAAATGTACCATTTCACACCATACATGTGATAGAGCGCCATGTTCTTGTGAAATTTGTAGGGGTGCATCATAATCGCCGATAGCTCGCACCCGCATATATTCAGCTATATATATCAATGAATGGCCAGTAAAATGTAGTTATAAACCACAGTTATTAGAGTGAATAAGAAGCGTAATTGTGCTATATTAATCACGCAAATGTAATGCTTTACCGAATTGTGTTTAAAATAATGCATAGATGAATCAGCCCATGTGTAATCGAGATACAGTAGTTAAACGTGTACCATATTAAGTTGCACGTGTAGTTCACTTTTCGCATATGAAATGTAATGAACCAATGCTTATAGAAGTGATTAAGATTTGTGTGTTTAAAATTGTGTAAAGGCCTGACTGCATATACGCCAAGGAAAGGCCTGATTGTTCTTATGTTAGCTTATTTTGCAGGCAGAGAAGGTTCTCTTGGAAAGGCTCTCTGGGCACCGACAGTAGATTTAATTAGCACAGTAGAGGGTTTCTGTTGAACGTATCTTCTGTTGCAGGTGCAAGGACACATGCCTCGTTAGTTAAAGACTGGCCTTTGTTTCACAAGTTAGAGCGATGAGAGGCATGGAAATGGGAGTGCAATGGAATTTAGGGATGATACTTTAAGCGGAGAAGGTGCCTGGGACTCAAGGTCATCGCAACCGTCCAAAATGAAGTAACCGTTTCGATGGAAAAGTACAAGGAAGAAGACCTGGCCAAAGAGGCGTGACAAAAGGCGTGTTCAATTGTATTGGGTTTTGTATTAGGGATAGTGCCCCGGGGGTGGAGGGCGGAGAAGAGGTAGGAGAGACCAGAGAGAAGGGCAGAGAGGGATTTGGTGAAGGCGCATCTTAAATCTGAGCTTAAGTTCTAAGTGAGTGCACTTCTTAGGAAGTCTTCACAGCTGACACCTTTTACTTACTCTTGCCTGGGAAATTCGTTAAGTAGGTATGTCATCTTAGAAATAGAGTAGGGACAGTCAATGGGTTTTTCTGTTTGCTTAGATAAATGAGGAATAACATAGAGATTGGAGCTGTTATTGCGTGTTTAATACTTCTGGAGTTAACGATTCTTCTCATCCTGAGTCGGATGAGACTCCTGCGTAGGATGCTATTTGTATTAGTGCCCATTTATTTCTTTAACCTCGTGTTGAGGTGCTTGCACGTGCAGTTATTCTTGGCTGTAATAAACCCACAAAACTGAATTCGGAGTCAGTGGTCTTTATAGGAAAACTAGAGTGAAAAGAAATGATTGCATAACTGAAAAAGATTTTCTTCCCTTTACACTATTCAGCAGGTAAAAAGATCCTGGCGACCTGAAGATCCTTAGAAAAGATAAGATAAGGATCAGCGTTATCACATGCAGCTGAAGAAGGATGAGCCCGCTTCCTTTGCTTGATGGATGCTGTATGTAAACGGTTTTCAAACACTCAATGCACGCTGATTTTTCTTCACCCCTCCGATTGTCTTTCACAAGTGCTGCAATCCGTAGAATCTGCACCACTGACGACCACCACCTGCAAGGGTTTAGCTGACATTGCCAGAGTCGGAAGGGGGCAAATTAATTACAATGTCCTGCTACCATTTGGCATGTGTTTGGTGCATGTGCCTGAGGGACATGATCTGGAGGAAATCGAGCTAATGCTGTGACAAAACAGTTTAGTCAATCACAATAAATTGGGTTGTGCCTCACCTTGACTCTAAACCAGCTGGACCTCAGAGGCCCATAGCTAATCTTCAGGTACGCAAGCTGATCCTTGGTCAGAGATTCCTCATTAGTCCCCAGTCTCAAGATATTCTTCATAAACTGTTGTCTCTTCCTTGGACGTCCATAGCTGTTGATCAGACACTCTCATGTGGTCCTGTAAGCTGTTCACTATTGTGGTGTATGCGCACCTCTGTGCTTGCGCTTTTCCTAAAAATCAGTGTTAGATTGTTTAAACACATGAAGCTCCTTGTTCTCCTTGTGCATTAATATATAGCATTTGTTTTGTTTGGCACGATCTGGGGCTATCAATTGGTGCAATGCCTACATCAATATCTTATTGCAGCCTGAAGATACAGAAAGAAATGTTGAGATATCATTTTTTAACAGATTTACTCAATATTATGTTGCATTTATTAATTGAACAAACATACATGTTGGAACCAGGGGCGGCTCTTCCATGTGGGCGGAGGAGCGTCACCCCACTGCTTTCACGCAGTGCGAGAAGCAGTAACATAAAATGGTATTTTACGCACTGCGAGAAAGCGGAAGGGTTTGGTTGGGCATGGACGGATGAGCGGTCCTGCAACAGGACAGGGGAGGAGTGGCTAGCCCAATGTTGCGGGCCCTCATTGTTTGGTCGGCCCTCTGGGGCCAAACAAACCAGTCATGCGCACTCTGCGAGTTTCTCCATGTAGGCTGCATGTAGCCTACATGGAGAAAATGGCCTCCCATAAGCGCCTGGTTGGGCGCCGTCCCACCAATCACAATGCTACCATTGCAGCGTTGTGATTGGCTTAGGGGAGGGGAGGGAGGCTGCCTGCTTCCTGCGAAGAGCAGAGAAGCAGAGACGACGCGGGACAGGTTCGGGCCGTATAAGGTACGTTTAAAAAAAAATTTAAATTAAACCTCCCCTGCACGACCCCCTCCCTGCGCAAAACCCCCACTACCCGCGAGTCATGCCGACCGCGACTGGTTGGAACACTAATGAAGGAAAAGTTGCGGTGAATGTCTGGAGCCGGTCAGTACCAAATATGTGTGAGTTTTCCTAGGTGATTTAGTCTGCCTAATCAATTATGCAATATTAGAACAGATTTCTAAATTAGGGGAGAATCTTCGTTTATGAAGAACGGTTCATTTGATGACAGCTATTAAACTGAAGAGAATATGGAAAACATTCAACACATTTGCGTATTCTGTTCACTCTAAAGAATCTATTTGTGCAAGACAGACCTCTCTTGTCCTAACTGGCTGGGTAGGTTGCACCGACTGAACATAAATTTTGTTAGATTTTTAGGCTTTTTTTCCTTCAAAAATTGGTAATTCTCTTAACTCTCCAAATAGAGAGACATATCCAAAGTTTTGGCGGCAAGTCCTTTGCCTCCAGACTTACCTCAATTTAGGCACTAGCGACGCTTTCTATGTGCCAGTGCTTATCAGCTAGCAGAGCAGCTACCCAGAAAGGTGGCCTACATGTAGCAAAGCAGAAGTCGGAGCAGATCTCATGAGACGGTTAAGCAGAAGGAGATTGCCTGCTTGGCTCCTGCCCAACATATTGCCCAGTGCTACTCCATTTGTCAAAATGTAAAATGATGCTAATGAAGAGTATTTTACATTTAATAGCCCGTCTAAGCAAAGATTTTCACAAATATGACCAAATCACTCTAACACCCACAGAATTGCACTGGCTTGCTCTGTATTCAAATGTTTAGAGAAACAATGGTTCGTATGTGGCCCAAAAAGGTCCAAACTGAAGTAACCCAGCTAGGGGGCACCAGGTTTTTGAGTAGAACTAAATTCTTAGAAGAGAGCAGTAAGTAATATACTAGGGACATGTAGGTCAGTGTATGACAGAAATTTATTCCACAACAATAATATATATAGGTGCTCACACATCAAGTGACAATAAGCGTGACGTGACAGGTGAAAGTGAAATTAAAATAAAGACATCGCATTGACAACAATACTAGAACATCCTTTAGAACATTTTTACAGAGTAAAAGGAGTTCTTGTTGTAGGGGGTCGACGGCGTTTCGAACTCAATTATTTGAGTTCATCTTCAGGACATACAAGGTGAGCAAGCTGAATCTACAATTGGTGGAAGGGAAAAGATAAATAAATAAGGACATTTGACCCTAGGTGTATTTACAACAAAGAAGAAATCACTGTTTCATTATTAGCTCTCTACATGGGCAGAAGATTATAGTCGGGTTAGGACATGTGTGTCTTATTCAAAGGTAAAAAGAGGAAAAAACCATCTCAAATGCCAGAATCTGATCTAATATTATTCAAAGTAAAATTAATTGAAGCGCATTTAAGTTAGTGCAAAAAAGGTGTTGCATTGGCCTATGAAGACATGAGTCTAATTAGGCGTTTAGGACATGTGGGTCTTATTCAAGGTAAAAAAGAAAAGAAAAACCATCTCAATAGCCAGAATCTGATCTAATATTATTCAAAGTCAAATTAATTGAAGCGCATTTAAGTTAGTGCAAAAATTGTGTGGCATTAGCCTATGCAGACATGAGTCTAATTAGGGATACAGGGGAATTATTGCGCAAGAGAAGAGCCTGGTACGCCTATAAATAATTGTAATGGCGCGCTAGATTAGGCTATTTATAGTGCAAGGCTGAGAGTGAAATAATAAAAGAAGCACGAAGATAGTGCGTGAAGGAAGCACTTACTGATCGATATTGTTGTAGCGGGAAAGGTTCCTTTGATACAATGAGCTCAGCTGAAATGAATATCAGGGACCTGTGGGGGAGTACGTGTATTTTAAAGCAAAGTCAAGGAGATCGATCGGGAAATGTAGGAAGTGAATAAAGTCGAACGGCACTTACTCGAGGAATTTGGAAGGGCAGCTGGCCGTCGAGTGATTCCAAGCAGCGCCGGGGATTCTAATTAGGGGGGAGGCAGAAATCATTACAAAACTTGCCAGGACAGGGGAAGGCAGGGGAAGCAAGGGGAGTGAAGGGGAGTTGAACTTACTTGAAGTTTAGATGAACGGTGGTCCGCGCTCAGCTCAGGCTCTGCTCTCTACCCACAAGCTCCCATTAACAGCCCTGTGTTCATCTAAACTTCAAGTAAGTTCAACTTCCCTTCACTCCCCTTCCTTCCCCTGCCTTCCCCTGTCCTGGCAAATTTTTTAATGATTTCTGCCTCCCCTCTAATAGTCCTTCTGAGTCTTCCACAGGTCCAGTAGTGTATTAAATAATTGTGTTTGAGAGTCCAATATTTATACCTGGTGCCCACTTTGAAGTAGAAGGTTCTGGAGGTTTCCACTCCCAGAGGTGTTTGAAATTACCTAACTCTCTTCCCTGGCCCCAGATTGTCTGGTGTCACAATAAACCAGTGTCAAAGCCATTGTGTGTGTGCTCATGCAGAGTCTTTATGATTACAATTCATTAGACACCAAACAACACATTCCTATCTGCTCATAATTGAAATTTATGGCTTATGAAATGTAATACGCCATCCGAATGTTATCCTATGGGAGAGGAAGACCTTGCAGTAGTGAAAAACGATTTTAAGAGTTTCTCACTACCAAGACACATAAAACTTAAAAGTACATCTACAACTTTGTAAATACACTGCGCCCTGCCCTATGGGCTGTTTAGGGCCTACCCTAAGGATAATTTATATGTATTAAATTAGGCCTGGTAAAAGGTTTAGCTTGACAGGTCGAAATGGCAGTTAAAACTGGGGGAACAGGCTACAATGGCAGGTCTTGGACATGTTTAAGTGGGTGGCACAATCGGTTGAGCAAGCACACTAATGGCATTTAATTTACAGACCCTGGTTATATGCGGTATCACTATACTAGGTACTTAAAGGAAAATTAAATGTGCCTATTGGGCGTAAGCTAATTTCACCATGTTTAAAGGAAAGAGCACAAGCACTTTAGCATTGGTTAGCAGTGGTTAGGTGCACAGAGTCCTAAACGCCAGCAAAAATTAGTTCAGAAAACAGTAGGGTGAAGGCAAAAAGTTTGAGGATGATCCTGCAGAAAAGGTGAAGTCCAAGCGTATCAAATGCTACTGCTCTGATGTCACAGTATTCAATATTCAATTGCTGTGCATCTAAAAATTTATTTTGGTCACAGCTACAACAACTACTTTCAAGTCTGTCTTTTCACAACGGAGTTTTGACTGTAATTCATATAGTACTATTTGACTATTTGGTTAAAAGTGCTCATCACTTTTTCATTTTTTGCTTGGGTTTCAATTGTAATGCCATTCAAATAAATCATATTTCAAATGATTTGCTCAAAGCAAGTATACTAAAGTTTAGCTCTGTATTTGTCTATGCCTGCCAGAGGAGCTTAGGCTTCTAGTTACCCCACATATTCAAAATATTTCATCTAGGAGAGTCACTCTGCCTTCAGGTTGCACTGAAAAAGTCCCTACTCCATATGTTAGCAGAAAGAGCTATTTCCTTAAAATAAATCAGGAAACTAAGTATATTATATAAATAATTAATATTGTTAAGAGGGAAATGACTACATTTCTATAGCTCTATACTTTATATTCTCTTTATATGCACATTCTGGTGTCAGAATGTGCCTGTAGGTAGAAATTTGGGGGACAGGTTGTCTCAACAAGCTAACGATTGCCTCAGAATCCTTCAACAATAATAAGGTCACAAATCTGGATCCCAACAAGACACACTCAGGATTCTAAAACATCCAAGGTCATTGGAATGATTGACGGAAAAATCAGCTATCGTGATGCATGCTGTTTTCAGTGTATAGAAATTATTGAATTGACATATAAAAGCAATTTATGATTAATAAAGGTCCACACAAAATATAGTGATAAAGTTGGCTTTTGCTTCTGTAAAGTGTATCAGAGTCTGAAATATTGTAAAATTTGACTACTTCCATTTTAGAACTTTCTTTAAAACCTGTGCAGTTTTGTGCAGATATTTTATTGCAAAATGTACCATTTCGTGCCATACCTGCACCTGAAGAAGGATGAGCCTGTTTCCTTTGCTTGATGGATGCAGTATGTAAACAGTTTTCAAACACTCAATGCAGACTGATTTTTCTTTCCTCCTCTGATTGTCATCCACACGAACTGCCACCCATAGAAGCTTTACCACTGACGACCACCATCTGCAAGGGTTTAGCTGACATTGTCAGAGTCAGAAGGGGGCAAATTAATTAAAATGTTCTGCTGCCATTTGCCATGAGGTTGGTGCATGTGCCTAAGGGACATTGTTAGAAATTGTGGTCTCTGGTTGGCAGTGACTTGCACCCTGTCCAAGTAAGGACCCTTATTTTAATCAGGGTAAGGAGATTGCACAGCTAAGATAACTCCTGCTCGCCTCCTTGGTAGCGTTGCATGAACAATCAGGCTTATTTCAGAGGCAATGTGTAAAGCATTTGTAATAACACACACAGTAACACAGTGAAAACAGTACAAATGAACACAACAGTCAAAAAAATAGCCAATCTTTATATAAGTAAAACAAAAATGACAAGAATCCAGCATACACATGTAAAGATATGAATTTTGCAAGAATAACCTTAAAAATGCAGGGGCAAATTAGCAAGACCGGCGATAAAATTATCGCCGTTTTAGCGGCAGGAAACTGCCGCTAAAACGACGATAATGGGCTTGCTAATATGCGTTATAGAATTCCAATAGAAGCCCAGGTTAGATGTCCTGCACATCTAACCTGGGCTTCTATTGGAATTCCATAACGCATATTAGCAAGCCCATTATCGCCGTTTTAGCGGCAGTTTCCTGCCGCTAAAACGGCGATAATTTTAACGTGGGTCTTGCTAATATGCCCTGCAGTTCCTTGGGATCAATATCGTTGACCGGGGCTATTGCGGTGTCATGAACAAAAATCCAACAGTTCAGTGATATGGCGTCATACGGATCCGCAAAACAGTACCTTTGGAAATGATGAGGCCTCTGGAACCTTGCGGTGAAGTCCAAAGATGAGGTGTCACTGGCATCGGCAAGCATCGGGTTCAGCAGTTGATGCAGAAGTCGGTGAGTCCTTGAAGTCACATGAATTGCAGATCAATCTCCGTGATGTTGAAGTCAGGAGCGCCGGCAGGCGTCTAGGCTGTGATGTGATCACAGTTGATGCATCGTGCTCCTCATGAGCAGTGACCATGTCATTGGTGCAGGCAGCGGCGCAGCATCGATACAAAAGTCCAGGGCAGCAATGTGAGGCGCGTAATGCCGTGTGCTCTTCATGAGCGGTGCCCTCAGCCCCAGTGCAGACAATGGCGTCAATGGACATGTTGGAGTCAATGATGCTGTCATCCACAAACCAGGGACTGCAATGTTAGATGTGACAATGCATAGTGCTATTTACGAGTGGTGCTCTTATCTACTGTGCAGGCAGCGGCATTGATGATGGTGTGAAGTGGCGGAGTCGGTTAGGTCGGGGCTGCGATATCGTCGTGGTCGATGCATCTCACTTCTTATGAGCGGTGACCACGGCTTTAGTGCAGGCATCAGCATCGATGGCGGTGTTGGTGATGCTTTTATTGGAGGTTCAGCCCACCACTCAGTCTCAATGGCCCAGGACTCGTTTTGGCAACACCTGGCAACACAGGACTCCCCGCAGACTAATCTCACTGTTGGCAACAAGATGTGGATGAACTCTTTGATCTCTCTGAAACTTCAAAACGGAGTCATGCACACACAAGCACTTGAGAACCTTAGCAAGCAGGATGTAGAAAGCAAAGTCTAGTCCTTTCTCTGCCTGAGATAGAAGCAGCAAGCAGCAGGCCAAAACAGCAAAGCACAAAGCAGAGTGTTAGTCCCTCCTGACAGCTTCTCCAGCTCTTCTTTTTGACAGAATGTCCTCTTATCCCAGAAGTGTTTTGAAGTTGGGGTGTCACAACTCCAGTACTTATACCAGTCTCTGCCTTTGAAGTAGGCAAACTTTAAAGGAAAGTCTTTGTAGTACACAAGACCGTGCCATTCCCTGACCTGGCTCCAGACACAGTACAGGGGAGCAAAGACAGCTTTGTGTTAGGAGAGGCTCAGCCCTACTCAGGTGTCAGTGACAACTCCTCCCACCACTCTAGCTCAGGAAGACTCATCAGCCTGGTGATGGGCCATCAGGATATGCAGGACACTCCTCAACTCCCTTTGTGTGACTGCCTAGAGTGAATGTACAAACAGTCCAACTGCCACCTTCCCTCAGATGTAGATTCCACACACAGGTAGGGGCGCAGAATGGTAAAGGAAGAAAATCCCCACTTTCTAAAAGTGTCATTTTCAAACATGCAATTTAAAAACCAACTTCACTAAAAGATGTATTTTTAAATTGTGAGTTCATGGACCCCTAACTCCAAATCTCCATCTCTTCCCAATTGGAAGTTACACTTGTAAGAGGTTACAAGGCAGCTCCAATGATAATCTATGGGAGATATAGTCCTTGCAATAGTGAAAAACGAAATTATCAGTATTTCATTATTAGGACATGTAAAACACACCAATACATGTCCTACCTTTCACATACACTGCACCCTGCCCCTGGGGCTACATTGGGCCTACCTTAGGGATACCTTAAATGTAGTAAGAGGGAATGTTAGGTCCTGGCAGTGGAGAGGTGTGGTGCAGCGGCCAGGGCAGCTGACTCCGGAGCACAGGGTTCACGGTTCGATCCTCGGCTCCGGCGGCAGCTCAGCTCAGCACCATGTGACTCTGGGCAATAGCTCACTTAATTTCCACTCCGGCCCCCAGCGCCTTGAGACCCGTAAGGGTGAGTAGCTGCGCTAAATAAAAACGGACTTACAGGTCGACATGGCAGTTTAAAACTTCACTCACAGACCTGCATCAGCAGGGCTGAGACATGTTTGCAGGGCTAATTATGTGGGTGGCACAATCAGTGCGGCAGGCCCACTAGTAGCATTTGAGTTACAGGCCCTGGGCACACTTGGTGCACTTTACTAGGGACTTATTAGTAAACCAAATATGCCAATCATGGATAAACCAATCACCAATACAATTTGCACTGAGAGCATATGCACTTTAGCACTGGTTGGCAGTGATAAAGTGCCCAGAGTCCTAAAGCCAACTAAAACAGGTCACAAAAAATAGAAGGAAGAAGGCAAAAGGTTTGGGGATAACCCTGCAAAAAGGGCCAGGTCCAACAGACATGATCTGGAGGAAATCGAGCTAATGCTGTGACAAACAGTTTAGTCAATCACAATAAATTGGGTTGTGCCTCACCTTGACTCAAAACCAGCTGGCCCTCAGAGTCTTCAGACACACTAGCTGATCCTTGATCAGAGATTCCTCATTAGTCCACAGTCTCAAGATATTCTTCATAAACTGTTGTCTCTTCCTCGGACGTCCAAAGCTCTTGATCTGATAATCTCATGTGGTCCTGTAAGCCGTTCACTATTGTGGTGTTTGCGCACCTCTGTGCTTACGCTTGCCCTAAAAATCAGTGTTAGATTGTTTAAACATATGAAGCTCCTAGTTCTCCTTGTGCATTAATATGTACGATATGTTTTGTTTGGCACGATCTGGGGCTATCAATTGGTGCAATCCCTACATCAATATCTTATTGCAGCCAGAAGATACAGAAAAAATGTTGAGATATTTTTTAACAGATTTACTCAATATTGTGTTGTTTATTATCCGAACAAACATATAATGAAGGAAATGTTGCCGTGAATGTCTGAAGCTGGACAGTACCAATTATGTGTAAGTTTTCCTAGGTGATTTAGTCTGCCTAATCAATTATGTAATGTTTGAAGAGATTTCAAAATTTGAGCATAATCAATGTTTATGAAGAACGGTTCATTTGATGACAGCTATCAAACTGATGAGTATATGGATAGCATTCAAAACATTTCCTTATTCCATTCCATCTAAAGAATCTATTAGTGCAAGACAGGCCTTCCTTCTCCTAACTGGCTGGCTAGGTAGCGCCCACTAGACAGGAAGTTTTTTTAATTTTGTAGGTCTTAAAAAAAAAAAAGGTTATTCTCTTTACTATAGGGAGACATAGCTCAAGTTTTTGCGGCAATCCGTATACCTCTCCATCTCCTGAGCGTGGAGATAGCAAAGTTAAATTGTTTTTCTATGGGTTCACGGTGCCCAAAGGCGATGAACTGGATGCAGTATATTATAAAAAATTAGAAAGTTACTTCATGAGAAGATCTACTTCTAGTCCTTTGCCTCCAGTCTTACCTCAATTTAGGCACTATCTACGCTTTCTATGTGCCAGTGCTTATCAGCTAGCAGAGAAGCTACTCAGAAAGGTGGCCTACATGTAGCTTGCAGAAGTCAGAGCAGATCTCATGAGACGGTTAAGCAGAAGGACATTGCCTGCTTGACTCCTGCCCACCATATTGCCCAGTGCTAGTCCATTTGTCAAAATGCAAAATGATGCTAAGGAAGAGCATTTCACATTCAGTAGCCCGTCTAAGCAAAGATTTTCACAAATATGACCAAATCACTTTAACATCCACAGAATTGTACTGCCTTGCTCTGTGTTCATGCATGCTATTCAAAACATGATGCATCATCCCCAATACCATCAACGCTAATTCCCTGCTAAGCTCAGCGGTAACATCAAGACTTCTGGGGAAAAACAGACAGGATTTGCATCTTCAAACTAAAAAAGAGGAACTGAAAAAACAACACTTTAAGCCTTCTATTCCTACCTGCTTAAAATATGGCATACATACCGAGTTCTCATTTGGGGGCCACATATCCTGCAGTATCAGAAAGAGCTGTAGAATGATCTCTTCAGACACACATAGTTGCTTTATAATCCCCTTTGCCATTGTGTTTGAAGTGCATACCTTCCAGAGAGCCCCCTCTGTTATGCAAAAGTTCAAGTCCTCTTCATAAAGGGAGTACCTGCTCTGCTCCCTCACCTGGCCCTCTTTGCCCCTCCCAGCTCCAAGGTGTAATATAGAATCTGTCGTCCATGCAGCAATCCATTTTCGTAGCTATTTTTTTGATGGTTTATAAATCCAGTAAATACATGCTCAGGGCCGGCTTTAGCGCTGGTGGCACCAGGTGTGACAATCATTTTTGGAGCCCCCCCATTCCCCATGACCGCCTTTTCGGATTCCCTCACTACAAACGTGCAAAAGTGCCTCTCATCTCACCAATCATAAGTTATTGCTAAACACCCCTGAGGTCAGCGCCCCCTTCACAGGTCAGCGCCAAGTGCGGCCGCACTTGTCGCACTGCCCTAAAGCCGGCCTTGTACATGCTGATATACAATGACCATCATATTGCGCGTCATTCAGTTATAGCTCCCTGGATTTCTTGTGAAAATCTTTCATAAGTGGCAAAAGTATTAAATATTTTAGCAACACCAAGACAAACATTGAAGAAATCCCTTCAGTAAAACGAAAGATATGCAATTTCAAAGTTTTAAGTTAAAATAAGGCCTAAAAGCACAAAGCACCAACTGTGGTTATCAGGTCGCAATGGACCGAGAGAAAGTCACAAGTTCAGGCCGACAGCATTGAAGCATGGACTGGATACAAGGACCAAGTTAGGCCAGCTGAATCAACTACCTTAAAACATGGTTACTGAGCTTTGAGACATCCAGCATTAAGGATGCATCGCACAGTGATTGGTCAGAGGAAGCTGCAGGCTGCAATGCGTGTCCTGAATCTTCATTGAGAATGCCATCAACAAGTGGCTTGCGAAGCAAAGTCCTGAGTCGAAGATGTGTCGCACACCAGTGGCTCTGAAGAAGGGGCCGGGCTGCAATGCAGAGCCCTGTGCCATCACCGAGGATGCTGTTGACGAGGGGCTTGTGATGTGAAGTCCTACCCTGAGGAAGCATAATGCAGCGGTGGATCTGAAAAGATTTCAGGCTGACACTGGGGAAGCGTTGCTTTGCCACGGTACCTGGGCGGAGCTGCGAGGCAATGTGTTGCGCTGCATTGGTTCTGACCACAGCTGGGCTGGCCGAGCACCTTCAGGCCCACTTTGATGGTTTCAGGACGGGTGGCAGCACTTGGGGGCTAGGACTCAGAGCAGACTGAGTCCAGGTGCTGGATTTCATACTTTTACGTCACTGATGCTCTGATAAGAAGGCCAGCCAACTGAACCTTAGAGTCACTCTGGCAGTCCTGGCTGTATGATGCAGGTCCAGTCTTTTTCCCTCAAGCAGCAAGGCAGCAAAGTAGCAGTCCTTCTTGCAGACCAGCACAGCAGTCCTTCTGAGTCTTCAACAGGTCCAGCAGTGTACTAAAGCATTGGGTTTGAGGGTCCAATATTTATACCAAGTGCCCACTTTGAAGTGGAAGGTTCTAGAGGTTTCCACTCCCAGAGGTGTTTGCAATTACCTGCCTCCCTGGTCCCTGCCCTTGCCACAGATTGTCTGGGATCACAATTCACCAGTGTAAAATCCATTGTGGGTATGCTCACACAATTCTTCAGACACCAAACGTGACATTCCTAACTGCTTATAATTGAAATTTATGAATTATGAAATGTAATTAGTTAACCCAATGTTACCTTATAAGAGAAGCAAGCCTTGCAGCAGTGAAAAATGAATTTTAGAGTTTCTCACTACCAGGACATGTAAAATTTAAAAGTACATGGACAACTTTTTAAATACACTGCACCCAGCCCTACAGGCTGTTTAGGGCCTACACCATGGGTAACTTATATGTATTAAAAAAGGAAGTTTTAGGCCTGACAAAAGGTTTATTTTG
Organism: Calotriton arnoldi; assembly: GCA_963921515.1. Lineage (NCBI taxonomy): Eukaryota > Metazoa > Chordata > Amphibia > Caudata > Salamandridae > Calotriton > Calotriton arnoldi. The sequence continues at coordinate 624,625 of CAWUFW010006793.1, read as the reverse complement.
ACAGGTCGAAATAGAAGTTAAAACCTCGACACACAGGCTGCAATGGCAGGTCTGAGACATGTTTAAAGGGTTACTTAAGTGGGTGGCACAATGAGTGGTGCAGGCAAATTATAGCATTTCATTTAGAGTCCCTGGTATCGTGTGGTACCAATTTACTAGGTACTTAAAAGTAAATTAAATGTGCCAATTGGGTGTAAGCCAGATTCACCATGTTTAAAGGAGAGAGCACAGGCACTTTAGCACTGGTTAGCAGTGGTGTAGTGAGCAAAGTCCTAAACACCAACACAAATGGGATCAGAAAACTGGAGGGTGATTAGCAGTGATAAAGTGGGCAGAAATTAGTTCAGAACACAGGAGGTTGAAAGCAAAAAGTTTGCGAATGACCCTGCAGAAAGTATGAAGTCCAACAGTGTCAAATACTATTACTCTTATGTCACAATATTTAATTGCTGTGCATCTAAATATTTATATTGGGCACAGGTTTCCCCAACACCTACTTTTAAAAGTGCTTATCACTTTAGCATTTTTTGTCTTGGGTTGAAATTGTCAAGCCATTCAAATAGGTTATATTTTAAAAGATTTGCTCAAAGGAAGGATACTAAGATTTAGCTCTGTATTTGCATACGCTTGCCAGAGGTGCTTTGGCTTCCTGTTGCCCAACATGCTCAAAATATTTCATCTAGGAGAGTCACTCTGCCTTCGGGCTGTACTGAAAAATTCTTTACTCCATATCGTAGCAGAAATAGATATTTCCTGAAAATAAATCAGGAAACTAAGTATATTATACAAATAATTAATATTGTTAAGAGGAAAATTGTTACATTTCTATAATTCTATAGCTTATGTTCTCTTTACGTGTACGTCCTGCTTTCAGCCTGTAGGTAGAAATTTGGGGGGGGGGGCAAGTTGTCTCAACAAAATAACGATTGCCTCAGAATCCTGCAACGACAACAAGGTCACACTCAGGATTTTAAAACAATATAATGATTGCCGAAAATTTGGACTATTGTGATCGTCATACATGTTGTTTTCAGTGTATAGAAACAATGGATTTGAGATATAAAATCAATTTATGATTAATATACGTCCACACAAAATATAGTGATAAAGTTGGACTTTGATTTTGTAAAGTGTGTCAGAGTCCGAATTATTGTAAAATTTGACTACTTCCCTTTTCTAACCCGTGCAATTTTGCTTCGGTATTGTACTGTAAAATGTACCGTTTAACGCCATACCTGCACCTGAAGAAGGATGAGCCCGGTTCCTTTGCTTGATGGATGCTGTATGTAAACGGTTTTCAAACACTCAATGCACGCTGATTTTTCATTCCTCCCCTGAATGTCTACCACAAGCACTGCCATCCATAGAAGCTGCACCACTGACGACCACCATCTGCAAGGGTTTAGCTGACATTGCCAGAGTCGGAACGGGGCAAATTAATTAAAATGTCCTGCTGCCATTTCGCATGGGGTTGGTGCATGCGCCTAAGGGACATTGTTAGAAACATGATGCTAATGAAAAGCATTTTACATTCAGTAGCTCATCTAAGCACAGCTTTTCACAAATATGACCAAATCACTCTAACACCCGCAGAATTGCACTGCCTTGCTCTGTATTCAAATGCAAAAACAACAGTTGATGGACAGAATGTAGAACAATGTCATACATTCACCCCAGTACAGAAATCTGGGCCTAAATCCATCGTTTTTTTGCTCGCCATTCCAGTTTGAACCCAGCCATATGCAAATCAGTCTTGACCCTGTGCCTCATGGGAACAGTCCAGCCCAAACTGCCAAGCCAGGTCCTCCCTGGACTGGAAACAATCATACTAGGACCGGTTTCGGGGTTTCACCCATCATCAGCCAGGATAGCTTGATTCCATTGGCATGGAGAGCACGTGACCCACGTCTGGGCATACCCTTCCCACTCGGGGTGACAAATGCAAAAACAACAGTTGATGGACAGAATGTAGAACAATGTCATAAATTCACCCCAGTACAGAGATCTGGGCCTAAATCCATCGTTTTTTTTGCTCACCATGCCATTCCAGTTTGAACCCAGCCATATGCAAATCAGTCTTGACCCTGTGCCTCATGTGAACAGTCCAGCCCAAACTGCCAAGCCAGGTCCTACCTGGACTGGAAACAAGCATCCTAGGACCGGTTTCGGGGGTTTCACCCCTCATCAGCCAGGATAACTTGATTCCAGTGGCATGGAGAGCACTGGACACACGTCTGGGCATACCCGCCCCACTTGGGGTGACAAATGCAAAAACAGCAGTTAATGGACAGAATGGAGAACAATGTCATACATTCACCCCGGTACAGAGATCTGGACCTAAATCCATTGTTTTTTTGCTCACCATGCCATTCCAGTTTGAACCCAGCCATATGCAAATCAGTCTTGACCCTGTACCTCATGGGAACAATCTAGCCCGAACTGCCAAGTCAGGTCCTCCCTGGACTGGAAACAAGCATCCTAGGACCGGTTTCGGGGTTTCACCCCTCATCAGCCAGGATAGCTTGATTCCAGTGGCATGGAGAGCACGGGACCCACGTCTGGGCATACCCGTCCCACTCGGATTTAACCCAGATCTCTTGACTGGGGCAGAATGTTTGAATCATTCAGCATTCCGTCCATCATTTGTTGGAGTTACACTTTTCGCCCTAAGTGGGACGGGTATGCCCAGATGTGGGTCCCTTGCTCACTGTGCCACTGGATTCAAGCTAGCCTGGCTGATGAAGGGTGACATATCCTGAAACCGGTCCCAGGATGCTTGTTTCCAGTTCAGGGATGACCTGGCTTGGCAGTTCGGTCTGGACTGTTCCCATGAGGCACAGGGTCAAGACTGATTTGCATATGGCTGGGTCCAAACTGGGGTGGCGTAGTCGGTAAAAAAGCGATGGATTTAACCCAGATCTCTTGACTGGGGGAGAATGTTTGAATCATTCAGCATTCCGTCCATCATTTGTTGGAGTTACACTTTTCGCCCTAAGTGGGACGGGTATGCCCAGACGTGGGTCACTTGCTCACTGTGCCACTGGATTCAAGCTAGCCTGGCTGATGAAGGGTGACATACCCTGAAACCGTTCCCAGGATGCTTGTTTCCTGTCCAGGGAGGACCTGGCATGCCAGTTCGGTCTGGACTGTTCCCATGAGGCACAGGGTCAAGACTGATTTGCATATGGCTGGGTCCAAACTGGGGTGGCGTAGTGGGCAAAAAAACAATGGATTTAACCCAGATCTCTTGACTAGGGGAGAATGTTTGAATCATTCAGCATTCCGTCCATCATTTGTTGGAGGTACACTTTTCGCCCTAAGTGGGACGGGTATGCCCAGACGTGGGTCCCTTGCTCACTGTGCCACTGGATTCAAGCTAGCCTGCCTGATGAAGTGTGACATACCCTGAAACTGGTCCCAGGATGCTTGTTTCCAGTCCAGGGAGGACCTGGCTTTTTCAGTTCGGTCTGGACTGTTCCCATGAGGCACAGGATCAAGACTGATTTGCATATGGCTATGTCCAAACTGGGGTGGCGTAGTGGGCAAAAAAACAATGGATTTAACTCAGATCTCTTGACTGGGGGAGAATGTTTGAATCATTCAGCATTCCGTCCATCATTTGTTGGAGTTACACTTTTTGCCCTAAGTGGGACGGGTATGCCCAGACGTGAGTCCCTTGCTCACTGTGCCACTGGATTCAAGCTAGCCTGGCTGATGAAGGGTGACATACCCTGAATTCGGTCACAGGAGGCTTGTTTCCAGTCCAGGGAGGACCTGGCTTGGCAGTTCGGTCTGGACTGTTCCCATGAGGCACAGGGTCAAGACTGATTTGCATATGGCTGGGTCCAAACTGGGGTGGCGTAGTGGGCAAAAAAAGCGATGGATTTAACCCAGATCTCTTGACTGGGGGAGAATGTTTGAATCATTCAGCATTCTGTCCATCATTTGTTGGAGTTACTCTTTTTGCCCTAAGTGGGACAGGTATGCCCAGACGTGGGTCCCTTGCTCACTGTGCCACTGG